>JBAIZL010000009.1:36619084-36759084 GCA_036971475.1 Prosapia bicincta | reverse complement strand
GTTACATGGTGGTAAATAAGCAGTATAACTTCTAAAATGTCATGGGACAAGGTGAAAATTCGTTATATAGAGGTAGGTAAGCAGTATAACTTCTAAAATGTCATGGGGCGAGGTAAAAATTCGTTACATGGTGGTAAATAAGCAGTATAAATTCTAAAATGTCATGGGACAAGGTGAAAATTCGTTACATAGAGGTAAATAAGCAGTATAACTTCTAAAATGTCATGGGGCAAGGTAAAAGTTCGTTACATAGAGGTAAGTAAGCAGTATAACTTCTAAAATGTCATGGGACAAGGTGAAAATTCGTTACATAGAGGTAAATAAGCAGTATAACTTCTAAAATGTCATGGGACAAGGGTAAAAATTCGTTACATAGAGGTAAATAAGCAGTATAGCTTCTAAAATGTCATGGGGCAAGATAAAAATTCGTTACATACAGGTAAATAAGCAGTATAACTTCTAAAATGTCATGGGACAATGTGAAAATTCGTTATATAGAGGTACATAAGCAGTATAACTTCTAAAATGTCATGGGACAAGGGTATAAATTCGTTATATAGAGGTAAATAAGCAGTATAACTTCTAAAATGTCATGGGGTAAGATAAGAATTCGTTACATAGAGGTAAGTAAGCAGTATAACTTCTAAAATGTCATGGGACAAGGGTATAAATTCGTTATATAGAGGTAAATAAGCAGTATAACTTCTAAAATGTCATGGGGCAAGATAAAAATTCGTTACATACAGGTAAATAAGCAGTATAACTTCTAAAATGTCATGGGACAAGGGTAAAAATTCGTTACATAGAGGTAAATAAGCAGTATAGCTTCTAAAATGTCATGGGACAAGGTAAAAATTCGTTACATAGAGGTAAATAAGCAGTCTAACTTCTAAAATGTCATGGGGTAAGATAAAAATTCGTTATATAGAGGTAAATAAGCAGTATAACTTCTAAAATGTCATGGGACAAGGTAAAAATTCGTTACATAGAGGTAAATAAGCAATATAACTTCTAAAATGTCATGGGACAAGGGTAAAAATTCGTTCCATAGAGGTAAATAAGCAGTATAACTTCTAAAATGTCATGGGACAAGGTAAAAATTCGTTATATAGAGATAAGTAAGCAGTAAAACTTCTAAAATGTCATGGGACAAGGAAAAAATTCGTTATATAGAGGTAAGTAAGCAGTAAAACTTCTAAAATGCCATGGGACAAGGAAACAATTCGTTATATAGAGGTAAATAAGCAGTATAAATTCTAAAATGTCATGGGGCAAGGGTAAAAATTCGTTATATAGAGGTAAATAAGCAGTATAACTTCTAAAATGTCATGAGGCAAGGTAAAAGTTCGTTACATAGAGGTAAATAAGCAGTATAACTTCTAAAATGTCATAGGACAAGGTAAAAATTCGTTATATAGAGGTAAGTAAGCAGTAAAACTTCTAAAATGTCATGAGACAAGGAAACAATTCGTTATATAGAGGTAAATAAGCAGTATAAATTCAAAAATGTCATGGGGCAAGGGTAAAAATTCGTTATATAGAGGTAAATAAGCAGTATAACTTCTAAAATGTCATGAGGCAAGGTAAAAATTCGTTATATAGAGGTAAGTAAGCAGTAAAACTTCTAAAATGTCATGGGACAAGGAAACAATTCGTTATATAGAGGTGAATAAGCAGTATAAATTCTAAAATGTCACGGGGCAAGGGTAAAAATTCGTTATATAGAGGTAAATAAGCAGTATAACTTCTAAAATGTCATGGGGCAAGATACAAATTCGTTACATAGAGGTAAATAAGCAGTAAAACTTCTAAAATGTCATGGGACAAGGAAACAATTCGTTATATAGAGGTAAATAAGCAGTATAAATTCTAAAATGTCATGGGGCAAGGGTAAAAATTCGTTATATAGAGGTAAATAAGCAGTATAACTTCTAAAATGTCATGGGGCAAGGTAAAAATTCGTTATATAAAGGTAAGTAAGCAGTATAACTTCTAAAATGTCATAGGACAAGGTACAAATTCGTTATATAGAGATAAGTAAGCAGTAAAACTTCTAAAATGTCATGGGACAAGGAAAAAATTCGTTATATAGAGGTAAGTAAGCAGTAAAACTTCTAAAATGCCATGGGACAAGGAAACAATTCGTTATATAGAGGTAAATAAGCAGTATAAATTCTAAAATGTCATGGGGCAAGGGTAAAAATTCGTTATATAGAGGTAAATAAGCAGTATAACTTCTAAAATGTCATGAGGCAAGGTAAAAATTCGTTATATAAAGGTAAGTAAGCAGTATAACTTCTAAAATGTCATGGGGCAAGGTAAAAATTCGTTACATGGTGGTAAATAAGCAGTATAACTTGTAAAATGTCATCGGACAAGGTAAAAATTCGTTATATAGAGGTAGGTAAGCAGTATAACTTCTAAAATGTCATGGGGCAAGGTAAAAATTCGTTATATAGAGGTAGGTAAGCAGTATAACTTCTAAAATGTCATGAGGCAAGATAAAAATTCGTTATATAGAGGTAAGTAAGCAGTATAACTTCTAAAATGTCATGGGGCAAGGTAAAAATTCGTTACATGGTGGTAAATAAGCAGTATAACTTCTAAAATGTCATGGGACAAGGTGAAAATTCGTTATATAGAGGTAGGTAAGCAGTATAACTTCTAAAATGTCATGGGGCGAGGTAAAAATTCGTTACATGGTGGTAAATAAGCAGTATAAATTCTAAAATGTCATGGGACAAGGTGAAAATTCGTTACATAGAGGTAAATAAGCAGTATAACTTCTAAAATGTCATGGGGCAAGGTAAAAGTTCGTTACATAGAGGTAAGTAAGCAGTATAACTTCTAAAATGTCATGGGACAAGGTGAAAATTCGTTACATAGAGGTAAATAAGCAGTATAACTTCTAAAATGTCATGGGACAAGGGTAAAAATTCGTTACATAGAGGTAAATAAGCAGTATAGCTTCTAAAATGTCATGGGGCAAGATAAAAATTCGTTACATACAGGTAAATAAGCAGTATAACTTCTAAAATGTCATGGGACAATGTGAAAATTCGTTATATAGAGGTACATAAGCAGTATAACTTCTAAAATGTCATGGGACAAGATATAAATTCGTTATATAGAGGTAAATAAGCAGTATAACTTCTAAAATGTCATGGGGCAAGATACAAATTCGTTACATAGAGGTAAATAAGCAGTATAACTTCTAAAATGTCATGGGACAAGATACAAATTCGTTATATAGAGGTAAATAAGCAGTATAACTTCTAAAATGTCATGGGGCAAGATACAAATTCGTTACATAGAGGTAAATAAGCAGTATAACTTCTAAAATGTCATGGGACAAGGTAAAAATTCGTTACATAGAGGTAAATAAGCAGTATAACTTCTAAAATGTCATGGGGCAAGATACAAATTCGTTACATAGAGGTAAATAAGCAGTATAACTTCTAAAATGTCATGGGGCAAGATACAAATTCGTTATATAGAGGTAAATAAGCAGTATAACTTCTAAAATGTCATGGGACAAGGTACAAATTCGTTACATAGAGGTAAATAAGCAGTATAACTTCTAAAATGTCATGGGGCAAGATACAAATTCGTTCCATAGAGGTAAATAAGCAGTATAACTTCTAAAATGTCATGGGACAAGGTACAAATTCGTTATATAGAGGTACATAAGCAGTATAACTTCTAAAATGTCATGGGACAAGATAAAAATTCGTTATATAGAGGTAAATAAGCAGTATAACTTCTAAAATGTCATGGGACAAGATACAATTCGTTACATAGAGGTAAATAAGCAGTATAACTTCTAAAATGTCATGGGGCAAGATACAAATTCGTTATATAGAGGTAAATAAGCAGTATAACTTCTAAAATGTCATGGGGCAAGATACAAATTCGTTACATAGAGGTAAATAAGCAGTATAACTTCTAAAATGTCATGGGACAAGATAAAAATTCGTTATATAGAGGTAAGTAAGCAGTATAACTTCTAAAATGTCATGGGACAAGGAAACAATTCGTTATATAGAGGTACATAAGCAGTATAACTTCTAAAATGTCATGGGGCAAGATAAAAATTCGTTATATAGAGGTAAATAAGCAGTATAACTTCTAAAATGTCATGGGGCAAGGTAAAAATTCGTTATATAGAGGTAAGTAAGCAGTATAACTTCTAAAATGTCATGGGGCAAGATATAAATTCGTTATATAGAGGTAAATAAGCAGTATAACTTCTAAAATGTCACGGGGCAAGATACAAATTCGTTATATAGAGGTAAATAAGCAGTATAACTTCTAAAATGTCATGGGGCAAGATACAAATTCGTTACATAGAGGTAAATAAGCAGTATAACTTCTAAAATGTCATGGGACAAGGAAACAATTCGTTATATAGAGGTAAATAAGCAGTATAACTTCTAAAATGTCATGGGGCAAGGTACAAATTCGTTATATAGAGGTAAATAAGCAGTATAACTTCTAAAATGTCATGGGGCAAGATAAAAATTCGTTATATAGAGGTAAATAAGCAGTATAACTTCTAAAATGTCATGGGGCAAGATACAAATTCGTTATATAGAGGTAAATAAGCAGTATAACTTCTAAAATGTCATGGGGCAAGATACAAATTCGTTACATAGAGGTAAATAAGCAGTATAACTTCTAAAATGTCATGGGACAAGGTAAAAATTCGTTATATAGAGGTAAATAAGCAGTATAACTTCTAAAATGGCATGGGGCAAGGAAACAATTCGTTATATAGAGGTAAATAAGCAGTATAACTTCTAAAATGTCATGGGGCAAGATAAAAATTCGTTATATAGAGGTAAATAAGCAGTATAACTTCTAAAATGTCATGGGACAAGGGTAAAAATCGTTCCATAGAGGTAAATAAGCAGTATAACTTCTAAAATGTCATGGGACAAGGTACAAATTCGTTATATAGAGATAAGTAAGCAGTAAAACTTCTAAAATGTCATGGGACAAGGAAACAATTCGTTATATAGAGGTAAGTAAGCAGTAAAACTTCTAAAATGCCATGGGACAAGGAAACAATTCGTTACATAGAGGTAAATAAGCAGTATAACTTCTAAAATGTCATGGGGCAAGATACAAATTCGTTACATAGAGGTAAATAAGCAGTATAACTTCTAAAATGTCATGGGGCAAGATACAAATTCGTTACATAGAGGTAAATAAGCAGTATAACTTCTAAAATGTCATAGGACAAGATATAAATTCGTTACATAGAGGTAAATAAGCAGTATAACTTCTAAAATGTCATGAGGCAAGATAAAAATTCGTTATATAGAGGTAAATAAGCAGTAAAACTTCTAAAATGTCATGGGACAAGGATACAAATTCGTTATATAGAGGTAAATAAGCAGTATAACTTCTAAAATGTCATGGGGCAAGATACAAATTCGTTACATAGAGGTAAATAAGCAGTATAACTTCTAAAATGTCATGAGGCAAGATAAAAATTCGTTATATAGAGGTAAGTAAGCAGTATAACTTCTAAAATGTCATGGGACAAGGAAACAATTCGTTATATAGAGATAAATAAGCAGTATAAATTCTAAAATGTCATGAGGCAAGGGTACAAATTCGTTACATAGAGGTAAATAAGCAGTATAACTTCTAAAATGTCATGGGGCAAGATAAAAATTCGTTATATAGAGGTAAATAAGCAGTATAACTTCTAAAATGTCATGGGACAAGATACAATTTCGTTACATAGAGGTAAATAAGCAGTATAACTTCTAAAATGTCATGGGGCAAGGGTAAAAATTCGTTATATAGAGGTAAATAAGCAGTATAACTTCTAAAATGTCATGGGGCAAGATACAAATTCGTTACATAGAGGTAAATAAGCAGTATAACTTCTAAAATGTCATAGGACAAGGTACAAATTCGTTATATAGAGGTAAGTAAGCAGTATAACTTCTAAAATGTCATGGGACAAGATACAAATTCGTTATATAGAGGTAAATAAGCAGTATAACTTCTAAAATGTCATGGGACAAGAAACAAATTCGTTACATAGAGGTAAATAAGCAGTATAACTTCTAAAATGTCATGGGGCAAGGTACAAATTCGTTATATAGAGGTAAATAAGCAGTATAACTTCTAAAATGTCATGGGACAAGGGTAAAAATTCGTTATATAGAGGTAAATAAGCAGTATAACTTCTAAAATGTCATGGGGCAAGATATAAATTCGTTATATAGAGGTAAGTAAGCAGTAAAACTTCTAAAATGTCATGGGACAAGGAAATAATTCGTTATATAGAGGTAAGTAAGCAGTAAAACTTCTAAAATGCCATGGGACAAGGAAACAATTCGTTACATAGAGGTAAATAAGCAGTATAACTTCTAAAATGTCATGGGGCAAGGTACAAATTCGTTACATAGAGGTAAATAAGCAGTATAACTTCTAAAATGTCATGAGGCAAGATACAAATTCGTTACATAGAGGTAAATAAGCAGTATAACTTCTAAAATGTCATAGGACAAGGTACAAATTCGTTATATAGAGGTAAATAAGCAGTATAACTTCTAAAATGTCATGGGACAAGGATAAAAATTCGTTATATAGAGGTAAATAAGCAGTATAACTTCTAAAATGTCATGGGACAAGGTAAAAATTCGTTACATAGAGGTAAATAAGCAGTATAACTTCTAAAATGTCATGGGACAAGATACAAATTCGTTACATAGAGGTAAATAAGCAGTATAACTTCTAAAATGGCATGAGGCAAGATACAATTTCGTTACACAGAGGTAAATAAGCAGTATAACTTCTAAAACGTCATGGGACAAGGGTAAAAATTCGTTATATAGAGGTAAATAAGCAGTATAACTTCTAAAATGTCATGGGGCAAGATATAAATTCGTTACATAGAGGTAAATAAGCAGTATAACTTCTAAAATGTCATGGGGCAAGATAACAATTCGTTATATAGAGGTAAGTAAGCAGTATAATTTCTAGAATGTCATGGGACAAGGTACAAATTCGTTATATAGAGGTACATAAGCAGTATAACTTCTAAAATGTCATGGGACAAGATACAAATTCGTTACATAGAGGTAAATAAGCAGTATAACTTCTAAAATGTCATGGGGCAAGATATAAATTCGTTACATAGAGGTAAATAAGCAGTATAACTTCTAAAATGTCATGGGACAAGGAAACAATTCGTTATATAGAGGTAAATAAGCAGTATAAATTCTAAAATGTCATGGGGCAAGGGTAAAAATTCGTTATATAGAGGTAAATAAGCAGTATAACTTCTAAAATGTCATGGGGCAAGATACAAATTCGTTACATAGAGGTAAATAAGCAGTATAACTTCTAAAATGTCATAGGACAAGGTACAAATTTGTTACATAGAGGTAAATAAGCAGTATAACTTCTAAAATGTCATGGGGCAAGGGTAAAAATTCGTTATATAGAGGTCAATAAGCAGTATAACTTCTAAAATGTCATGGGACAAGATACAAATTCGTTACATAGAGGTAAATAAGCAGTATAACTTCTAAAATGTCATGGGACAAGGTAAAAATTCGTTATATAGAGGGTTTCGTTATCTGGAGGTTCGTTCTATTTTTAAGCAAATATGAAAAGTTTTTCATAGGTTTCTCCCAAGAGTGCTTCTTTCAATCACTAGTACATGTTGCATTAAATAAAACATAAACTGAGTAGAAATAGAAACATTTAAAACTTTCCTCGCTAGTTTAACACAGAAGTGGTTTAACAAATATATGGCCAAACTATTTCCGTTGAAACAAATGAGATCATCACCGCGTCGGTTTTATAACGCGAAGCGCCGACGTTCACCTTGTAACGGACAAACTCATTGTCCCCGATAACTAATGAGCCGGCATCAGTGCCTTTCGATAAACGCAAATCGATCCCCGGGCACGTATTTACCGGTGTTTGAATGGCTGCATCAGAGCGCGGCCGTTAATGAGATCTGCAAATCAGAACCCGCACTGGGGTTTTTATTTTTAATTATAGACCAAATTTGTTGTTTAAACAGTTGTGTAGAAAGGTTTTATTTAGTTCTGCCTTTCATGGTGTGAAAAATAAGTGAATTGTAAGATTTAGGATAGGCATAAAACCCTTCTGGCCTGTCAGAGGACGTTGGTAACGCCATGGTTTTAGCAATCTACGTAGTGGTAACGCCATGGTTTTAGCAACCTACGTAGTGGTAACGCCATGGTTTTAGCAATCTACGTAGTAGTACTGGCTGAGTGTAGATATTTTAGGCTCACATTATGGATTGGTCTTTTGCAATGTGGAATGACGTTTGTACATTTGGGCCTAGATTAAGACATTTTTGTGATGAGGAAGGCTTTTTAAAAAACACGAAACCTGTTGGATGACTGACCTTCTCTCAGAATGTATACACCTACAAAGATTGACTGTGAATACATGTATTACTTGCTCATTATAAGTTCCGCTCTGGCTCGCCCGCTACTAGCCAGTTTGCGTACTACGACTCTCGCCCTCCTTCCGCCGCGTCTTCAAATTCTGCTGTCCGACTACTGTAACGTGATATTTTTGGAACATAATTCTTAAGAAATTAATGATGATGTTTAATATTGCAGTATTTGTTACATAAATAATTAGTTGACCTGCAATGTCAAATGTTTAATTGAAAATTAAAATGATGTCTTAAATAAATAATTTTAAACTACAAACACTGAGTTACATAAATCAAATTTTACTTCAACAAAAAAACATGAAAATACAAATGAATTTTGCGCTTGAAATGTTACATTACTTGCAGATTTTACAAAGTTTACAGAATTAACTTATCAAACCTTAATACGTAAAAACATCTATAGCAGAGTCCTGACATCCATTTGAAAATGCTTTGCATATTTAGAATACATTTAATTTATCTTTTCGACTTTAAAAGTTTACTACATAACACGAATGAATTTACACTTTCCCACGTTAAACTGAAAAACTGGCATTGTCTTGCCGCAAACGATTAAAGTTAATATTAAATGTTATCCCTCTTATCACATTATGCTTTAAAGTTACGACTCAGCTGTATTTTAACCAAGCTGAAGTAGCAAACATTGTCCCGTTACTGATCTCGCCATTCTGCGTGTTGTATAAGTCCTCTCGGTATTCGGAATCTCGCCCAGGCGATGTGTCTTAAGGCAGCAACATTTCTTCTAACAAAAAAAGGCGAATTTTAAATAAAATACACTACATGGAAAACAAAAGGCGTTCCTTGCTCTTCGCCCTCAATAAGGTCCATCTTGCTTTACATATCGGAGACGAAAGAGGTGGACACGAAGCTAGCACGCGAGTAGCTTAACTTCCACACGCCCGTGCTGCGCACATTAGTCGTTCTAGTTTCTAAACATAGATGTCAGGCTTAACCTTGGATTTAATACTACTTTACATTTTAATATTTTTTTTGTCACGTTCGTTTTCTGAATCTGTATTTAATATGTAACAATACGTGAAAATAATGTTACACTACGCCTAAAGTTGGCAAAACGTCTACAACTGTATGTTTTGAAATTCCACTTCATTAAGCGTCGATCTGTATGTATGTAATTACTACACACAATGATCTAACTCCTATTAACCTCCTATACTCACCGTACAATTTTCTACAAAACGTACTACAAAAATGGGAAACATTCGTAGTCTTTCTCGCGTGCTAATTAACAAAAATAGATAGTCTTAAAAGGGTTAAAACATTTTTTACAATTGAGAAGAAAATTTCAAGTAATATTGCTCATTTAGGAGCTTGAGGGAGTTTATATGTTTTACTCCCTACAAGAGCCATGGTCGAACACGACAGTAACAATAGTCATAAGTAAATTTATATACACTTAGCAACAGTAGCTACACAATGAACTTGATAAATAGCAACGAGAGACTGACTCGAATAGGCTAAATATAGGACAAGTGGCATTAGAATATCTAGAACTACAAGAAAACCAATGTTTGCAGAAAGGCATTGATCTTCCCCTCTCACCCCTCACAGCGCGAAGGTCAGCGCGGAACTTATAGTGCGCCGGTTATACTTTAGTCCTAGCAAACTAGAGCTAATCTCAACTACAAGGACTTGAAACGAACTGTTAAAGCTTCAACCAATGTTTGCAGAAAGGCATTGATCTTCCCCTCTCACCCCTCACAGCGCGAAGGTCAGCGCGGAACTTATAGTGCGCCGGTTATACTTTAGTCCTAGCAAACTAGAGCTAATCTCAGCTACAAGGACTTGAAACGAACTGTTAAAGCTTCAACCAATGTTTGCAGAAAGGCATTGATCTTCCCCTCTCACCCCTCACAGCGCGAAGGTCAGCGCGGAACTTATAGTGCGCCGGTTATACTTTAGTCCTAGCAAACTAGAACTAATCTCAACTACAAGGACTTGAAACGAACTGTTAAAGCTTCAACCAATGTTTGCAGAAAGGCATTGATCTTCCCCTCTCACCCCTCACAGCGCGAAGGTCAGCGCGGAATTTATAGTGCGCCGGTTATACTTTAGTCCTAGCAAACTAGAGCTAATCTCAACTACAAGGACTTGAAACGAACTGTTAAAGCTTCAACCAATGTTTGCAGAAAGGCATTGATCTTCCCCTCTCACCCCTCACAGCGCGAAGGCCAGTGCGGAACTTATAGTGCGCCGGTTATACTTTAGTCCTAGCAAACTAGAACTAATCTCAACTACAAGGACTTGAAACGAACTGTTAAAGCTTCAACCAATGTTTGCAGAAAGGCATTGATCTTCCCCTCTCACCCCTCACAGCGCGAAGGTCAGCGCGGAACTTATAGTGCGCCGGTTATACTTTAGTCCTAGCAAACTAGAGCTAATCTCAGCTACAAGGACTTGAAACGAACTGTTAAAGCTTCATATACTAATAACGTTGAAACGACTATTGCAAATTACATTATTCTAGTACAAAAAAATGCCCTAAGATTTATTACATAACCTAAGATGTGTGATAAACGGTAAAGGGATGGACATTGGGAGGAGGGTAAATCCTCCTAGACTCACCGACCCTCCCACGGGTAACAAATGTGTAACTCATACCTGGTCAACGTACGCAGTCACGTTATTTGGGCCATTCTTCCCACCTGTATACCACAATTCATATCCCTAATCATCCCTATTATTCACTATACTTTCGTTACCCTTCGTACTCGCCTAATTGACTGATGCTTTTTAACCACAAAAATCCTAATGCTTAGTGGATAGATATGTGTGTTAAGGGGTATGAAGCAGCGTGGTATTAGCACTTGGGGAGAATCTTCGCCCTTTAGCGAGGTTAACTACATATTAACCAAGTTAATATGTTTCATTTTTGAACCCAGTCGAATCATGAGTAACCCCATTGACGCGATAAGAAGGCCACACGAGTTTACAGATGCGGCCATATTACTACTAGCAACCTCTATTCTCTGATCGTCTTGGATATGTTAGCCCCATCACAGCCCAGCTCGCATTTACCCTGAATTCAATCAGTCGTTTTGATAGGGTGCCATTATTCCATCGTTCTCGGCGTATTAGGACAGTTTTTCTTCAGGAGGAACACCAAAAATTCCTTCGGAGATGTTGAAAATAAGGATGGAGGACTGGGAGCTTATTCCCTAAGACAAAATTAAATGATATTTTACGCTATACTGATGCTTTTTTAAAAGAGAACCCAAGATCCAAAGAAAGTAAATGAATTAAATCTTTTCAAAAATTTTAAAAAATTCTAAATTTAAATAGTAAGCCAACTCAATATAAAGTAAATTTAAGTGCCCTGTATAAGGTTGTATATATTTAGGAAATCAGGTCAAAGACTAGGAAGAAAAACTAGGTGTAAGAACAATCTTAATATTTTTAATTTCAAAAACTAAAATTCTACAAATAAATATCAAGTCTGCGAGACTTATTCAAGTTCAGAAAGAACTTTATCCTCGGTTACACAGATACGCTTATGGATACGAGCCATATACGTTGTTCCTTTGGGCGCTCTTAGTAAGTTTTATGGCCCAAATATGCGGCCATCCTAAATGAAATTATACACATTTACGTATATTACGGGCATTGTATACGAACTGTAAACAGCTCTACGCTTATAGTCAACTCTTTATAAATGGAAATTATCTTCATATTTTAAATTCTTTATTTTGGTATATACAGCATGTGAGGTTTAACCGTGCTCTGACCTTGAGATCGCTAGGGTGAACTGGGCTGCAGTGCGTAGTCAAAACTCAACACTTCAGAAAACATCAGTGTCGTGTTTAAAGTGTAGAAAACATCAGTGTCGTGTTTAAAGTGTAAACAGCTCTAATTAACTAAATGATAATGCTGTAATAGTTTGATGTAGACATGATCTTTAAATGTGTTGCTCTGCTTCTGCAAAGAAAGAGACGCGATTACGAAAGAGACGATATATATATATATATATATATATATATATATATATATATATATATATATATATATATATACACATATATATATGTATTGTATAATGTTTTCAGTTATGTAGAAGTCAAATGCTAGAGCAGAACGAGGGACACCGTTAAACCTCACGCACTGTACTTAATATAAGTATGTTAACAAAAATACCGATTTAAATTAATATTTTACCTATAAAAGATTAAAGAGAAATTCTGTAATCCTACTGGGGACGTATTAACCCCCAAGCTCCCAAACCACCCCCACGCATCGCAATAAGCACGTTAACCCTGCAAGGACCTCTTACACGAGTAAGCCAATTTTGAAGATTGAATTTATTAATTTATTCGTGTACTCCTATGATTTCCAAAAATATAACACGTAATATAATACATCATCCGCAAACACCAGGGTGCAGGAATATTATAATATTTAAAAATTTAAAAAAAAAATAATCATAACGAAAAACACTTACTAAAAGCAATACAAATCATGTGACTAAAGTTGATGCTGATCCCGATGTCGATATTTGGAGGCGACCATTGTGTTTCTTTATCTAACCTATGATGGAGGAGGTAGTTATTTACACGTAAACTGGCCCTTGGCCTTAACGCGGACTATAGGCGAAGGGTGGGTGGAGATTATACAAATACCGTTCTGCGAATATTTCCGCAACCTATGATGGAGGAGGTAGTTATAGTATAAAGTTATTTACACGTAAACTGGCCCTTGGCCTTAACGCGGGACTATAGGCGAAGGGTGGGTGGAGATTATACAAAGACCGTTCTGCGAACATTTCCGTAACCTATGATGGAGGAGGTAGTTATAGTATAAAGTTATTTACACGTAAACTGGCCCTTGGCCTTAACGCAGGACTATAGGCGAAGGGTGGGTGGAGATTATACAAAGACCGTTCTGCGAACATTTCCGTAACCTATGATGGAGGAGGTAGTTATAGTATATAGTTATTTACACGTAAACTGGCCCTTGGCCTTAACGCAGGACTATAGGCGAAGGGTGGGTGGAGATTATACAAAGACCGTTCTGCGAACATTTCCGTAACCTATGATGGAGGAGGTAGTTATAGTATAAAGTTATTTACACATAAACTGGCCCTTGGCCTTAACGCAGGACTATAGGCGAAGGGTGGGTGGAGATTATACAAAGACCGTTCTGCGAACATTTCCGTAACCTATGATGGAGGAGGTAGTTATAGTATAAAGTTATTTACACGTAAACTGGCCCTTGGCCTTAACGCGGGACTATAGGCGAAGGGTGGGTGGAGATTATACAAAGACCGTTCTGCGAACATTTCCGCAACCTATGATGGAGGAGGTAGTTATAGTATAAAGTTATTTACACGTAAACTGGCCCTTGGCCTTAACGCGGGACTATAGGCGAAGGGTGGGTGGAGATTATACAAAGACCGTTCTGCGAACATTTCCGTAACCTATGATGGAGGAGGTAGTTATTTACACGTAAACTGGCCCTTGGCCTTAACGCGGGACTATAGGCGAAGGGTGGGTGGAGATTATACAAAGACCGTTCTGCGAACATTTCCGTAACCTATGATGGAGGAGGTAGTTATTTACACGTAAACTGGCCCTTGGCCTTAACGCGGGACTATAGGCGAAGGGTGGGTGGAGATTATACAAAGACCGTTCTGCGAACATTTCCGCAACCTATGATGGAGGAGGTAGTTATAGTATATAGTTATTTACACGTAAACTGGCCCTTGGCCTTAACGCGGGACTATAGGCGAAGGGTGGGTGGAGATTATACAAAGACCGTTCTGCGAACATTTCCGCAACCTATGATGGAGGAGGTAGTTATAGTATATAGTTATTTACACGTAAACTGGCCCTTGGGCTTAACGCGGGACTATAGGCGAAGGGTGGGTGGAGATTATACAAAGACCGTTCTGCGAACATTTCCGTAACCTATGATGGAGGAGGTAGTTATAGTATATAGTTATTTACACGTAAACTGGCCCTTGGCCTTAACGCGGGACTATAGGCGAAGGGTGGGTGGAGATTATACAAAGACCGTTCTGCGAACATTTCCGTAACCTATGATGGAGGAGGTAGTTATAGTATAAAGTTATTTACACGTAAACTGGCCCTTGGGCTTAACGCGGGACTATAGGCGAAGGGTGGGTGGAGATTATACAAAGACCGTTCTGCGAACATTTCCGTAACCTATGATGGAGGAGGTAGTTATAGTATAAAGTTATTTACACGTAAACTGGCCCTTGGCCTTAACGCGGGACTATAGGCGAAGGGTGGGTGGAGATTATACAAAGACCGTTCTGCGAACATTTCCGTAACCTATGATGGAGGAGGTAGTTATAGTATAAAGTTATTTACACGTAAACTGGCCCTTGGGCTTAACGCGGGACTATAGGCGAAAGGTGGGTGGAGATTATACAAAGACCGTTCTGCGAACATTTCCGTAACCTATGATGGAGGAGGTAGTTATAGTATAAAGTTATTTACACGTAAACTGGCCCTTGGCCTTAACGCGGGACTATAGGCGAAAGGTGGGTGGAGATTATACAAAGACCGTTCTGCGAACATTTCCGTAACCTATGATGGAGGAGGTAGTTATAGTATAAAGTTATTTACACGTAAACTGGCCCTTGGGCTTAACGCGGGACTATAGGCGAAAGGTGGGTGGAGATTATACAAAGACCGTTCTGCGAACATTTCCGTAACCTATGATGGAGGAGGTAGTTATAGTATAAAGTTATTTACACGTAAACTGGCCCTTGGCCTTAACGCGGGACTATAGGCGAAAGGTGGGTGGAGATTATACAAAGACCGTTCTGCGAACATTTCCGCAACCTATGATGGAGGAGGTAGTTATAGTATAAAGTTATTTACACGATAAACTGGCCCTTGGCCTTAACGCGGGACTATAGGCGAAGGGTGGGTGGAGATTATACAAAGACCGTTCTGCGAACATTTCCGTAACCTATGATGGAGGAGGTAGTTATAGTATAAAGTTATTTACACGTAAACTGGCCCTTGGGCTTAACGCGGGACTATAGGCGAAAGGTGGGTGGAGATTATACAAAGACCGTTCTGCGAACATTTCCGTAACCTATGATGGAGGAGGTAGTTATTTACACGTAAACTGGCCCTTGGCCTTAACGCGGGACTATAGGCGAAGGGTGGATGGAGATTATACAAAGACCGTTCTGCGAACATTTCCGTAACCTATGATGGAGGAGGTAGTTATAGTATATAGTTATTTACACGATAAACTGGCCCTTGGCCTTAACGCGGGACTATAGGCGAAGGGTGGGTGGAGATTATACAAAGACCGTTCTGCGAACATTTCCGTAACCTATGATGGAGGAGGTAGTTATAGTATAAAGTTATTTACACGTAAACTGGCCCTTGGGCTTAACGCGGGACTATAGGCGAAAGGTGGGTGGAGATTATACAAAGACCGTTCTGCGAACATTTCCGTAACCTATGATGGAGGAGGTAGTTATTTACACGTAAACTGGCCCTTGGCCTTAACGCGGGACTATAGGCGAAGGGTGGATGGAGATTATACAAAGACCGTTCTGCGAACATTTCCGCGACGGTAGACATACTTCACTTACAGCATTTATTATTTCATCTAATGCAGTGCCTTCACCAGGGCCGCAAGGACAATTAACGCAACCCGCATGACGACAGACAAGTTTTTATCTTGGCGAGTTTAGTCTATCTGCTATTTTTATAAATAGCAGACATTATTTCCTGAAGTTCCCTGTCCCAAATTCTTACCCGGAGGCAGTGTAGCGTGACAGACGCTGCAAAATCCTGAGGGCCACCAAAACCCTGCTTCTCTGACTGACTGAATTGCTTAGACTAAGACGAGTAATTGGCTGTGTTTAGAAAAAACACTTTTAATTATTAAACTTTTAGGAAAATGTTTAAAATATTACACTGATACTTTTAAATAAATGTCTTAAGGTTAAGAGTGAAATAACTGCCAAGTTTACGTAATTATAATTGTTAGACCTTATATTTATTAAGTTTTAGCTGACCCGGCGAACTTCATATCGCCTAAAAGTCAATGAATGGCGTGTTAAAATTAGCTAAACTAAATTTAGTATTTTATTAAAATAATAATCGCTGGACTTATAATATAGTCGATTGGGGAAAGTGTGACAATAAAAGTTCTTGAATGAATGTTATTTATTGAAGTACATTCTGATATAATTTTTTTTTTATATTGTTTTAAATGTATTGGAAAATAATTTTAGATTGTTGAGTGTTGCCTAGGAAACAAAAATTTAGAATGAATTCAAGGAAATGTCTTAAGATAATATAGGTAACCATATTTTATGCTATTTTGGCACTTAAACATTACATGTTAAGAAAAAATATGTCACCAGATTGTGCCTGCCTGCCTGCCTGCCTGCCTGCCTGCCTGCCTGCCTGCCTGCCTGCCTGCCTGCCTGCCTGCCTGCCTGCCTGCCTGCCTGCCTGCCTGCCTGCCTGCCTGCCTGCCTGCCTGCCTGCCTGCCTGCCTGCCTGCCTGCCTGCCTGCCTGCCTGCCTGCCTGCCTGCCTGCCTGCCTGCCTGCCTGCCTGCCTGCCTGCCTGCCTGCCTGCCTGCCTGCCTGCCTGCCTGCCTGCCTGCCTGCCTGCCTGCCTGCCTGCCTGCCTGCCTGCCTGCCTGCCTGCCTGCCTGCCTGCCTGCCTGCCTGCCTGCCTGCCTGCCTGCCTGCCTGCCTGCCTGCCTGCCTGCCTGCCTGCCTGCCTGCCTGCCTGCCTGCCTGCCTGCCTGCCTGCCTGCCTGCCTGCCTGCCTGCCTGCCTGCCTGCCTGCCTGCCTGCCTGCCTGCCTGCCTGCCTGCCTGCCTGCCTGCCTGCCTGCCTGCCTGCCTGCCTGCCTGCCTGCCTGCCTGCCTGCCTGCCTGCCTGCCTGCCTGCCTGCCTGCCTGCCTGCCTGCCTGCCTGCCTGCCTGCCTGCCTGCCTGCCTGCCTGCCTGCCTGCCTGCCTGCCTGCCTGCCTGCCTGCCTGCCTGCCTGCCTGCCTGCCTGCCTGCCTGCCTGCCTGCCTGCCTGCCTGCCTGCCTGCCTGCCTGCCTGCCTGCCTGCCTGCCTGCCTGCCTGCCTGCCTGCCTGCCTGCCTGCCTGCCTGCCTGCCTGCCTGCCTGCCTGCCTGCCTGCCTGCCTGCCTGCCTGCCTGCCTGCCTGCCTGCCTGCCTGCCTGCCTGCCTGCCTGCCTGCCTGCCTGCCTGCCTGCCTGCCTGCCTGCCTGCCTGCCTGCCTGCCTGCCTGCCTGCCTGCCTGCCTGCCTGCCTGCCTGCCTGCCTGCCTGCCTGCCTGCCTGCCTGCCTGCCTGCCTGCCTGCCTGCCTGCCTGCCTGCCTGCCTGCCTGCCTGCCTGCCTGCCTGCCTGCCTGCCTGCCTGCCTGCCTGCCTGCCTGCCTGCCTGCCTGCCTGCCTGCCTGCCTGCCTGCCTGCCTGCCTGCCTGCCTGCCTGCCTGCCTGCCTGCCTGCCTGCCTGCCTGCCTGCCTGCCTGCCTGCGTGCGCGTGCGGGTGCGGGTGCGGGTGCGCGTGTGCGTGTGCGTGTGTGTGTGTGTGTGTGTGTGTGTGTGTGTGTTGAAACGGTCTGAATTAACGTTTCAATTAAGAAATTAATAATTTCTTATTTTTTAAATAACAATTTTAATATTTAAATAATAAGGTTTTAATTTATGGTATAATAAACATTGTAAAGAATCAAGAAGTCAGTAAAATTGTGAATAAGTATTATTAAGACAAATTAAAAATTATGATAGCATGAAATTGTAATAACTAACTAAATTTGACAAACGAGAGTGAAATGGAAAATTTTCTAAGTGCTAACTTGAGAACTAGGCCACGCAGAACTTTCATCGACATTTTGAAATGACCAGAAAATCCATAATAAACAGTAGTGAAAACAGAATTTAAAAAACTCAAATAACAAAAAAAGTTACAAGAAACAAGCACGGAGATAGCGACGAGCTGAGAGGGGAGGGGAGGGGTGACATAGCCACAATAAATACAGGAACTTTAAGGACCTGTAAGGCAGTCTGAAAAATGTTTTTAATACGAGGTGCTAACGGTCGTTATGTCGGTCAGCGCCTAGGACAATCATCATCAGGCCAGATGGGACCAAATTAGCCACGTTCCTGCCGTCTACTTCCATCCATGGACGAGGGCTCCAGACTCAGCCTCCAAGACGCGGAAATGGAGAAAGACTTCCATCGACTGACCAGGGATGCCAACTTCCGATGTCCAGAGACCAGGGAATCCAGACGAGAGGACTCCAGGACCGGCAGGGAAATCCTAGGCAAGTCATTTTCTCTATTATATACGAATTAACGTCAAATTTAGTCAGTTAAATTTATTAAATTCAAATTACCAATTAAACTTAAACAATGACTTCATTCTATGTCGAATAATTAAATAAATCTTAGAAGTAATAAAAGTAATAAAATTAATTAATATAACAAAATTGTTGAAATAATGAATAATAAATATTAAATTACAAAGTGGTTTTGGCCACAAGCCAATCATTTTCAAGAAGACTAGATTTGTTGAATCATATAAACATTAAAATTATTTATAATAAAATGTGAATTTACCAATTCAATCTGGAAATTAGAAGATAAAATATTTTCTTATGTTAAATTTTGAAATAATTGTTTTTTTTAAAAATGTGTAAATGTAATAAATGAATTGTGTATGAAATGTAGGTTTTAAATATGTGAAAATTAACGAACGTTTAATTAATGATTTGCGAAGCTAAAGAGAGAGCTAAATATGTTTTATTTGAAAAAAAAAATTAGTTTAGTTTAAAATCAGTAATTAAATGCATTATAAAAACTTACAGTATTTGAATTTATCCTGTATTGAACAACCAATAAAACCTTTTAGTTTTTTCCAACTGGTAAATAATGATTATAAAATCAAAGTACGGTTTTAATTTAATTTCATTAATTAATAAATATATAAAATTCAGAACCTAATGTTGCTTCAAACGAGTTCTGTCCTGAGAACAATTTTATTGAGCTATTCTAAAAATTAGTTGGTTTTTTGTATTGAAGCCCAGAGACGATGTCTACTGGCAGATCATGTTTAAAGAACACAGGAGCCTTTTAAAAAAGGTATCTTAGACATGATCATATTTTGCACGTCCCTTTGCTGTGCCTGCAGATCTCAAGTGGTAAGATTCTTTGAAAACTTTGTGTGTTCATATAAATGTTGTTTCTTTCCAGCTGGCTATTTTACTGACATGTGTGACTAAATACAGACCCAACAAACCTGCCAACCAACTTAGGGGAGGTCATACAAATGTTAAGGTAGATGTCAGCGGGAATAGACTTGCATTTGGGCGTGGTACATTACGCGGGAACACACGACAATATTTAGGGATCTTAACACGGTACACAAAACGGTGTGAGCAGCAGATATATAAATATATAATAAATATATTATTCTGCTTAAACGAAACGATGCGGAGCAACAACACGCGCGCCGCGCGCGACGAGAAGGAGGGGGGGACGTTGCAGAGTGTGTGTGTGTGTGCGCGCGTGCGTGCGTGTGTGTGTGTGCGTGCGTGTGTGTGCGTGTGTGTGTGTGTCCATAAGGTTCTTTAAACACCGCCGCGAAATTACAAAGCCCTTGAACACCCTTACAATTCCTTAAAACTAAATTTCACTCGGTTGTTTTGCAAGTACTGTATCCCAGATAAGATTTAAAAAATCTCCCCAACACAAGCTTTAATCGCGTCGCCTTCACGTAGATTAAAGGTGGTGTGGATTAAAGGAAAGCCTTCACAGTGCCACAGCCTGAGTTATTAAAACTCGTTCGGAACATCTGAGGTTTCAAATGAAACTGGAAACCAAGGGACCGCCGCTGCGTCTCCCCTTATCGAGAGTCAAAAGAAGGTGCTGCTTTACTTCTGCCTTTGTTTAAGAATTCCTGCACGAAATCAAATTTCTAGCCCTTGATGCCGGCCGTAACGAGACTAATTGCATTACGCCATCGCTATAATCGACTTCTTGCAAATCATATTAAAAATAAAACCAAACGTTTATTATAACACAATAATACAGCATTTTTGTGTGTTCATTCTGCATTTCAAAGTACAAAAACGAGTAATATAAAAAATGTTTTTCAAGAAAATTCCTACTTAAATCAAGAACGGGAAATTTTTTTTTAGTTTCATATAATTTTTGAATTAAAATTAATATAAACACGTATATACATATGCCAGAATGACAATATTAAGTGGCAAAATAGAAAGCGAATTTCCTTGCAATTTTCGATTTTTTTTTCAATGTATGGTGTTGAACTATTATTTTTAATTGTTATTATTTATGCGCATTTTTTGTGTGTCGTTTGCATTGTTTTGTAGTTTCTTTTCACATTGTCCGTTTGTGAAGCAAGGTTCGATACCGTTAATCCAGTTTGATTGTTTATTTAATGCTTTTTCATTCATTTTTAATCTTTGAGCGTTATTTATGATATTGTGTGGTAGCCATGGTAACAGTTTAAGGTTCTAAAATAAAATGGAGGTTTCGACGATAACCCGATGGGGTCAGAAGAAATATTTATATACATCTGTGAGTTTTTAGGTATGGGAAATTTGGCCCATATACAAAATACAACCTTTGTAAGGACAGATAAATCAGAGAGAACTCCGGAACGGAATAATATTCCTCTGATATTACAAAAGGGAAAATTATGGCATCGCGAAGATCTCTGAAGTAGTGAGGCCGCATTGCGGGGAGACAAAGGAGTGGTCATCTGCTAACCTGTATGGTCTACTCAATATTGAAGAAAAAACCTTTAATAAATGACGATATCTATTTCTTGCAATAAAATACTTGATTCATTATTTTCTTTATTAACGATATTATACGTATTAATAAACCGTTAAAAGCAAGCTTTACGGAAAACCATTTTACGTTTTCTCAAAAATAACTCTAAATATATTTAAAAAACAAATATATCAAACTTGACGATACTTTTAAGGGAATACATCAATACAGGTTTCCCTGACAGCTCGTCTAATCCATTCTAATTACCGCAGAGTAACCTGCTGTATTGCGGTAGGGTCGAAACGTCGCGCCGCTATGATATATGGCTCCTTTCTGCCTTAACTTTTGCATTAGTGGGCGCCGCCACTTAAATAATTACCTTAGGCAGGTAGTAATTTAAACTCTCACTATACAGGGCAATAATGCCACACGTAGAGACCGCTACGAGGAAGGGGCTTATGTTTTGCATGTAATTATTAATGAAACGGAAGAAAGGTTCACATTTACAGTGCGAGGAGTTTAACCTTGTCTCTGACTTTGAGATCGCTAGGGTGGACTGGGCTGCAGCGCGGGGTCAAAACCCAACACTTCAGAAAACATCAGTGTCATGTTTAAAGAGAAAACAGCTCTAATTAAATAAATGATAATACAATAGTTGAAAACCACGAAAAAACAAAGCCTTCACAATGAATGAAGGTAAAGAATAATAAGGTTGGGTCATGAAGCTCCCTTAATACTTGTGTTAGTGAGAATCATTGTTTAGAGTGGTTAGGTCATAAGCGTTGAATCATGATTTAAGTAGTTGAAAACCACGAAAAAACAAACCTTTCGTAATGGCGTATAGTTAATATCTGTTAAAAAGATTTACCCAGCTACAATATGACTGTAAACAATGAACGTTGGGAGCTAAGTCGCGTTATACAGGGCACAAAGCTACGTACTGGGCTCCCTTCGGATACGAGTTAATTAACCTTAAAAAGCGTGCAAAAGTTTAAGACAAAAGAGTTTTGTGACGCGCTGTAATTTAGTGCGACCTCGAGCAGTGTAAAAACATTTCGTCAGACGTCGTTAGTTAAAGGATATCCATCATTACCGCTTGACGGAATGGGCAAGAGGTTACTCAGCTTCCACAGCGAATTCTTACGGCGCTAAATTAAACATATTTTTACCAAAAAGAATTCAAATATAGTTCGGGAATTAATTTTACAAAAACTCTTGTTTTCGCCTGTTCTTCAAAACTAACAAAGAAAATACTTGAAACAATTTCAAACATTTCTATCTTACTGCTTAAAGGGATATTGTAATAACCAATATGTTTATTATAATTATTTACAAAACATTATAAACCAAATAAATGTTTGATTTTAATTAAGTAAAAAAATATTATGTAAATTTAATTTGAATAATTGTAATTTGTAAGAATATTTTGATATTTTGGGAATTATTAGCCTTTAGTTAGTGAAATAATTTGAAGATAGTGAATAGCCTAAAGATTAGGCTAAATAGATAACGGATAACCTAGTCTAAACGTAGCTTGCATAAACCTATAAATAGAATTGTGTTAATGGTAAGCTCAAATAACAAATGATTAGAATAAATATAGATATACAGGGGGTATGTTCAATTTCAGTTTTGCTTATAAATTACAAATTTTGATAGTTGTAGACAAAAAGTAGTTAATAGATTATAATAAAATTAAACAAGGTTTTGTTCATGAATTAAATATTTTGATCTGACCTAGTTTGCCGCTATAAAACAGCTGTATAGAACAGGAGAATAAACTATCTGACACACGTAAAGGAAGCTCTATCTAAGGAAACTCTCTGGTTGACCTAGTTTGCCACTATAAAACAGCTGTATAGAACAGGAGAATAAACTATCTGACACACGTAAAGGAAGCTCTATCTAAGGAAACTCTCTGGTTGACCTAGTTTGCCACTATAGAACAGCTGTATAGAACAGGAGAATAAACTATCTAACACACGTAAAGGAAGCTCTATCTAAGGAAACTCTCTGGTTGACCTAGTTTGCCCCTTATAAACAGCTTTATAGAATAGGATCAGACGTAAAGGAAGGACTATCTAAGGAAACTCTCTGGTTGACCTAGTTTGCCCCTTATAAACAGCTTTATAGAACAGGAGAATAAACTATATGGGAAACGTAAAGGAAGCTCTATCAAAGGAAACTCTCTGGTTGACCTATTTTGCCCCTTATAAACAGCTTTATAGAATAGGATCAGACGTAAAGGAAGCTCTATCTAAGGAAACTCCCTGATTGATCTAGTTTGCCCCTTATAAACAACTTTATAGAATAGGAGAATAAACTATTTTACAGACGTGAAGGAAGCTCTAAGAAAACTCTCTGGTTGACCTAGTTTACCCCTTATAAACAGCTTTATAGAATAGGAGGAAAAACTATTTGGCAGACGTAAAGGAAGCTTTATCTAAAGAAACTTCTGGTTGACCTAGTTTGCCACTTATAAACAGCTTTATAGAATAGGAGAATAAACTATTTGACAAACGTAAAGGAAGATATATATATATATATATATATATATATATATATATATATATATATATATATATATATATATATATATATAGGGGGTAAATGTAATGTATAATGTACTTGGAAAGCAAAGATTTTGTTCAGCAAAATCTAACATTTTCACAGAATTTCAATGAGAAACACAGTCATCAGGTATCATCAGCAGCCTACACTATTCCCTGGCTTTCTCGGAACAAAGGCGTCTTGCAACCAAATGTAAAAAATGTCTACATTGACTCAAATCGGATTTCAATGATAGTAGAATTTTAGATCCACGTGACGTTGCGGCTACTCACTCTCGTTCCTCATCTCAACTTTTCATTTACAACCACTGGAAAAATAAAGAATAATTACGTAATTACAGTCACCCTTTCCCCATGTTCTGATGATGATAAGGGGAAATTACCTTTGAAACTCTTGTGCAAAAACCTCCTCTTTTTAAATCTTTGGAAAAGGGTCGTCACTTTAAATTAATAATTCATATAAAATTGTTATAAAAGGTGTTAAATTTAACAAATATGAGAATACTTCTAAAATTCGGGTGTGGTACCTATCCGCAAATAGTGGAAATCTCTCTTTGTAAGAGAGAGATGACCATCTCGACACATCATTTCTAAAGGAACTTAAGGGAAGGATTTGACGTTATGAATACAAGTGAAGTATTAGTCAACAAAGTAGGTCATAATAATCGAAAATGCAAAATTAAACAACTCGCTTAGCCCGCTTTAACTTTAACCCGATTTTATATTTAATGCCCTTATAAATTGTTTTCTACGCTCTACGAAGGTTTTCTACGCTAACCTTTACGAAACCTCTTACACTACATTAGTACCGGACACTATCTCATATTGACAGTAACATCGCTGTTCGGTGGCACAATGTACAAATTAGAGTCATTTTTCCATCTCCCTCAATTTACTAAATGCACACTTGGAAGCTAAAATAAACTAATTGAAGGGAAATATTGTGTTTGGCTATTCTTAGTCAATCAAATGTTTATTGGAGGAACATTTTAAGACCTGTATTAATCGATCAAGACGTTTGCATTTATAGTTTATTACATCTATTTGAACATCCAAGAATAACACGAGACATAGCAAGAGACGCGATCGAGGGTAGGTTGAAGGCACGCAGCTGTCTACATCTCTCTCGCATCTAGGTATAGCGGTTGTGGCGGACTTATATGTATAGCAGCGAGGATTAACCAACCCTCAACCCTCTGAACATCAAGTAAGGCACTGCGCATCGACTGGCTAGGTCTCTTGCTGGATCTCGCATGTTATAGATTTACTGGAGCAAGATACATACGTAGCGAGGTCTTACTATCCAATGATAATAATACTAATAGGGCAGGTATGATTTTATAACTTTATTACTGACAAGCATTTTAAAAATCCATTAACAATGAAATGTTAATAGTTTTACAGGAAACCATTATAGACCATATCTTGCTGAATAAACTAAATATAAAATAGCTCCCGATTGTTATTCTTTTGGGTGAAATATACGATATGAAGATAGAGACTTGAAAATCCCCTTGTTACGGAAGTGAGTCACTATTAGCATGCATCTCTTGGTAGTCAGTGAAGCTACTAGAGGAGGAAATCTCATCAAAATTAACTTACAAGAACAGTATTTAATGCAACTAAACTTTAGACAACATTGAATAAACAAATATAACTTCTGCAAAATGGATGTTATTTAGCGTGTGGTACGTTCCACGAAGTTTCTAATCTCCTTTACCCTTAATATTCTTCAGCTTTTATGCACCGTCATCCATTTCTATATGTGACAGACCTACCGTTATCCCGAGGGACGGAAGGGTTGTAGACAGATTCTGAACACTGATTGCTCTAGCAATAAATGTGACATACTATTATCACCGATAGTAACGCAGGAGGGACACGTCCATGTTTAATTTAATGCATATGCTGTTAACACACACTGTTACATTGTGTAAATATTGTCCCACGATATAAACCTGCACAAGCAGATAACTAGACCAAAGTAAATATGGCGATAAGCTGTTGAACCGATTTCAATCGAACTAGTTTCAGAGTGATTGCAATGTAAAAGATTATTTATTACAAATCGAAATTAAGCAAGGTTCAAGTTCAAATACATAACATTCAATTAATAGTTTTTAAGTAAAACTTAATTCTTGTAGCGTATTGAATTTGAAGGAAAGGCATGCTAAAATCTTGAATCCATTATTAAAGTTGAAAATCCTACCCAAGTATGAGGATTATAAAATGCGCATTGATCTATTCAGGCATGCAAAGTTATGAATAAAAGTTTATACAAAAATCCGATCGAGAAGTAATGCTTGTGAAATCGATTTTCAATATATTTAAACGCAACTTAAACTGAACACGTACCGTATTAAGAGTTATAAAAGGTCAGAATTTAAGATCATATTTGACACGAATTACAGGACATTACAAGTAACCGCAAGAATGTCATGTTATCAAAAGATATAGAGAAGAGAGAGAGAGAGAGAAAGAAAGAGAGAGAGAACGAGAGAGAGAGCTCGCATGTGTGTGTGTGTGTGTGTGTGTGTGTGTGTGTGTGTGTGTGTGTGTGTGTGTGTGTGTGTGTGTGTGTGTGTGTGTGTGTGTGTAAGAGAGAGAGAGAGTGTGTGTGAGAGAGAGAGAAAGAGCGAGAGAGAGAGGGAGGTAGAGAGAGTCAGACAGAGACGAACACAGCCAGGATACTTTAAGCCAGGCAAAAATACTTCAGAAATATGGGATACTGAAATAACTTTTCACAGGTGAGAAATAATAGATACACATTGATCGAAAAATAGGGATTATGAAATTTGACAAAGACACAGGCAGCAGAGAAATAAAGGAACTGGCTGGAGGAATAGTAAAACTGATTGAGAAATATGGTGTAGCAATATTGGCTGAGACAAACGATGACATATGTGACAGAACTAGAGACAGGAAAATCTGACCGATATAAAATGTAAAAAAGGACCGATATACCGATTAGTAAATCCTACTTAGATATATGAAACAGCAAAGCTGACAGAAATAAGAGTTAACTAAGTCCCATGTTACATTTTATCAATTCTCGTCTACGAATACAAATACAAATATAACAGCCTTCAAGGAACAAATACATAAACAGAGTTAAAGTTTCAGAAAAAAATGATTTAAGAGAACGCCATGCTTAATGGAACCCGATCTGACAAGCGCTCTCAAAATATGCCTAACATATGGCAAGTGGATCCAGTTGCAATCCTATCTCGGCTACCACCAACCAACTTTCACTTTACAAAATGCATCTATGTCTCACTAGCATTAATGGTTCCATTCTGTGCGACGTGGTTTGTATGAATCGACCTGCATTTCACAACAGTAACGATTTTCCGTCTTGTGGTTAAATTCTACGTGATTCCTTTCCCAAGCCCAAACATTAGTTTTTTTACTATTATTAAAAGAACTCACGCCTTAATGATTATTCGCCTGAAAAAACAATATTTTTTTAAGATTGGAATAGCATCGTCCTAAGCTCCACGTCTAGACTAAGTCGGAAAGGAGGAAAGTCTGTCTAATAACGAATACGGCTGATATACATCGTCCTAATTAGCTCCACGTCTAGACTAAGTTGGAAAGGAGGAAAGTCTGACTAATAACGAATACGGCTGATATACATCGTCCTAATTACCTCCACGTCTAGACTAAGTCGGAAAGGAGGAAAGTCTGACTAATAACGAATACGGCTGATATACATCGTCCTAATTAGCTCCACGTCTAGACTAAGTCGGAAAGGAGGAAAGTCTGTCTAATAACGAATACGGCTGATATACATCGTCCTAATTAGCTCCACGTCTAGACTAAGTCGGAAAGGGGGAAAGTCTGACTAATAACGAATACGGCTGATATACATCGTCCTAATTAGCTCCACGTCTAGACTAAGTCGGAAAGGAGGAAAGTCTGACTAATAACGAATACGGCTGATAAACATCGTCCTAATTCGCTCCACGTCTAGACTAAGTCGGAAAAGAGGAAAGTCTGACTAATAACGAATACGGCTGATATACATCGTCCTAATTCGCTCCACGTCTAGACTAAGTCGGAAAGGAGGAAAGTCTGACTAATAACGAATACGGCTGATATACATCGTCCTAATTAGCTCCACGTCTAGACTAAGTCGGAAAGGAGGAAAGTCTGACTAATAATGAATACGGCTGATATACATCGTCCTAATTAGCTCCACGTCTAGACTAAGTCGGAAAGGAGGAAAGTCTGACTAATAACGAATACGGCTGATATACATCGTCCTAATTAGCTCCACGTCTAGACTAAGTCGGAAAGGAGGAAAGTCTGACTAATAACGAATACGGCTGATATACATCGTCCTAATTGGCTCCACGTCTAGACTAAGTCGGAAAGGAGGAAAGTCTGACTAATAACGAATACGGCTGATATACATCGTCCTACTTAGCTCCACGTCTAGACTAAGTCGGAAAGGAGGAAAGTCTGACTAATAACGAATACGGCTGATATAATAACTGTATTTGCACCTTATTAGAGTCTTATAAGTTATTGGTCCTTTGATATATATTTATTTTTCTAATTATAGATAAAAATAATCATCTATTATAATTATTTATAGATAAAAAACTGTAAACTTTAATCTTCGCTCTTACCGGTCCGTATTTTTATCTTCAGTAAAATGGTTCGCACACATACCTGAAACAAAAAAAAACGAAAAGCATGTTATTATTTTTTTTTGAATAGTAAACTGTCAACAAATCTAGATAAAAACAAATGTTACACGAAAAAACAGATTACTTTAATTATAGAAACAACACTTAAAACTATGTCTAACATCTAACACTTAAAAATATTGAAAAACTAAAACAAAAAGACAACGTAACATAATCTTCCAAACGTTGTTTCAGTGCCTGTACTTGTAGAATACAGTCTGTCAAAAAAATTTTAACATCCAATCAAAGTATGGGTTACCCCTCAAGTTCCAGTTAAATAAGTCATTTACAAAGCAACGTAAACGTATGCGTGTGGAATGGACTGGGAGGGGTAAAAAATGAGAGGGGAGAAGGTACAGTAGTTAGAAAGCTAAAAAAAGAGAGAAATAGGGTTAAAGGAAAAACTGAAAAAGGATAAGGGTAGAAAGGTACGATTGGGAAAGAGAGTAAGAGGAAGTGGTTCAAGTGATGGAAGAGAATAGAGAGTACGATGGAAAATAGATGTAGAAAGAGAGGATAACAGGATGGGGAAAGAAACAAGGGAAGTTAGAGGGGCGAGAGAGAGAGATAGCATTACATTTAAATATTTTTCTACCCGGAATAACCACGCAGAACAGTTGCATAGTGTTTAATTCCAGGCCAAACTGTCCCATTAGTCTCTAACCAACAATGCTGGTGAGAAAGGACAGAACCGGCGGATTAATTCACTTTTTATAATGACTGCAACGTATTTATTGTATCGCTGCAGCAGGACACAAGTGTAAGTTATGTGTTGACTCAGCTCTACCCCTTGTACACTTATTGGACACAGTAAGAGCTAAATCGTATTGGATAATACGTGGGCTGTGTAAACACACTCTAAAAGGTTTGATCCGCTCATTCGCTAACCAAGCAAAGCCGATTGATGTCCACGGTTCAGATTCAATGGGTGAAATCACATCTGAAGGTAGTGAAATGTGACTGAAGCTAAGCCATGGAAAATTAAGATATCTTGAGTGAACAAGATCTATTGATTATCCAACGTTGACCTGAATATTTGAATATTCCAGTATAACAAGAAAGTAACTAACACATTGGAAACACTGTATTTATACCTTGATTCACAATAAACCCAAAACCCACAGTTAAAAATAACATCACTGATATATTACAACTCTACCAGCTGATCAACAATTTATTACTCATTTTCGTTATCAAAGGTAATCTAATAGTCGATTATTAAATAATTTACCTTTGACCAAAAGACATCCTTGCTTGCATGAGTCCTAGAGGATTTGGAGACCCTCACACCTCCACGTGGACACACACACTCATCCGCGCTAATTTGCCTAATTAAATTCTTACACTTAGGTCATTTTTATTGATATATCAAGTTCTATATACTGTATTATTGCATGAAAATAGAGGTCAAACCCGTCGTAGTTATGATCATGTTTAATAACTATAAGAAATATGTACTTAATTAGTAATATTTCCTATTATTGTTACAAGTGCCTGGCTCTCATCTATAAATTCGTTGGATTTTTAAGAAATAATATGTCGGTAAATGTTAGGTAAATGTTGCAGTTTTAAACATTTCAATTTTTACGCAAAAGCCTAGTGACTCATCGGTGATAAGAAAGCTACAGGCTGGGACCACGCGAGTGCGTGTGTGAGGGTCACCTCTAATCCGCTGAAGCGCTTTCTTAGTCTGGATGGAGTGCAAGGCTCGTATTATTAGGAAATAAGATGACTAATTTACCTCCGATGATGATAACATTGCATATAAAAATACTATTATTATGAATTTGGGTTTTATTACTGCACTAGAGCTTTAACACAGTTCTAGTAACAACGATTTTTACTACTAATAGTGTTTTAACAATAAGTGCCCTATTAAGATGAATTGATCTAAGATAAAGAAATATATTTACAACAGTAGTCCTTCACTTCCTCCTAGCAAAGCACCGCCTGCTAGATTAAAATTCACCTGTTTAATCTCCTGAACTCTACCGATTTTTTTTTTGTTTGTGAAGTCACTAGTTTAACTTTGTTAGCTTTGCGAAGCTGAAAGGATTGGACATCGAGGTAATGAAAGACGCTATATCCATGGTCGCAGAAGTAGTAACATATAGTTTGTTTGATTTGTTAATACTTCGATCTTTGTGGATGATAGCTTCCTTGACAAACCAAGTGATATTTACGACGTTTGTGAGTATAAGCCAGAAGATACAGCAAAAGCTTGGTTAGGCAATGCTCAGTGGATTACCTGACTATAAGAGAATTGGAGGGGGTTCCGCTGGCTCAGTGTTTGTCAAACCTTGCTGCTTTGAGTATCGATACGCCAAACTGCGCCACAACTGCTTGGCCTTCCCCTTCTGCTAGTGGGCGAGCTTTCCCTCGTGCGCATCTCAAGCCTCTTACTACATCTCGTAAGTCATACAAGTAAGTGCAAATAGATGTACAAGAACTTTCTACGGCAATACTTTTCCCCAAGAAATGCACAGCTAGTGATTGATATAAATGCCCCTAAATATTTCTACAACAAACGTACGATTAATTAAGAATGACAAACCACAGATTGTTTTAAATTCCTTCTATTAGCTCACACTTTCCTGATATATATCTTGTACAAATTTACAATCGTTAATAAAATACGTGTTTATTCATCCAATCAAGTCTAAATACATTTTTTTAAACCTATAGTGAATGGCAATTGATGTTAATACAGTTTTTTTTAATATTTATTTAAGAATATAAATTATAAAAATTTGCGGGGTCCAGCCGAATTCGAACTGCGAATCTTCGTGTTCAGAGTATTTGGCACTTCGCTAACTTTCCAGCACATCGAATACTCAATGACGTATATGAATTGTACTATCTTAAACTGTTTAACACTAAAATGAAGAAACAAACTGGAAATAAGCAAACAATGATAAATTATTGTTTTCTTGACCTCAGTAAAATTTACTTATAAAAACAAAATTTATATTACTTGTTCTTTATTAGGTTTGACAAAACATAACAATTATTTATTATAGCAATATAATCTCTCGCTAAAAAAAGGTGTCTTGTGCTAGGAACTATGTGAATTACTTTCTTCTACTTAGTAGACCTATTCCGATCAATATTATATGTATATGAGTGTTTATCAGCGCGCGCGTGTGCGTGTATCGTAAGTCAATGTTAAATATACTAAGAAAAATGTATAACCCGTGCTTTCCCAATGAAGCTACCTTGTTAAGATCATGCAAACTGTTATTTAAAGCACCTAAGCCTAAGGGGAAAATTCTGAACCTTATTTGAAGATTTGATGAGGGTTAAATCGAAGCAGGTGGCGTAGGAGTGCGTGAAACATTTATTTTCAAGCGTTCCTATCGAGGAGGTCTTAAAAACAAAAACGTTTCTAGACGCATCAATTACCTCAGCCAAGCGTTACCTTAAAAACACATAATTCTCTTACAACTTCGATAATAACCAACATCTTTAAAATGAACAGAGGCCACCTATAAATTTAGCAGGTAATTGTATATTTAAAACAAAATCTGTACTTACTAATAAGGCGTTTACATTTTAATCCACGACCAAACATTATGAACGGGTTTATAAAGTGGAGAGACATTTTTTTAATATTTGTAAATGAACACCATACATAAATAAATTATATCGGGTACACAAAGTAGTAAATGATGATAAAAATAAAAACTCCACTTTAAATAAGCTCAGGTGGCCCACATAGAGCGGTTGGCAATACCAATGTGCGCCTACATATTGCAATTAGATACAGTTGGCACTAACAAATCACCACATGTAGGGTAAAAATTACTTTACATTTAAATGGGACACTATTTTAGAAATGATATATTTAGGCAATTCTTCTTCACGTGTGTTTGGTGATATATGACCGTTTATTTTCAGATAATTTGTACACAACTGTTTATGGCCCTATAAAATGCATATGCCCGTTGTATTCGTTTAATACAATATTATAATGGAAGGTAAGAGTAATTCCGTTTTCGAGCTTATACCAATAGGCTTTTCATTTTAAAAAAACTAATTTTTTTTTTAAATCTATTTTCATTTCGTTCTTTAGATAGATTTAGTTTCTAGTAATTATGCGACAATTATTGGCAAACTTTTAAAATACGCGTCTTTACATTCTTGCTGCCATCCTCAGACTCCATAAATTGATTAATAACACTGGCCAACAGCTGTTTTGGATTGACGACATCCCCTCATAATCACTGCAATCTTCAAAAGAATCAGAAGAGTTATTAGAGGGAAAATACTCGTCCTCACATAGCTCTGGTACCTCGTTAAATGTTGGGATCGGTACTTCTTCTGAATGAGGAACTGGACGTCTTGCAGAAGCTAAATCAGGATAAGTCCACTTGTTGCGGTTGTTTTGATTGATTCCAGTAATATTTACTAGGCAGAAATAGCAGTCATCGAAGTGATTTTGGGGTTCTCTCCAAACCATCGGTACGCCGAATTTCAGAGTTTTTCTTTTCCCGGTTGTCCACTGTCATAAATGTTCTGTACAAATTTTACAGACCTGATGAGGTGCCCACGTTTTATCCTGATCACCAAGCCTAACACCGAAGTATCCAAGATAAGCTTGTATGTAAGCAATAAATGTATAGCTTTAGAACTACACAAAATACAGTTAAAACTGCACATTTTGCGTTAAACTGCACATTACAAAAACGATTATCTGAAAAAGTAGAGCTGGTAGAGAAAAACTGATTTCATATTTGGATTCAGCGCCCCAAATATTACTAAAATCAGTTCTAAAATCCTAGGCACCAAAAAATAATTTTTTTTTTTGAGGCCTGTGTAATTATTAAACTTAATTAGAGCATAGCTAGTGACGACAAATATTAAAATAGTTCACACAAAATCTTAATAAACACAAATTTATTAATATATACAGACTAATTTCGACGACGCTGTCACCTTCATCACTGATGAAGGGCCCAATTACTGATGAAGTCGACAACATTATCGAAAATAGTCTGTAAGTTCCTAGTGTAGTGGAAATACTACACTAGGAAACAAACATTAGCTGTAACACTATAATTTGAGATAACATACAGCGGGAAATACTACACTAGAAAACAAACATTAGCTGTAACACTATTATCCCGGCAAGCTGGCCTGAGCAACCGGGCGGGTCCACAGGTGGCGGAGAGTGGGACGGCCTACAGAAATGTAGGTTACCTGTGAATAAGGATTCCGGAAGGTTTCTGAATATGCAGGCCTGGACCAAGGCTATGGTTCAAAGGTGAGGAATTATCCCTCCTCGTCAGTCAACCGGTTGGGGGTGGTAGAAATAACTGCTCTGACTGGGGAGACTGGGGTAGTTGGGAATTAAGTCCTCACAATGCTACTCTCACCTCCCAGGTGAACCAAGGGCAATGCGACAGTGAAGTATGGGCGGGAAACTACCCTAACGACACAGTTGTAAAAAAGAGAGTAAAGCAGGCTGTTCGCTCCATGAGCAACAGTTAATAATGTCCTGAACTTGGGGTGTGCTTCAAGGTCAGTGACTGAATACCCAATCCAAGGTGGAAGGCATCGTGCCGAAGGATGAATGGCTGCAGGGTATAAAATGCAATTGCACACGATCCCCTTGAGGAACCAGACAAAACCTCATTGTATGTTGTCTTGCCAGGGCAGTGGGGGCTCTGCTCTGGTCGACCGTTATTTCCCCCATACTCGTGGGACGTTAATGGACCAAGTAAGTAAAAGAATTGATTTCGAGACTGCACAGACAGCGGGAGCCAATGAGACGGCAAACCGTGAGTCTGTAGCAGATGTGTCAACGGCAACCATCACTGGGGGTGCGGGGGCGGCTGTCAAGCTGCCGACTGCAGAAACCGGTGAAGTGGCTGTAGAGTTGAGCACGCTGTCTAGTCCTGGGGCTGCTCTGCGGACCCAGGCGACTGCAAATTAAGCAAAACAATGATCAAGATCCTCCAAGTGAACCTACAGCATAGCAGGGCGGCGAGTGCTGTCGTGTGTAGGATGCTGGACAGGGGAGAGGTGGACTTGGTTCTCATCCAGGAGCCATGGATTTCTGGAGGACGAATATGCGGGCTGGCGACATCTGGAGGTAAGTTGTTGTACGATAAGGACTCCGGTGTTCCCAGGACGTGTATCCTGGTTAGGAGGGGGTTGAGTGCTTTTGTACTAACGGACTTCTGCTGCAGGGACTTAATAGCAGTGACGGTGGAGCTGCGGGCGGAGGGGAGGATGAAGAGGCTGAACCTTGCCATGGCATATCTCCCCTTTGACTACGCGGGGGCTCTACCAACACAAGAGCTGAGGAGGCTGGTCGAGCACTGCGGGGCTGTGGATGAGGAGCTGCTGGTGGGGATGGATGCTAACTCCCATCACACTTCGTGGGGAAGTACAGGTACCAACACTAGAGGTGAGGAACTTTTAGCTTATCTTAGCTCTAAGAATTTACTAGTCTTAAATCAGGGGGAAGAGCCGACGTTTGTCACTAGGGCCAGACAGGAGGTCCTGGACATTACGGTGGCATCGAACCAGACGGCTAGGTATGTACTAAACTGGCATGTGTCGGATGAACCATCTTCTTCTGACCACAGACATGATATCTCTCTAAATCCAGCCATGCTTCGGCCAACCAGGGATCCAAGAAGAACAGACTGGGACTCCTATAGGAGGGACCTGGGAGTTCGGATTGAGGAGGCTGGATTGGAGTATGGTGGGAGGAGAGAGCTAGAAGACTTTAGTAGAATCCTTTACTGATAACTGCCCTCTCAGTGAGGGGAGAAAAGTAGGGGATCCGTCATGGTGGAACAAGAAGCTAGCCAAACTTCGGAAGACCACCAGGAGACTCTTTAATAGAGCAAAAAAGAACGGGGAGTGGGACCAGTATAGGAAAACACTAACCGAATACAACAGGGCAATTAGAGAAGCACGCAGGAAGTCCTGGAAGGAGTTTTGTCAAGAAATTGACAAAACTCGGGAAGGGGCACGACTGCATAAAGTGCTCTCTAAGGACCCAGTTAACCCGGTGGGGATGCTAAGAACCCCACTGGGAAATATAACAAAAACTGCAGGGGAAACTGTGGAAGAATTAATCAGAACACATTTCCCTTCCAGTACTCTGAGGAAACTTGGGGGAGCAGACACTGAACCAGTTGCCAAACTCTACACAAGACGTGGTAAGAGGGAGGACTGGGAAGTGGCAAGAAGGATAGTAACTCCACAAAGGGTAAGATGGGCTATTGGCACATTTAAACCCTACAAATCTCCAGGTCCAGATGGGATCTATTCTGTGCTGCTGCAGCAGGGAATGGATTTGCTGGTACTGGTACTTACTAAATTATACAGGCTAAGCATTGCTCTAGGGCATGTGCCGGCAGCCTGGAAATCTAGTAAGGTGGTCTTTATACCTAAGCCCACCGGTAACCAATCGGAAGGGAAAGGATACAGACCTATACACTCATGTCCTTTGTTCTTAAGGGACTTGAAAAACTGGTTGATAGGCATATTAGGGGGAGGGGGTGCTTTGGCCATAAAATCACTGCATTGGAACCAGTATGCTTATCAACCGGGGAAATCCTGCGAGGGAGCTCTCCATCAAGTGGTTGGTAGGATTGAGCAAATGATCGCGAAGAAAGGTTGTGCCTTCCTCGACATTGAAGGGGCTTTCAATAACCCCTCAGTGGAGACGTCATGGAGTGGATGCAACCACTTGTGGTTGGATAAGTTCCATGTTAACAAACAGAAGCATTTCTGTAGAGGTGGCAGGGGAGGTCAGAAGGGCGGAGACAAGTCTGGGCAGTGCACAGGGGGGGGGTTCGCTCTCCTCTGTTGTGGTGCCTAGTGGTTGACAACCTTATTGAACTCCTGAATGAACAGGGGTACTTCTGTCTAGGATGTGCGGACGACATAGTTGTTCTGATCCTGGGCAGATTCCCTGATACAGTCCTTGAGGTAATCAGAAATCCTCTACGACTGATTGAAGAGTGGTGTAAAAAGGAGAACCTTAGGGTAAATCCAAAAAAGACTGTTCTCATTAACTTCACCAGACAGCGAAAAGATCTGACGACCAGGATGCCCCGCTTGTTTGGTGAATACCTTGAGTTTGTGGGGGAGGTGAAGTACCTGGGAGTTACTCTGGACAGGAAACTCACCTGGAACCCACATCTTGAGAGGACAGTTAACAGGGGCAAAAGGGCACTGATGACTGTGAGAAGAATGGTGGGTAAGAAATGGGGACTGAAGCCATCAATGATGCACTGGATGTATCTGAGGGTGATAAGACCTATGATTACCTATGGAGCTCTGGTGTGGTGGACAAAGGAAAAAAAGGCACAGACAAGAGCTAAACTGAGCTCTATCCAGAGATTGGCCTGTCTGTGCACACTGGGAGCGATGTCAACTACACCAGGTGCAGCAATGGAAGTAATGCTTAACCTCCCTCCCCTTGAGCTTGTCCTTAGGGGAGAGGCGAGGCTGGCGGCATGAAGATTGCGCAACTCGAGCAACTGGGCTAACCTCCCAGATGTCTCGGGACATATGAGTATCTAGTGCGTGGTCAAAGAACCCGTCTTGGAAATGGGCAGCGACCACATTACTCGAATGTTTGCACCTGACCAGGTCCACCAAACTATGATGGAATGGTCGGGGATATTAACATCGGGAGCTCAGATCTGGTACACAGATGGCTCCAAGATGGACTTCGGCACTGGAGCGGGGGTGTATTGTAAAAACCCAAGGGTAGAACTAGTTTTTTCCTTGGGGAGGCATACCTCTGTCTTTCAGGCCGAAGTATATGCTATAAATGCCTGTCTGGGAGAGATAGCGAGAAGGGAAACACACGGGACCCGGATTGCTATTTTCTCCGACAGTCAGGCAGCAATTAAGGCACTAAACGGACACGTGGTCACCTCGGCCGTAGTCAGGGAGTGCCTAATTAACCTACAAGCTCTGGCAACGCACAATCAAATCAAGTTAGGTTGGGTGCCAGGGCATAGGGGAATACTTGGAAATGAAGCCGCAGATGCGCTGGCCAGGGAGGGGTCTTCGACTCCCCTGATTGGACCGGAGCCTGCGGTAGGTACTTCCAAATCCATGGTCAAGATGACAGTGCGAAGGTGGATGGCTGAAAGACACTGTGAGCACTGGATCAGGGCTGAAGGGATGAGACACAGTAAGCTAACCCTTAGGAAACCTTCCTTGGGGCTGCAGAAGAGTCTCATCTATCTGTCTAGGCAGGAATTGAGGATAGTCACAGGTCTACTCACGGGACACTGTGGACTAAGGAAACATTTGCATAAAATGGGTATCTACAAAGATGAACCAGTGTGCAGATTATGCGGGCAGGAACTGGAGACTGCCACATACATTATTTACAGATGTGAAGTACTTGCTGAGAGGCGCTTCAACCGCTTTGGTGGATGCTGAAGGTAAAACTCTAGTCAGGAAACTCCTAAACCTGGTAAGAGAGAAGGGGTTATTTGACTAGATCAGGGAGGTAAGTACAATATACCTTAAGGTAGCAGTGCTTCGGGCAATTCAAACCCGCTCCCAAGTTAAAAAATTAAAAAAAAACACTATTATTTCAGATAACACAGCGGGAAATACTACACTAAGAAACTAACATTAGCTGCAACATTATAATTTGAGATAACATACAGCGGGGAATACTACACTAAGAAACAAACATTAGCTGCAACATTATAATTTTAGATACCTTACAGCGGGAAATACTTCACTAAGAAACAAACATTAGCTGCAACATTATAATTTTAGATACCTTACAGCGGGAAATACTACATTAAGAAACTATCATTAGCTGCAACATTATAATTTGAGATAACATACAGCGGAAAATACTACACTAAGAAACTAACATTAGCTGCAACATTATAATTTGAGATAACATACAGCGGGAAATACTACACTAGGAAACAAACATTAGCTGCAACATTATAATTTGAGATAACATACAGCGGGAAATACCACACTAAGAAACAAACATTAGCTGCAACATTATAATTTCAAATTACTTACAGTGGGAAATACTACACTAAGAAACAAACATTAGCTGTAACATTACAATTTGAGACAACTTACAGCGGGAAATACTACACTAGGAAACAAACATTAGCTGCAACATTATAATTTCAAATTACTTACAGTGGGAAATACTACACTAAGAAACAAACATTAGCTATAACATTATAATTTGAGATAACATACAGCGGGAAATACTACACTAAGAAACAAACATTAGCTATAACATTATAATTTGAGATAACATACAGCGGGAAATACTACACTAAGAAACAAACATTAGCTATAACATTATAATTTGAGATAACATACAGCGGGAAATACTACACTAAGAAACAAACATTAGCTGTAACACTATAATTTGAGATAACATACAGCGGGAAATACTACACTAAGAAACAAACATTAGCTGTAACACTATAATTTCAAATTACTTACAGTGGGAAATACTACACTAAGAAACAAACATTAGCTATAACATTATAATTTGAGATAACATACAGCGGGAAATACTACACTAAGAAACAAACATTAGCTATAACATTATAATTTGAGATAACATACAGCGGGAAATACCACACTAAGAAACAAACATTAGCTGCAACATTATAATTTCAAATTACTTACAGTGGGAAATACTACACTAAGAAACAAACATTAGCTATAACATTATAATTTGAGATAACATACAGCGGGAAATACTACACTAAGAAACAAACATTAGCTATAACATTATAATTTGAGATAACATACAGCGGGAAATACTACACTAAGAAACAAACATTAGCTGTAACACTATAATTTGAGATAACATACAGCGGGAAATACTACACTAAGAAACAAACATTAGCTGTAACACTATAATTTGAGATAACATACAGCGGGAAATACTACACTAAGAAACAAACATTAGCTATAACATTATAATTTGAGATAACATACAGCGGGAAATACCACACTAAGAAACAAACATTAGCTGCAACATTATAATTTCAAATTACTTACAGTGGGAAATACTACACTAAGAAACAAACATTAGCCATAACATTATAATTTGAGATACCATACAGCGGGAAATACTACACTAAGAAACAAACATTAGCTATAACATTATAATTTGAGATAACATACAGCGGGAAATACCACACTAAGAAACAAACATTAGCTGCAACATTATAATTTCAAATTACTTACAGTGGGAAATACTACACTAAGAAACAAACATTAGCTATAACATTATAATTTGAGATAACATACAGCGGGAAATACTACACTAAGAAACAAACATTAGCTATAACATTATAATTTGAGATAACATACAGCGGGAAATACTACACTAAGAAACAAACATTAGCTATAACATTATAATTTGAGATAACATACAGCGGGAAATACTACACTAGAAAACAAACATTAGCTGCAACATTATAATTTGAGACACCTTACAGCGGGAAATACTACACTAGGAAACAAACATTAGCTGCAACATTATAATTTGAGACAACTTACAGCGGGAAATACTACACTAAGAAACAAACATTAGCTGCAACATTATAATTTGAGACAACTTACAGCGGGAAATACTACACTAGGAAACAAACATTAGCTGCAACATTATAATTTGAGACAGCATACAGCGGGTAAAACCACACTAAGAAACAAACATTAGCTGCAACATTATAATTTCAAATTACTTACAGTGGGAAATACTACACTAAGAAACAAACATTAGCTGTAACATTATAATTTGAGACAACTTACAGCGGGAAATACTACACTAGGAAACAAACATTAGCTGCAACATTATAATTTGAGATAACATACAGCGGGAAATACTACACTAGGAAACAAACATTAGCTGCAACATTATAATTTGAGATAACATACAGCGGGAAATACTACACTAAGAAACAAACTTTAGCTGCAACATTATAATTTGAGATAACATACAGCGGGAAATACTACACTAGGAAACAAACATTAGCTGCAACATTATAATTTGAGATAACATACAGCGGGAAATACTACACTAGGAAACAAACATTAGCTGCAACATTATAATTTGAGACAACTTACAACGGGAAATACTACACTAGGAAACAAACATTAGCTGCAACATTATAATTTGAGATAACATACAGCGGGAAATACTACACTAGGAAACAAACATTAGCTGCAACATTATAATTTGAGATAACATACAGCGGGAAATACTACACTAAGAAACAAACTTTAGCTGCAACATTATAATTTGAGATAACATACAGCGGGAAATACTACACTAGGAAACAAACATTAGCTGCAACATTATAATTTGAGATAACATACAGCGGGAAATACTACACTAGGAAACAAACATTAGCTGCAACATTATAATTTGAGATAACATACAGCGGGAAATACTACAATAGGAAACAAACATTAGCTGCAACATTATAATTTGAGACACCTTACAGCGGGAAATACTACACTAGGAAACAAACATTAGCTGCAACATTATAATTTGAGACAACTTACAGTGGGAAATACTACACTAAGAAACAAACATTAGCTGCAACATTATAATTTGAGACACCTTACAGCGGGAAATACTACACTAGGAAACAAACATTAGCTGCAACATTATAATTTGAGACAACTTACAGTGGGAAATACTACACTAAGAAACAAACATTAGCTGCAACATTATAATTTGAGACAACTTACAGCGGGAAATACTACACTAGGAAACAAACATTAGCTGCAACATTATAATTTGAGACAGCATACAGCAGAGAATATAACACTAGAGAACAAGCATAATTGTAACACTGATTAGTACGCCTTTTTCAAGCAAACGTCAAAGGACCGAGTGTTGTATATGTCCTTAGATCGTCTCTCATGGATAAGACATTCATGTTTCAACAACAGACTCGAGGAGATTCCCTCTTTTCTTTTACTTTAGAAACGCAGTTGTACCCGCATTAACTTCCAAGCCTCTCTACAACCTACATGTTTACATTGTTAGTTCCCATGTGACAGTAACTCTTCAATGGATAACACGAGTTCGTTTATTTGAAAAGTCTTAAAACTGTTGTTATTATACAAATAAACAGTAAATGTTTCCTGCGAAGCAATGGTAAGAAACAATAAGAGTAATTACAGATATGGAAACATATCACAACTCGCGTGGTCACCATCGCTTATCTGAAGTAGGTCTGCTTTATACAGGTAAATCTCGCCACATTTACGGGATACAAGATGTGAAACTTATTGGAAAAAAATTAATTCTCACTCTGTTCGCCGTAAAACTTGGTATTACCAAAGTTGTAAACTGCGCGACATCGGATGATTGATGGATGCTGTGCATTAACAGTCGGATCGGAAGACTAGTAAAACTGCTATGAAGGGTTTGCTTCAACACCAAACACGATGCTTTTTTAAACAATATTACAACCATTTACGCATCTTTGAAACACAGAAATGTACGAAAATACTGGTCACACAGTCGAAATAAATAAATATTAGTACTTGAGTGCTATTAATTAAAATTATAAAAAGTGCACATTCAACATAAAGCTTTGCAATACCTATAACTCTTTTCCAATACCCATAAGTTTCCTTATGAATACAAAAACGCTACGTTATACTACATTCCAATATAGCTACAAACTATCAGATCAAGTTAGATATGGTAAAGAAAGCTTTACTAATACGCGAGGTAGTGTTCTTTCCTGTTGTGAAAGACTGTATAAAAAAGACTGTGTAAAAGAAAGCATATAAAACATCGACGTTGCAGAGATGTTTGTATACACAGTATAAAGAAACAAGACCACCACACACTACAAAAACTCAAAGACAAAACAGAAAAAAGCGGATGTAACGAGAAATAACAAACACGCTAAAGGATACAGATATCGAGAACTTAAGATAAGTCAAAGAAAACCAATCAACACTTAAAAATTAGAACAAAAAGAAGAGAATAAAATAATCATATAACTAGAACGAAGTGAAACAGAATAGAACAAAAAGCCAAGATCTCCCACCACTAATGTTTGCTATCCTTTCCCGCCTCCTTCATATGAGAGAGCCGTGACCGGGGCGACAGCGACAATGTGGCAATCCGGAGTCCAACGATCCCCCACCTTGCCGACTTACATATACAGTAGATTTACAATTATAAAATCTACTACAGCAGAGCGCACTCTACATAACGGAAAACTTTCCACTTAATCCCGCATTGCTAATCCCCTTGAAATAAAAATGTTCTTCTTGTTATCAATACTTCTAATTTTATTTGTCATTTATTTTATTTGCCATAACAACAAAAATGTGTTGAAAATATCAAAACTCTATTTATTCCCGTTTCTATAAATAAACAAATGAGTGCAAGCTGGATTATATTTACTTATCGAAATATTTCAGTTATAAATAAATTAAATAGTTATTTTATGAAAATACATTATTTTATAACTAACAGTATAATACAAAACATCGCAGACGTAAGCCGTTTATTAACAATAAATGCAATTGGAGTTGAGTTTGGCGATTTGTCAAGCTACGGGTGTAATTTGGATTTTCGGCTTAACGAGACGCCGTCCAACGCATCCCGTTTACATTGCTACGGGCCCGGCTTTAGATACACATTTTGTCTGTATACCTGTCTGCTTGTCACGTTCCTAACCATTTTATCTTCTGCGGTAACAGGAGGTAGGACTGACACAACGGAAAATAATTGACACGTTTTCCATCCTCGAGGGACATGGAATAGCATTGAGTGTTTGTTAACGGTATATTATTTAAAAATACAGTTTCTAATTAAACAATACATATTACTAACTAAATGAATAAAAACCCACTAACCACAATATAAAAATCTTTAACTTTATTACAATTACTTTATGTACATTTCGATTACATAGTAACCCTCTTCAGAAGTAATCGAAATTTACATAGAGTAACTGTTGTAAAATAAAGAGTTTTTATTTAGTTAGGTAAAATTAGTCCACAATCGTCAAGAAATATAGTCACCTATTACTAAAATAAAATTGTATGCATACAGAAGTTGCTTAGTAAACTCCAAGACACGCGTATACACACGCACACTACCAGTCAAGTTGACTATCCCTAATGAAGAAGGATTATATACACAGACAGGATTAGGGTACAATTATACAACTCGCTGATACGGGGATATAAAGAAAACCTACAGCGAACTTACGGTTCAACCAAGTAGAACAACACTTCTGAAAGACCTACTCTCTATTGGTGCCATAATGAGCTGTTACAGACTCGCAGCGAGAAGGATTAGGAAATGTAGGTGGAGTTAAAACATAACTAAGAAGAGGAAATAAAAAGCCATTGATATTATGCATAAAAATATAACAAGCTAACAGCGTCGAATGCCTGAAGTATGCATAGTCTCTGGGGTCGTAAAAAGGTGCACACGCGTTACATCTCTTAAGAAGGATGGTTAGGAACGGAGGGGTAAAATATTACTTGGCGGTTTTAACGCGATCTATAAAGGATATATAATTATTGTAACTATCAGATGGGCAAAGGTTGGACATAAAACATTTGGTAAATGGAACAAAGACAGAAATAAAGAAGAGTTTCTCCGATAAAGAATAAATAAAGAAATGGATATCCGATAAGGTGAGAATAAAGAAGTGTCTATCCGATAAGGTAGGAAAAAAGAAGTGGATATTCGATAAGATAGAAGGAATAAAGAAGTATGTATCCGATAAGGTAGGAATAAAGAGGTGTATATCCGATGAGGTACGAATAAAGAAGTGTATATCCGATAAGGTAGGAAAAAAGAAGTGGATATTCGATAAGATAGAAGGAATAAAGAAGTATGTATCCGATAAGGTAGGAATAAAGAAGTGTCTAACCGATAAGGTAGGAAAAAAGAAGTGGATATTCGATAAGATAGAAGGAATAAAGAAGTATGTATCCGATAAGGTAGGAATAACGAAGTGTATATCCGATAAGGTAGGAAAAAAGAAGTGGATATTCGATAAGATAGAAGGAATAAAGAAGTATGTATCCGATAAGGTAGGAATAAAGAAGTGTCTAACCGATAAGGTAGGAATAAAGAAGTGGATATTCGATAAGATAGAAGGAATAAAGAAGTATGTATCCGATAAGGTAGGAATAACGAAGTGTATATCCGATAAGGTAGGAAAAAAGAAGTGGATATTCGATAAGATAGAAGGAATAAAGAAGTATGTATCCGATAAGGTAGGAATAAAGAAGTGTCTAACCGATAAGGTAGGAAAAAAGAAGTGGATATTCGATAAGATAGAAGGAATAAAGAAGTATGTATCCGATAAGGTAGGAATAACGAAGTGTATATCCGATAAGGTAGGAAAAAAGAAGTGGATATTCGATAAGATAGAAGGAATAAAGAAGTATGTATCCGATAAGGTACGAATAAAGAAGTGTCTATCCGATAAGGTAGGAAAAAAGAAGTGGATATTCGATAAGATAGAAGGAATAAAGAAGTATGTATCCGATAAGGTAGGAATAAAGAAGTGTCTATCCGATAAGGTAGGAAAAAAGAAATGGATATTCGATAAGATAGAAGGAATAAAGAAGTATGTATCCGATAAGGTAGGAATAAAGAAGTGTCTATCCGATAAGGTAGGAAAAAAGAAGTGTATATTCGATAAGATAGAAGGAATAAAGAAGTATGTATCCGATAAGGTAGGAATAAAGAGGTGTATATCCGATGAGGTACGAATAAAGAAGTGTATATCCGATAAGGTAGGAAAAAAGAAGTGGATATTCGATAAGGTAGAAGGAATAAAGAAGTATGTATCCGATAAGGTAGGAATAACGAAGTGTATATCCGATAAGGTAGGAAAAAAGAAGTGGATATTCGATAAGATAGAAGGAATAAAGAAGTATGTATCCGATAAGGTAGGAATAAAGAAGTGTCTATCCGATAAGGTAGGAAAAAAGAAGTGTATATTCGATAAGATAGAAGGAATAAAGAAGTATGTATCCGATAAGGTAGGAATAAAGAGGTGTATATCCGATGAGGTACGAATAAAGAAGTGTATATCCGATAAGGTAGGAAAAAAGAAGTGGATATTCGATAAGATAGAAGGAATAAAGAAGTATGTATCCGATAAGGTAGGAATAAAGAAGTGTCTATCCGATAAGGTAGGAAAAAAGAAGTGTATATTCGATAAGATAGAAGGAATAAAGAAGTATGTATCCGATAAGGTAGGAATAAAGAGGTGTATATCCGATGAGGTACGAATAAAGAAGTGTATATCCGATAAGGTAGGAAAAAAGAAGTGGATATTCGATAAGATAGAAGGAATAAAGAAGTATGTATCCGATAAGGTAGGAATAAAGAAGTGTCTATCCGATAAGGTAGGAAAAAAGAAATGGATATTCGATAAGATAGAAGGAATAAAGAAGTATGTATCCGATAAGGTAGGAATAAAGAAGTGTCTATCCGATAAGGTAGGAAAAAAGAAGTGTATATTCGATAAGATAGAAGGAACAAAGAAGTATGTATCCGATAAGGTAGGAATAAAGAGGTGTATATCCGATGAGGTACGAATAAAGAAGTGTCTATCCGATAAGGTAGGAAAAAAGAAGTGGATATTCGATAAGATAGAAGGAATAAAGAAGTATGTATCCGATAAGGTAGGAATAAAGAAGTGTCTATCCGATAAGGTAGGAAAAAAGAAATGGATATTCGATAAGATAGAAGGAATAAAGAAGTATGTATCCGATAAGGTAGGAATAAAGAAGTGTCTATCCGATAAGGTAGGAAAAAAGAAGTGTATATTCGATAAGATAGAAGGAATAAAGAAGTATGTATCCGATAAGGTAGGAATAAAGAGGTGTATATCCTATGAGGTACGAATAAAGAAGTGTCTATCCGATAAGGTAGGAAAAAAGAAGTGGATATTCGATAAGATAGAAGGAATAAAGAAGTATGTATCCGATAAGGTAGGAATAAAGAAGTGTCTATCCGATAAAGTAGGAAAAAAGAAATGGATATTCGATAAGATAGAAGGAATAAAGAAGTATGTATCCGATAAGGTAGGAATAAAGAAGTGTCTATCCGATAAGGTAGGAAAAAAGAAGTGTATATTCGATAAGATAGAAGGAATAAAGAAGTATATATCCGATAAGGTAGGAATAAAGAGGTGTATATCCGATGAGGTACGAATAAAGAAGTGTATATCCGATAAGGTAGGAAAAAAGAAGTGGATATTCGATAAGGTAGAAGGAATAAAGAAGTATGTATCCGATAAGGTAGGAATAACGAAGTGTATATCCGATAAGGTAGGAAAAAAGAAGTGGATATTCGATAAGATAGAAGGAATAAAGAAGTATGTATCCGATAAGGTAGGAATAAAGAAGTGTCTATCCGATAAGGTAGGAAAAAAGAAATGGATATTCGCTAAGATAGAAGGAATAAAGAAGTATGTATCCGATAAGGTAGGAATAAAGAAGTGTCTATCCGATAAGGTAGGAAAAAAGAAGTGTATATTCGATAAGATAGAAGGAATAAAGAAGTATGTATCCGATAAGGTAGGAATAAAGAGTTGTATATCCGATGAGGTACGAATAAAGAAGTGTATATCCGATAAGGTAGGAAAAAAGAAGTGGATATTCGATAAGGTAGAAGGAATAAAGAAGTTAGTATCCGATAAGGTAGGAATAAAGAGGTATATATCCGATGAGGTACGAATAAAGAAGTGTATATCCGATAAGGTAGGAAAAAAGAAGTGGATATTCGATAAGATAGAAGGAATAAAGAAGTATGTATCCGATAAGGTAGGAATAAAGAAGTGTCTATCCGATAAGGTAGGAAAAAAGAAGTGGATATTCGATAAGATAGAAGGAATAAAGAAGTATGTATCCGATAAGGTAGGAATAAAGAGGTGTATATCCGATGAGGTACGAATAAAGAAGTGTATATCCGATAAGGTAGGAAAAAAGAAGTGGATATTCGATAAGATAGAAGGAATAAAGAAGTATGTATCCGATAAGGTAGGAATAAAGAAGTGTCTATCCGATAAGGTAGGAAAAAAGAAGTGGATATTCGATAAGATAGAAGGAATAAAGAAGTATGTATCCGATAAGGTAGGAATAAAGAAGTGTCTAACCGATAAGGTAGGAATAAAGAAGTGGATATTCGATAAGATAGAAGGAATAAAGAAGTATGTATCCGATAAGGTAGGAATAAAGAAGTGTCTATCCGATAAGGTAGGAAAAAAGAAGTGGATATTCGATAAGATAGAAGGAATAAAGAAGTATGTATCCGATAAGGTAGGAATAAAGAGGTGTATATCCGATGAGGTACGAATAAAGAAGTGTCTAACCGATAAGGTAGGAAAAAAGAAGTGGATATTCGATAAGATAGAAGGAATAAAGAAGTATGTATCCGATAAGGTAGGAATAAAGAAGTGTCTATCCGATAAGGTAGGAAAAAAGAAGTGGATATTCGATAAGATAGAAGGAATAAAGAAGTATGTATCCGATAAGGTAGGAATAAAGAAGTGTATATCCGATGAGGTACGAATAAAGAAGTGTATATCCGATAAGGTAGGAAAAAAGAAGTGGATATTCGATAAGATAGAAGGAATAAAGAAGTATGTATCCGATAAGGTAGGAATAAAGAAGTGTCTATCCGATAAGGTAGGAAAAAAGAAGTGGATATTCGATAAGATAGAAGGAATAAAGAAGTATGTATCCGATAAGGTAGGAATAAAGAAGTGTATATCCGATAAGGTAGGAAAAAAGAAGTGGATATTCGATAAGATAGAAGGAATAAAGAAGTGTGTATCCGATAAGGTAGAAATAAAGAGGTGTATACCGATAAGGTAGGACAAAAGAAGTGGATATTCGATAAGATAGAAGGAATAAAGAAGTATGTATCCGATAAGGTAGAAATAAAGAGGTGTCTGTCCGATAAGGTAGGAAAAAAGAAGTTTATATTCGATAAGATAGAAGGAATAAAGAAGTATGTATCCGATAAGGTAGGAATAAAGAAGTGTATATCCGAAAAGATAGTAATAAAGTAGTGTATATCCGACAAGGTAGGACGAATAAAGATAAGGTTAAGTAAAGAACATGTTTCCCTGGTACTAGAAATAGGGTGAAATTATGACTCCGTGGGTGTCGCTGCTTATCCTATGTCCTCGTAGATCTACAATTGATAGATTGCCTGTTACTGTCCCTATAAATACACCTGAGTAGCGTAGTTAATGTACAAAACTATATATATATACTGTAACGTTTTTTTGTAATACCACCAAACATCCAATAAAAATAAACGAAAAATAGTTATACATTTCAATGGTTGCCGCGGGAGAGCAGCACTCAGCAGCGAACCGATTATAAACAGCTAATTGCGATAAACATGTACTTTACGGTCCCTTTTAAAATTAAATAATCAAGTTAGGAAGAGTCGTAGTAGTATAGCGAGAGTCGAACCTTATGATGTTTTCAAGATTTATCTGGGGACTCCAGGGGCGACTTCCTATCGGCCTGACGCTTCCCAAGGAAACCAGTGAACACCAGAGGTGACCCTAGTCAGTATATAGACTACCCGCAACCAGTAAATATTTTAAATCTATGGTATTTTTATTTAATCCTCCTATGGCGGTACCCCTAAATACTACACACCCATTACTACCAAAACTAGTTTGGCCAAATAAGGTCTACTTTGGTTTAATTAAAAAGCAGTTTTTATTTTACTAACTTATAAACAAACATTCAATAATTTTGTTCATTCCCTTGCGAATGTAATCCTGGTTTGTTTCGGAATTGAACACCTCCGGGATTTCTTCAGACTATATGAAGCACCTTCATGTCACTATCAAGCCACATCTTAAACTAAATCATGTTAGTTATACAAAGGCTCGTACGGCCCTTGGTTAAGATGATTCTTAAACTATATTCATTCTTTGGTCGAAGCTAAAACTTCCTCAGGGGTTTTTAATTTTCCAACTACATCTTAAGAAACTGTGTGCGTCTACCAAGTGTTTCCGAACGGGTAACGTTACAATAGTGTATTTTGACTGTACATATATTAATTATACAAATTAACTGTGTATAAATATATACGAGGAACTGAACGTTTTATGAAGAAAGTATTCCTTCTATATAGAAGTACTCTGGGCAACTTTGCACTAGTACACTATTACAACTCCTTAATTACTGTCGAGCGATATTTAAAAATATTTTATTGTAACTCCTATTGAAGCTAATGTAACTACATATACTAATTCAACATCATACTATTTCAACAACGGTTTTTATTGAAACAAAATTTTACTATCGAAAACACATGTTTTACAACAATAATATCTATTTTAATGAAAACAATGTTTTTAACTTGGAATATATTTGTTTATGCTTTAGCATTAAATATTTATATATGAGTACATCAAATTTTTTTTTAATATAGGCTACACTTCATTTATCACGTGATTTATCTAAGCACTACCGTAGTAAGGATATTTTATAAAACATAAATGGAAGAAACTTCTTACATTGCAGGCACCAAGACGACCCAGTTAAATCATTGTTTCCTTTTGTCTACATTCTGCTTCCTCAGATCACGCCCACAAGTTAACGCCTGTTTTAGCACAGATAAAACAACATTTTTAATGAGTCACAGAAACTTATAAAATTGCACTGTACGGTTGCCAGAGTATTGTGCCCCATAGATTAAACACGTACTAAATAGAAATGTTTACAATTATTATCAAAATGTATTTATTGACGAAATATACAAAATTAGGTGTTTTGCCATCCGTGCAACAAAATTGTGTAGAATAACCGTAGACGTTTCGATGTCAGAATTCATAAACAGTATAAATATGTAACATACTCAACATACATAGTACAAATATATTGACAAACTATTCATATATTAATTAACGATCAACAATTGGTTATAACTCTTATTTACCCAACAGAACTAGTATAAAATTCAGCATCCTCTGATGATTTCAGACGACGTTTCAGAGGAAACGAAAAAGCAGATAGTTTGGCCAAGCATGGCTGCTCCATGGCGCAGCCGATCCTCCCCCTCTCATACCGCAGTGTCTGTCGGAGTATAAACAGCACTAACAGCGACTCCGTGAAACGGGACAGGAAACAAGCTGCTACAGGAAAGCAATGGGAAAAGATCATCCAATCAAGCATACCACTGGATCTTCCGAGAAGCGTAGCCGTGGCTTTGTTTAGGATGACCACTGGACATGACTACCTACAGAGACACCTGCACCGCATGAAAGTGGTAGACACACCAATCTGCCCACTCTGCTCCCACAACGAAGGGACGACAGAGCATCTTACCACTTGTGACGGCCTGAAAGATATCTTTCACGAGGAGTCCAGGAAAGGACTCGCTACATTGTACTGGGAGGCACGGCGTCGGATGGCTGAGAGGCCAAGGACGGGCGTTGGCTGAAGTAAGTAAGTAACTTTTAATTGTACCATTTTCACATTACCTACGACCAACTTTATACTTTACTTTATTATTTATTTATTTATTATTATTTTGTAGCTGTGTATTTTATGTTGGTAAGAGATTAGTCACGTGTTATAATTTGTAGTTTACAGGCTAGAATATTCAATTTTTTTATAATTCTGACATTCAGGATTCATTATTCATCATTTACTTTGAGAACTGAATATTTGCATCTACCTCAATGTTTGCTTACCGACTTCCACAAAACCCAGCACACATTTCCCTCTAGCATTTTACCCTCGCGATTATCTACAACAGACGTAAGTACAAAATTGAAGAAAAACAAATCCGTATCGATAACATATGTACATTTAAAAAAGAATATAATATTACTATAAAATATTGCAAGAAATTATTTGAGCAATAGAATTCGTATAATGTAAACCATAGATCAGTCTCTCCTTTTAACTGACTACTTAAGCAATAAAAGCGGGGATAAGTAATAGATACTTTATTGGGTGAGACTTTACCCTCCAACATTTTCCCCCTTATAAATTCAAATACTAAAAAATACAGAAAATATATTTTGCATTAATTATAAGCAAATACAAAGACTGTGTCTTAGCTTGAAAGGCATCAAAATTTAAAAAAATTACATACCGCTTTGAAATTTATATTTCAAAAAGTCCTTTTATAATGACCAGTTTAGGAGCAAAAGGAACAAAGTTTCAAAATGTCATATCTTTACATTATATTTCTATATAAGGGCTGTTTATATTAGTTTTCTCCAATGTTGATTAGGACGTTAAATGGCGATCAGGCAGGGAAATATATAAAAGCATCAGCTCATAAAGCCCGTGCAAAAAATATTAGTCTGTCAAGTAATATCAATACTTAAGGAATAAGTCAACAAAATTTTTACCGTGCACTTTACAAGATTCACATTGTGTATGTTGTTTGTTAATTTTTTTGAATAGGTTATACCATACTTTGGTGGGAAATGCGCACAAAATTTGCTAAAAACAAGTAATATGAAATAAAAGGTTTAAATGAATTTTTACTGAGGTTACCAAAGAAAGATTTTTATTTTAGTTACCCTAGAGCAGGGGTTCTCAACCTTTTAGTAACCACGTACCACTTGAAATTTTCAGATATTTTGACGTACCACCTTATATTTATATATATTTTTATTTTTATAAATAATTATATATAATTTATATTTGGTCATGTTTAGGAAAATAAAAATGCATTCTACAACTTCTTAAGTCCTCTTCAACACTAATGCGGTTTCTTGTATTTATTTTTTATGTACAGCAGTTCCGAAACGCCCGATTCACATAAGTACGAGGTTACAAATGGAAGTAAAAGGATTATTGCTTGCTTGAACATTGATGGGTATTCAGTTTTTGTCCCCGTCCAAAAGTCTATTAAAGATTTTTCTTTAATCGAATCTTTCATTCAGCTGTCACTTGTAAGTTCGATGAAACACTCTATTGAGTGACTAGGAAATTCCCCTGAAAATGGATTTCTAATCCTCTCATATTTAGAAAAATCTTGATTAAAATATTTATCAAAACTCGTTTGAAGGGCTTCCATATGACTAGTGATATCATCAGTCACTTCTGGCTTCAGAGAAATATCATTGGAGAAGGAATTGAGTCACTCGGGTTGTTTGTGTAGCGGCAAGGTCAGCGTCAAACTGCCACTGTTCTATGTAAAACACAGATGGAGGAATTGTATTCTTAACGCGGAAATGTTGCATCGTAACAGTTTTTATTGTTATTATTAATATATGACTGCGTACCACCTGAAATGTCCCCGCGTACCACCGGTGGTACGCGTACCACCGGTTGAGAACCACTGCCCTAGAGCACATTTATGATATTGTATGGTAACCATGGCAACAAACAGTTTAAGGTTGTGCCAAATGGAGGTTGAGACGACAACCAGATGGGGGGAAAATCATTTAGATCATTGAGAAATATATTTGTAGGTATTGGAAAGTTGGCGCAGTCCCAAGGCGCGCTAGACTTCGAACATGAAGATTCTCAGTTCGACTGGACCCTAAAAATTTTATAATTTAATTACTGAATAAATGTGTGTGAGCTATTAGAAGGAATTTAATAAGGTTTAAGAATAAACAGTTATATACAAGACAAACCAACACAAAATAAATAAATACAAAATTAATTTTTTTCATTAAAAGACGAAAGCACATTTCAGGTATATTGCCAAAAGTTCATTAAGCACTAGATATGACACTTTTGGAAAAAAAAACTTTCGCTGCCTTAATGAGAACAGATGGCAGAAGAAATTTAGTATTAACTTAATAAAACAATTTATTTCAACTAGAAACTAAAGTGTTAAATACAAATAAGAAATTCAACAGAATAAATATATCATGCCACATTGGGCCAGTTTTCTCACACGCCATAGCGGCTAGGATGTATACCAACGCCGGAACCTTTCCGTTCGTTCATTAACAACAATCAATGCAATATTACAATAATCCATAACGTTTTCGTTCAGCCATGTTAGCTCACTGTTATTTTTTATACCTGTATTTACTAAATTCAGTTCTATTTGTCGAAAGGATTTGCTAGAGACCACATCTGACAAAAAGATAAAGTTTAAAAAATCCCTTCTGACAGTTTAATCTACGCACTGCGGTTTTTGTTGATATCTCTATCAACCCGCTTCGGTTGTAATGTTTTGTTTTGTACAAACATGTAACTCTAAAAGCTATAACTCGACTGGTAAAATTAATTCTCTGGAAAAAAGTAATTGTTTTTCCAAAGCTGAAGCAACTAGCTACATGGTACAACAAAAATCAGTTTCAAACAATAACAGTTTAATACTCCAGAAATTCTATTTCTCTTCGATTTGTCTACCTTAGATTTTTTTCCTTTCTTTCTAATCATGTTCAAACTATTTTAAGTAAAAACCGTTCCATAAGAATTTCCGCGCTCATGAGAAAAATGCTCCAAAATTTATACATCCAACGACTTCCTAATGAAGATTTTTGTATTTATATAGTTTGCACACACACACGACATAAATAAAATTATACCTGGTGGTATAGATAGTCCTTCCGAACACGGAAAATAACCCTTTGATGAAACCAACGATAATTAGTTGCAGTTATTGTGTTATATATCTTGAAGTTATTCTATAACTAAACCTTTTGCATTAACTTGGCAAAAAACCTCTACTTACTGATTTTTTCAGCAGACGCGTTTCGGACAGGGTCAACGCATTATTCAATGCTGTGAGTCACAGACGAGTCTCACAGCATTGAACAATGCACTGACCTAGTGCGAAACGCGTCTGCTGAAAAATATCAGGATGTAGTGGTTTTTTGCCACGTTAATACTAGAAGTGTAAAATTAGTTACTTCAATAAGAACAAAAATAGCTGGTTGTTACTTACAACACAGATTTATAAACCCCCTGCACAGTCAGTGACTACCTTTTTCCTGCAGTCATGAATTGTGCAGTAATCATGTACGACAGATTATGTGTGCGACGCAGCCAGCCACAGATCGTTATGGCTTAAAATCACGTAGAAATGTGCAGTGCAGCAACCCAATTCAGTACTTGATTGGGTAGTGTACTTTATTGCTGCCAAGAATGCCCTGTTAGAGTTGATTTCATTTGTGTGTCTAGTAGTAATTTGAAATGATATTAAAGAATTTCCTAAAATCATAGGCTTTTAAATATATTCAGATATTATGTGTGAAAACTACATAAATACAAAACAAAATTAAGAAATCATCGCATGTATATATTTTGGAGCATTTTTCTCATGAGCGCGGAAGCTCAGAATCACCTCTTATTGAACTACTTATGAGAGTTTGATCATGAGTAAAAGGAAAGGATCTAAAATAAAAAAATCCAAACGAATGAAAATGCGGGGTATTATTGTAAAAACCGAATTTTTGTTGTGTCATGTAGTTGGTCACTGACTTAATTTTATTTGGTAAATCTTGGTTTTAATTCTTGTTTCTCAATTTTATTTGATCTCCACATACGTGTTTTAATCGTACTCCCGCGCATCTTCGATTTATAACCTGAAAATTAATAACAACGCAATAGAAAATACAGCGAACAAATGTATTTGGTCGTAACATTGTTATCATAAGAAAAATATCACTCTGCAGCCAAAATTCATTGTGAATAGAGTGCATTTTCGACCCTAACATTATGAGTGAAAGTGTGGTGCGCCAAGAAGTACGAAGTATTACGAGGAATAGTTATAAAAATTACTAGACTGTCGGAAGTTTGGGCTCGTAATGTAGCATAACTGCTAACAGATGGTTCTATGTAGAAGCTGAAGACTCGTATGCAGGAGGTATTTGGAAAGTGGTAAAACGATATGGCAAAAGATTAACTTTTGTTAAAAAATAAAGAAAATATGTACGTTAAGCTGTGCACAGTGAACAGTTGTATATTTACTACTTTTTATTTTAAAATGGAGGTTACTTAATCTCTTTAACAATAGCTTATGTCTATCCGAACTTTAAATTTTGTAAATTTATTAAAACTTACTAGAACGTTTTCGATCGCTATGCGGCGATCTTCATCAGTGTCTTCTGTTTGGAGATGTCGGGCCAAGCGGTGACGGTTTTAAAGGCAGGTTTTCGATAGTATCAAAGAGTGTGTGTGATTTGTATCGTGTTTGTTCGTTTAATATGTTTGTACTTTGTGTTATTTTTCTTTTTGTTTTAAAAAAATTATAAACAAACAAACAATACAAATCACACATATTCTTTGATACTATCGAAAACTTGCTTTTAAAACCGTCACCGCTTGACCCGACATCTCCAAGCAGAAGACACTGATGAAGATCGTCACATAGCGATCGAAAACGTTCTGTCTCAATAAGCTTTAACAAATTTACAAAATTTAAAATTCGGATGGTGATAAACTATTGTTTAAGTGATTAATTAAGATTCAACGAACGTAATGGGCTAGAAAATTCAAGGAGGTTACTTTTTGAACGGGCCCCTTGGACGTGTTTTGAGGAGACACAATTTGTTTCTTATTGTAGCTTATGTTGGTTTTTGTTTGTAGTTATGTTGGTTAATATTTGTCTTGTTAGTCTCTTTTTCAGGTATTTTATAAATAAGACTATAATTTGCAATTCTCAAATTAGATACGTGAGACAAACGCCCTTAAGGTGACCTATGATCATATCAGGCAGCTTTCTTAAACTTTAAAACATACTCGATGGGAAATAACTTTTACTAGATTTATTTGAACAGCATAATTTAAACTTTATGGTTACAATACGTAAATCAATTTTACTTAGTTCTAAACAAGTCCTCAGTATAAACATGAAACCAATAAAATTAGGACAAATTATTTTATATCGTAATTTTATGTTAATTGCTACATGTTCACTACATTCCTCCAGCTCCCTAATAAACACGTCCACCAAAGGAACAAGCCCTCCCAGCCCGAGCATCTGAGTTCACTACATTCCTCCAGCTCCCTAATAAAGACGTCCACCAAAGGAACAAGCCCCCCACAGCCCGAGCATCTGAGTTCACTACATTCCTCCAGGTCCCTAATAAACACGTCCACCAAAGGAACAAGCCCCCCACAGCCCGAGCATCTGAGTTCACTACATTCCTCCAGGTCCCTAATAAACACGTCCACCAAAGGAACAAGCCCCCCACAGCCCGAGCATCTGAGTTCACTACATTCCTCCAGGTCCCTAATAAACACGTCCACCAAAGGAACAAGCCTCCCCCCCACAGCCCGAGCATCTGAGTTCACTACATTCCTCCAGGTCCCTAATAAACACGTCCACCAAAGGAACAAGCCCCCCACAGCCCGAGCATCTGAGTTCACTACATTCCTCCAGGTCCCTAATAAACACGTCCACCAAAGGAACAAGCCTCTCCAGCCCGAGCATCTGAGTTCACTACATTCCTCCAGCTCCCTAATAAACACGTCCACCAAAGGAACAAGCCCCCCCAGCCCGAGCATCTGAGTTCACTACATTCCTCCAGCTCCCTAATAAACACGTCCACCAAAGGAACAAGCCCCCCCAGCCCGAGCATCAGAGTTCACTACATTCCTCCAGGTCCCTAATAAACACGTCCACCAAAGGAACAAGCCCCCCCAGCCCGAGCATCAGAGTTCACTACATTCCTCCAGGTCCCTAATAAACACGTCCACCAAAGGAACAAGCCCCCCCAGCCCGAGCATCAGAGTTCACTACATTCCTCCAGGTCCCTAATAAACTCGTCCACCAAAGGAACAAGCCCCCCACAGCCCGAGCATCTGAGTTCACTACATTCCTCCAGGTCCCTAATAAACACGTCCACCAAAGGAACAAGCCCCCCACAGCCCGAGCATCTGAGTTCACTACATTCCTCCAGGTCCCTAATAAACACGTCCACCAAAGGAACAAGCCTCCCCCCCACAGCCCGAGCATCTGAGTTCACTACATTCCTCCAGGTCCCTAATAAACACGTCCACCAAAGGAACAAGCCCCCCACAGCCCGAGCATCTGAGTTCACTACATTCCTCCAGGTCCCTAATAAACACGTCCACCAAAGGAACAAGCCTCTCCAGCCCGAGCATCTGAGTTCACTACATTCCTCCAGCTCCCTAATAAACACGTCCACCAAAGGAACAAGCCCCCCCAGCCCGAGCATCTGAGTTCACTACATTCCTCCAGCTCCCTAATAAACACGTCCACCAAAGGAACAAGCCCCCCCAGCCCGAGCATCAGAGTTCACTACATTCCTCCAGGTCCTTAATAAACACGTCCACCAAAGGAACAAGCCTCTCCAGCCCGAGCATCTGAGTTCACTACATTCATCCAGGTCCCTAATAAACACGTCCACCAAAGGAACAAGCCTCTCCAGCCCGAGCATCTGAGTTCACTACATTCCTCCAGGTCCTTAATAAACACGTCCACCAAAGGAACAAGCCTCTCCAGCCCGAGCATCTGAGTTCACTACATTCCTCCAGGTCCCTAATAAACACGTCCACCAAAGGAACAAGCCCCCACAGCCCGAGCATCTGAGTTCACTACATTCCTCCAGGTCCCTAATAAACACGTCCACCAAAGGAACAAGCCTCTCCAGCCCGAGCATCTGAGTTCACTACATTCCTCCAGCTCCCTAATAAACACGTCCACCAAAGGAACAAGCCCCCCCAGCCCGAGCATCTGAGTTCACTACATTCCTCCAGCTCCCTAATAAACACGTCCACCAAAGGAACAAGCCTCCCCCCCACAGCCCGAGCATCTGAGTTCACTACATTCCTCCAGGTCCCTAATAAACACGTCCACCAAAGGAACAAGCCTCCCCAGCCCGAGCATCAGAGTTCACTACATTCCTCCAGCTCCCTAATAAACACGTCCACCAAAGGAACAAGCCTCCCCCCCACAGCCCGAGCATCTGAGTTCACTACATTCCTCCAGGTCCCTAATAAACACGTCCACCAAAGGAACAAGCCCCCCCAGCCCGAGCATCTGAGTTCACTACATTCCTCCAGCTCCCTAATAAACACGTCCACCAAAGGAACAAGCCTCCCCCCCACAGCCCGAGCATCTGAGTTCACTACATTCCTCCAGCTCCCTAATAAACACGTCCACCAAAGGAACAAGCCTCCCCAGCCCGAGCATCAGAGTTCACTACATTCCTCCAGGTCCCTAATAAACACGTCCACCAAAGGAACAAGCCCCCCCAGCCCGAGCATCTGAGTTCACTACATTCCTCCAGTTCCCTAATAAACACGTCCACCAAAGGAACAAGCCTCCCCCCCACAGCCCGAGCATCTGAGTTCACTACATTCCTCCAGCTCCCTAATAAACACGTCCACCAAAGGAACAAGCCTCCCCAGCCCGAGCATCAGAGTTCACTACATTCCTCCAGGTCCCTAATAAACACGTCCACCAAAGGAACAAGCCCCCCCAGCCCGAGCATCAGAGTTCACTACATTCCTCCAGGTCCCTAATAAACACGTCCACCAAAGGAACAAGCCTCCCCAGCCCGAGCATCAGAGTTCACTACATTCCTCCAGCTCCCTAATAAACACGTCCACCAAAGGAACAAGCCTCCCCCCCACAGCCCGAGCATCTGAGTTCACTACATTCCTCCAGCTCCCTAATAAACACGTCCACCAAAGGAACAAGCCTCCCCAGCCCGAGCATCAGAGTTCACTACATTCCTCCAGGTCCCTAATAAACACGTCCACCAAAGGAACAAGCCTCCCCAGCCCGAGCATCAGAGTTCACTACATTCCTCCAGGTCCCTAATAAACACGTCCACCAAAGGAACAAGCCTCTCCAGCCCGAGCATCTGAGTTCACTACATTCCTCCAGGTCCTTAATAAACACGTCCACCAAAGGAACAAGCCTCTCCAGCCCGAGCATCTGAGTTCACTACATTCCTCCAGGTCCCTAATAAACACGTCCACCAAAGGAACAAGCCTCCCCCCCACAGCCCGAGCATCAGAGTTCACTACATTCCTCCAGCTCCCTAATAAACACGTCCACCAAAGGAACAAGCCTCCCCCCCACAGCCCGAGCATCAGAGTTCACTACATTCCTCCAGGTCCCTAATAAACACGTCCACCAAAGGAACAAGCCCCCCCCCCCCCAGCCCGAGCATCAGAGTTCACTACATTCCTCCAGGTCCCTAATAAACACGTCCACCAAAGGAACAAGCCTCCCCAGCCCGAGCATCAGAGTTCACTACATTCCTCCAGCTCCCTAATAAACACGTCCACCAAAGGAACAAGCCCCCCCAGCCCGAGCATCAGAGTTCACTACATTCCTCCAGGTCCCTAATAAACACGTCCACCAAAGGAACAAGCCCCCCCAGCCCGAGCATCAGAGTTCACTACATTCCTCCAGGTCCCTAATAAACACGTCCACCAAAGGAACAAGCCCCCCACAGCCCGAGCATCTGAGTTCACTACATTCCTCCAGGTCCCTAATAAACACGTCCACCAAAGGAACAAGCCCCCACAGCCCGAGCATCTGAGTTCACTACATTCCTCCAGGTCCCTAATAAACACGTCCACCAAAGGAACAAGCCCCCCACAGCCCGAGCATCAGAGTTCACTACATTCCTCCAGCTCCCTAATAAACACGTCCACCAAAGGAACAAGCCCCCCCAGCCCGAGCATCAGAGTTCACTACATTCCTCCAGGTCCCTAATAAACACGTCCACCAAAGGAACAAGCCCCCCACAGCCCGAGCATCTGAGTTCACTACATTCCTCCAGGTCCCTAATAAACACGTCCACCAAAGGAACAAGCCCCCCACAGCCCGAGCATCTGAGTTCACTACATTCCTCCAGGTCCCTAATAAACACGTCCACCAAAGGAACAAGCCCCCCACAGCCCGAGCATCTGAGTTCACTACATTCCTCCAGGTCCCTAATAAACACGTCCACCAAAGGAACAAGCCCCCCCAGCCCGAGCATCTGAGTTCACTACATTCCTCCAGCTCCCTAATAAACACGTCCACCAAAGGAACAAGCCCTCCCAGCCCGAGCATCTGAGTTCACTACATTCCTCCAGCTCCCTAATAAAGACGTCCACCAAAGGAACAAGCCCCCCACAGCCCGAGCATCTGAGTTCACTACATTCCTCCAGGTCCCTAATAAACACGTCCACCAAAGGAACAAGCCCCCCACAGCCCGAGCATCTGAGTTCACTACATTCCTCCAGGTCCCTAATAAACACGTCCACCAAAGGAACAAGCCCCCCACAGCCCGAGCATCTGAGTTCACTACATTCCTCCAGGTCCCTAATAAACACGTCCACCAAAGGAACAAGCCTCCCCCCCACAGCCCGAGCATCTGAGTTCACTACATTCCTCCAGGTCCCTAATAAACACGTCCACCAAAGGAACAAGCCCCCCACAGCCCGAGCATCTGAGTTCACTACATTCCTCCAGGTCCCTAATAAACACGTCCACCAAAGGAACAAGCCTCTCCAGCCCGAGCATCTGAGTTCACTACATTCCTCCAGCTCCCTAATAAACACGTCCACCAAAGGAACAAGCCCCCCCAGCCCGAGCATCTGAGTTCACTACATTCCTCCAGCTCCCTAATAAACACGTCCACCAAAGGAACAAGCCCCCCCAGCCCGAGCATCAGAGTTCACTACATTCCTCCAGGTCCCTAATAAACACGTCCACCAAAGGAACAAGCCCCCCCAGCCCGAGCATCAGAGTTCACTACATTCCTCCAGGTCCCTAATAAACACGTCCACCAAAGGAACAAGCCCCCCCAGCCCGAGCATCAGAGTTCACTACATTCCTCCAGGTCCCTAATAAACTCGTCCACCAAAGGAACAAGCCCCCCACAGCCCGAGCATCTGAGTTCACTACATTCCTCCAGGTCCCTAATAAACACGTCCACCAAAGGAACAAGCCCCCCACAGCCCGAGCATCTGAGTTCACTACATTCCTCCAGGTCCCTAATAAACACGTCCACCAAAGGAACAAGCCTCCCCCCCACAGCCCGAGCATCTGAGTTCACTACATTCCTCCAGGTCCCTAATAAACACGTCCACCAAAGGAACAAGCCCCCCACAGCCCGAGCATCTGAGTTCACTACATTCCTCCAGGTCCCTAATAAACACGTCCACCAAAGGAACAAGCCTCTCCAGCCCGAGCATCTGAGTTCACTACATTCCTCCAGCTCCCTAATAAACACGTCCACCAAAGGAACAAGCCCCCCCAGCCCGAGCATCTGAGTTCACTACATTCCTCCAGCTCCCTAATAAACACGTCCACCAAAGGAACAAGCCCCCCCAGCCCGAGCATCAGAGTTCACTACATTCCTCCAGGTCCTTAATAAACACGTCCACCAAAGGAACAAGCCTCTCCAGCCCGAGCATCTGAGTTCACTACATTCATCCAGGTCCCTAATAAACACGTCCACCAAAGGAACAAGCCTCTCCAGCCCGAGCATCTGAGTTCACTACATTCCTCCAGGTCCTTAATAAACACGTCCACCAAAGGAACAAGCCTCTCCAGCCCGAGCATCTGAGTTCACTACATTCCTCCAGGTCCCTAATAAACACGTCCACCAAAGGAACAAGCCCCCACAGCCCGAGCATCTGAGTTCACTACATTCCTCCAGGTCCCTAATAAACACGTCCACCAAAGGAACAAGCCTCTCCAGCCCGAGCATCTGAGTTCACTACATTCCTCCAGCTCCCTAATAAACACGTCCACCAAAGGAACAAGCCCCCCCAGCCCGAGCATCTGAGTTCACTACATTCCTCCAGCTCCCTAATAAACACGTCCACCAAAGGAACAAGCCTCCCCCCCACAGCCCGAGCATCTGAGTTCACTACATTCCTCCAGGTCCCTAATAAACACGTCCACCAAAGGAACAAGCCTCCCCAGCCCGAGCATCAGAGTTCACTACATTCCTCCAGCTCCCTAATAAACACGTCCACCAAAGGAACAAGCCTCCCCCCCACAGCCCGAGCATCTGAGTTCACTACATTCCTCCAGGTCCCTAATAAACACGTCCACCAAAGGAACAAGCCCCCCCAGCCCGAGCATCTGAGTTCACTACATTCCTCCAGCTCCCTAATAAACACGTCCACCAAAGGAACAAGCCTCCCCCCCACAGCCCGAGCATCTGAGTTCACTACATTCCTCCAGCTCCCTAATAAACACGTCCACCAAAGGAACAAGCCTCCCCAGCCCGAGCATCAGAGTTCACTACATTCCTCCAGGTCCCTAATAAACACGTCCACCAAAGGAACAAGCCCCCCCAGCCCGAGCATCTGAGTTCACTACATTCCTCCAGTTCCCTAATAAACACGTCCACCAAAGGAACAAGCCTCCCCCCCACAGCCCGAGCATCTGAGTTCACTACATTCCTCCAGCTCCCTAATAAACACGTCCACCAAAGGAACAAGCCTCCCCAGCCCGAGCATCAGAGTTCACTACATTCCTCCAGGTCCCTAATAAACACGTCCACCAAAGGAACAAGCCCCCCCAGCCCGAGCATCAGAGTTCACTACATTCCTCCAGGTCCCTAATAAACACGTCCACCAAAGGAACAAGCCTCCCCAGCCCGAGCATCAGAGTTCACTACATTCCTCCAGCTCCCTAATAAACACGTCCACCAAAGGAACAAGCCTCCCCCCCACAGCCCGAGCATCTGAGTTCACTACATTCCTCCAGCTCCCTAATAAACACGTCCACCAAAGGAACAAGCCACCCCAGCCCGAGCATCAGAGTTCACTACATTCCTCCAGGTCCCTAATAAACACGTCCACCAAAGGAACAAGCCTCCCCAGCCCGAGCATCAGAGTTCACTACATTCCTCCAGGTCCCTAATAAACACGTCCACCAAAGGAACAAGCCTCTCCAGCCCGAGCATCTGAGTTCACTACATTCCTCCAGGTCCTTAATAAACACGTCCACCAAAGGAACAAGCCTCTCCAGCCCGAGCATCTGAGTTCACTACATTCCTCCAGGTCCCTAATAAACACGTCCACCAAAGGAACAAGCCTCCCCCCCACAGCCCGAGCATCAGAGTTCACTACATTCCTCCAGCTCCCTAATAAACACGTCCACCAAAGGAACAAGCCTCCCCCCCACAGCCCGAGCATCAGAGTTCACTACATTCCTCCAGGTCCCTAATAAACACGTCCACCAAAGGAACAAGCCCCCCCCCCCCAGCCCGAGCATCAGAGTTCACTACATTCCTCCAGGTCCCTAATAAACACGTCCACCAAAGGAACAAGCCTCCCCAGCCCGAGCATCAGAGTTCACTACATTCCTCCAGCTCCCTAATAAACACGTCCACCAAAGGAACAAGCCCCCCCAGCCCGAGCATCAGAGTTCACTACATTCCTCCAGGTCCCTAATAAACACGTCCACCAAAGGAACAAGCCCCCCCAGCCCGAGCATCAGAGTTCACTACATTCCTCCAGGTCCCTAATAAACACGTCCACCAAAGGAACAAGCCCCCCACAGCCCGAGCATCTGAGTTCACTACATTCCTCCAGGTCCCTAATAAACACGTCCACCAAAGGAACAAGCCCCCACAGCCCGAGCATCTGAGTTCACTACATTCCTCCAGGTCCCTAATAAACACGTCCACCAAAGGAACAAGCCCCCCACAGCCCGAGCATCAGAGTTCACTACATTCCTCCAGCTCCCTAATAAACACGTCCACCAAAGGAACAAGCCCCCCCAGCCCGAGCATCAGAGTTCACTACATTCCTCCAGGTCCCTAATAAACACGTCCACCAAAGGAACAAGCCCCCCACAGCCCGAGCATCTGAGTTCACTACATTCCTCCAGGTCCCTAATAAACACGTCCACCAAAGGAACAAGCCCCCCACAGCCCGAGCATCTGAGTTCACTACATTCCTCCAGGTCCCTAATAAACACGTCCACCAAAGGAACAAGCCCCCCACAGCCCGAGCATCTGAGTTCACTACATTCCTCCAGGTCCCTAATAAACACGTCCACCAAAGGAACAAGCCCCCCCAGCCCGAGCATCAGAGTTCACTACATTCCTCCAGGTCCCTAATAAACACGTCCACCAAAGGAACAAGCCCCCCACAGCCCGAGCATCTGAGTTCACTACATTCCTCCAGGTCCCTAATAAACACGTCCACCAAAGGAACAAGCCCCCCCAGCCCGAGCATCAGAGTTCACTACATTCCTCCAGGTCCCTAATAAACACGTCCACCAAAGGAACAAGCCCCCACAGCCCGAGCATCTGAGTTCACTACATTCCTCCAGGTCCCTAATAAACACGTCCACCAAAGGAACAAGCCCCCCCAGCCCGAGCATCAGAGTTCACTACATTCCTCCAGGTCCCTAATAAACACGTCCACCAAAGGAACAAGCCCCCCCCAGCCCGAGCATCAGAGTTCACTACATTCCTCCAGCTCCCTAATAAACACGTCCACCAAAGGAACAAGCCTCCCCCCCCCAGCCCGAGCATCAGAGTTCACTACATTCCTCCAGGTCCCTAATAAACACGTCCACCAAAGGAACAAGCCCTCCCCAACCCGATCATCTGAGTTCACTACATTCCTCCAGCTCCCTAATAAACACGTCCACCAAAGGAACAAGCTCCCCCAGCCCGAGCATCAGAGTTCACTACATTCCTCCAGCTCCCTAATAAACACGTCCACCAAAGGAACAAGCCCCCCCCAGCCCGAGCATCAGAGTTCACTACATTCCTCCAGGTCCCTAATAAACACGTCCACCAAAGGAACAAGCCCCCCCCCCCAGCCCGAGCATCAGAGTTCACTACATTCCTCCAGGTCCCTAATAAACACGTCCACCAAAGGAACAAGCCCCCCCCAGCCCTAGCATCAGAGTTCACTACATTCCTCCAGGTCCCTAATAAACACGTCCACCAAAGGAACAAGCCCCCCCCCCAGCCCGAGCATCAGAGTTCACTACATTCCTCCAGGTCCCTAATAAACACGTCCACCAAAGGAACAAGCCCCCCCCCAGCCCGAGCATCAGAGTTCACTACATTCCTCCAGGTCCCTAATAAACACGTCCACCAAAGGAACAAGCCCCCCCCCCCAGCCCGAGCATCAGAGTTCACTACATTCCTCCAGGTCCCTAATAAACACGTCCACCAAAGGAACAAGCCTCCCCCCCCCCCAGCCCGAGCATCAGAGTTCACTACATTCCTCCAGGTCCCTAATAAACACGTCCACCAAAGGAACAAGCACCCCCCCCCAGCACGAGCATCAGAGTTCACTACATTCCTCCAGCTCCCTAATAAACACGTCCACCAAAGGAACAAGCCCCCCCAGCCCGAGCATCAGAGTTCACTACATTCCTCCAGGTCCTTAATAAACACGTCCACCAAAGGAACAAGCCTCTCCAGCCCGAGCATCTGAGTTCACTACATTCATCCAGGTCCCTAATAAACACGTCCACCAAAGGAACAAGCCTCTCCAGCCCGAGCATCTGAGTTCACTACATTCCTCCAGGTCCTTAATAAACACGTCCACCAAAGGAACAAGCCTCTCCAGCCCGAGCATCTGAGTTCACTACATTCCTCCAGGTCCCTAATAAACACGTCCACCAAAGGAACAAGCCCCCACAGCCCGAGCATCTGAGTTCACTACATTCCTCCAGGTCCCTAATAAACACGTCCACCAAAGGAACAAGCCTCTCCAGCCCGAGCATCTGAGTTCACTACATTCCTCCAGCTCCCTAATAAACACGTCCACCAAAGGAACAAGCCCCCCCAGCCCGAGCATCTGAGTTCACTACATTCCTCCAGCTCCCTAATAAACACGTCCACCAAAGGAACAAGCCTCCCCCCCACAGCCCGAGCATCTGAGTTCACTACATTCCTCCAGGTCCCTAATAAACACGTCCACCAAAGGAACAAGCCTCCCCAGCCCGAGCATCAGAGTTCACTACATTCCTCCAGCTCCCTAATAAACACGTCCACCAAAGGAACAAGCCTCCCCCCCACAGCCCGAGCATCTGAGTTCACTACATTCCTCCAGGTCCCTAATAAACACGTCCACCAAAGGAACAAGCCCCCCCAGCCCGAGCATCTGAGTTCACTACATTCCTCCAGCTCCCTAATAAACACGTCCACCAAAGGAACAAGCCTCCCCCCCACAGCCCGAGCATCTGAGTTCACTACATTCCTCCAGCTCCCTAATAAACACGTCCACCAAAGGAACAAGCCTCCCCAGCCCGAGCATCAGAGTTCACTACATTCCTCCAGGTCCCTAATAAACACGTCCACCAAAGGAACAAGCCCCCCCAGCCCGAGCATCTGAGTTCACTACATTCCTCCAGTTCCCTAATAAACACGTCCACCAAAGGAACAAGCCTCCCCCCCACAGCCCGAGCATCTGAGTTCACTACATTCCTCCAGCTCCCTAATAAACACGTCCACCAAAGGAACAAGCCTCCCCAGCCCGAGCATCAGAGTTCACTACATTCCTCCAGGTCCCTAATAAACACGTCCACCAAAGGAACAAGCCCCCCCAGCCCGAGCATCAGAGTTCACTACATTCCTCCAGGTCCCTAATAAACACGTCCACCAAAGGAACAAGCCTCCCCAGCCCGAGCATCAGAGTTCACTACATTCCTCCAGCTCCCTAATAAACACGTCCACCAAAGGAACAAGCCTCCCCCCCACAGCCCGAGCATCTGAGTTCACTACATTCCTCCAGCTCCCTAATAAACACGTCCACCAAAGGAACAAGCCTCCCCAGCCCGAGCATCAGAGTTCACTACATTCCTCCAGGTCCCTAATAAACACGTCCACCAAAGGAACAAGCCTCCCCAGCCCGAGCATCAGAGTTCACTACATTCCTCCAGGTCCCTAATAAACACGTCCACCAAAGGAACAAGCCTCTCCAGCCCGAGCATCTGAGTTCACTACATTCCTCCAGGTCCTTAATAAACACGTCCACCAAAGGAACAAGCCTCTCCAGCCCGAGCATCTGAGTTCACTACATTCCTCCAGGTCCCTAATAAACACGTCCACCAAAGGAACAAGCCTCCCCCCCACAGCCCGAGCATCAGAGTTCACTACATTCCTCCAGCTCCCTAATAAACACGTCCACCAAAGGAACAAGCCTCCCCCCACAGCCCGAGCATCAGAGTTCACTACATTCCTCCAGGTCCCTAATAAACACGTCCACCAAAGGAACAAGCCCCCCCCCCCAGCCCGAGCATCAGAGTTCACTACATTCCTCCAGGTCCCTAATAAACACGTCCACCAAAGGAACAAGCCTCCCCAGCCCGAGCATCAGAGTTCACTACATTCCTCCAGCTCCCTAATAAACACGTCCACCAAAGGAACAAGCCCCCCCAGCCCGAGCATCAGAGTTCACTACATTCCTCCAGGTCCCTAATAAACACGTCCACCAAAGGAACAAGCCCCCCCAGCCCGAGCATCAGAGTTCACTACATTCCTCCAGGTCCCTAATAAACACGTCCACCAAAGGAACAAGCCCCCCACAGCCCGAGCATCTGAGTTCACTACATTCCTCCAGGTCCCTAATAAACACGTCCACCAAAGGAACAAGCCCCCACAGCCCGAGCATCTGAGTTCACTACATTCCTCCAGGTCCCTAATAAACACGTCCACCAAAGGAACAAGCCCCCCACAGCCCGAGCATCAGAGTTCACTACATTCCTCCAGCTCCCTAATAAACACGTCCACCAAAGGAACAAGCCCCCCCAGCCCGAGCATCTGAGTTCACTACATTCCTCCAGGTCCCTAATAAACACGTCCACCAAAGGAACAAGCCCCCCACAGCCCGAGCATCTGAGTTCACTACATTCCTCCAGGTCCCTAATAAACACGTCCACCAAAGGAACAAGCCCCCCACAGCCCGAGCATCTGAGTTCACTACATTCCTCCAGGTCCCTAATAAACACGTCCACCAAAGGAACAAGCCCCCCACAGCCCGAGCATCTGAGTTCACTACATTCCTCCAGGTCCCTAATAAACACGTCCACCAAAGGAACAAGCCCCCCCAGCCCGAGCATCTGAGTTCACTACATTCCTCCAGCTCCCTAATAAACACGTCCACCAAAGGAACAAGCCCTCCCAGCCCGAGCATCTGAGTTCACTACATTCCTCCAGCTCCCTAATAAAGACGTCCACCAAAGGAACAAGCCCCCCACAGCCCGAGCATCTGAGTTCACTACATTCCTCCAGGTCCCTAATAAACACGTCCACCAAAGGAACAAGCCCCCCACAGCCCGAGCATCTGAGTTCACTACATTCCTCCAGGTCCCTAATAAACACGTCCACCAAAGGAACAAGCCCCCCACAGCCCGAGCATCTGAGTTCACTACATTCCTCCAGGTCCCTAATAAACACGTCCACCAAAGGAACAAGCCTCCCCCCCACAGCCCGAGCATCTGAGTTCACTACATTCCTCCAGGTCCCTAATAAACACGTCCACCAAAGGAACAAGCCCCCCACAGCCCGAGCATCTGAGTTCACTACATTCCTCCAGGTCCCTAATAAACACGTCCACCAAAGGAACAAGCCTCTCCAGCCCGAGCATCTGAGTTCACTACATTCCTCCAGCTCCCTAATAAACACGTCCACCAAAGGAACAAGCCCCCCCAGCCCGAGCATCTGAGTTCACTACATTCCTCCAGCTCCCTAATAAACACGTCCACCAAAGGAACAAGCCCCCCCAGCCCGAGCATCAGAGTTCACTACATTCCTCCAGGTCCCTAATAAACACGTCCACCAGAGGAACAAGCCCCCCCAGCCCGAGCATCAGAGTTCACTACATTCCTCCAGGTCCCTAATAAACACGTCCACCAAAGGAACAAGCCCCCCCAGCCCGAGCATCAGAGTTCACTACATTCCTCCAGGTCCCTAATAAACTCGTCCACCAAAGGAACAAGCCCCCCACAGCCCGAGCATCTGAGTTCACTACATTCCTCCAGGTCCCTAATAAACACGTCCACCAAAGGAACAAGCCCCCCACAGCCCGAGCATCTGAGTTCACTACATTCCTCCAGGTCCCTAATAAACACGTCCACCAAAGGAACAAGCCTCCCCCCCACAGCCCGAGCATCTGAGTTCACTACATTCCTCCAGGTCCCTAATAAACACGTCCACCAAAGGAACAAGCCCCCCACAGCCCGAGCATCTGAGTTCACTACATTCCTCCAGGTCCCTAATAAACACGTCCACCAAAGGAACAAGCCTCTCCAGCCCGAGCATCTGAGTTCACTACATTCCTCCAGCTCCCTAATAAACACGTCCACCAAAGGAACAAGCCCCCCCAGCCCGAGCATCTGAGTTCACTACATTCCTCCAGCTCCCTAATAAACACGTCCACCAAAGGAACAAGCCCCCCCAGCCCGAGCATCAGAGTTCACTACATTCCTCCAGGTCCTTAATAAACACGTCCACCAAAGGAACAAGCCTCTCCAGCCCGAGCATCTGAGTTCACTACATTCATCCAGGTCCCTAATAAACACGTCCACCAAAGGAACAAGCCTCTCCAGCCCGAGCATCTGAGTTCACTACATTCCTCCAGGTCCTTAATAAACACGTCCACCAAAGGAACAAGCCTCTCCAGCCCGAGCATCTGAGTTCACTACATTCCTCCAGGTCCCTAATAAACACGTCCACCAAAGGAACAAGCCCCCACAGCCCGAGCATCTGAGTTCACTACATTCCTCCAGGTCCCTAATAAACACGTCCACCAAAGGAACAAGCCTCTCCAGCCCGAGCATTTGAGTTCACTACATTCCTCCAGCTCCCTAATAAACACGTCCACCAAAGGAACAAGCCCCCCCAGCCCGAGCATCTGAGTTCACTACATTCCTCCAGCTCCCTAATAAACACGTCCACCAAAGGAACAAGCCTCCCCCCCACAGCCCGAGCATCTGAGTTCACTACATTCCTCCAGGTCCCTAATAAACACGTCCACCAAAGGAACAAGCCTCCCCAGCCCGAGCATCAGAGTTCACTACATTCCTCCAGCTCCCTAATAAACACGTCCACCAAAGGAACAAGCCTCCCCCCCACAGCCCGAGCATCTGAGTTCACTACATTCCTCCAGGTCCCTAATAAACACGTCCACCAAAGGAACAAGCCCCCCCAGCCCGAGCATCTGAGTTCACTACATTCCTCCAGCTCCCTAATAAACACGTCCACCAAAGGAACAAGCCTCCCCCCCACAGCCCGAGCATCTGAGTTCACTACATTCCTCCAGCTCCCTAATAAACACGTCCACCAAAGGAACAAGCCTCCCCAGCCCGAGCATCAGAGTTCACTACATTCCTCCAGGTCCCTAATAAACACGTCCACCAAAGGAACAAGCCCCCCCAGCCCGAGCATCTGAGTTCACTACATTCCTCCAGTTCCCTAATAAACACGTCCACCAAAGGAACAAGCCTCCCCCCCACAGCCCGAGCATCTGAGTTCACTACATTCCTCCAGCTCCCTAATAAACACGTCCACCAAAGGAACAAGCCTCCCCAGCCCGAGCATCAGAGTTCACTACATTCCTCCAGGTCCCTAATAAACACGTCCACCAAAGGAACAAGCCCCCCCAGCCCGAGCATCAGAGTTCACTACATTCCTCCAGGTCCCTAATAAACACGTCCACCAAAGGAACAAGCCTCCCCAGCCCGAGCATCAGAGTTCACTACATTCCTCCAGCTCCCTAATAAACACGTCCACCAAAGGAACAAGCCTCCCCCCCACAGCCCGAGCATCTGAGTTCACTACATTCCTCCAGCTCCCTAATAAACACGTCCACCAAAGGAACAAGCCTCCCCAGCCCGAGCATCAGAGTTCACTACATTCCTCCAGGTCCCTAATAAACACGTCCACCAAAGGAACAAGCCTCCCCAGCCCGAGCATCAGAGTTCACTACATTCCTCCAGGTCCCTAATAAACACGTCCACCAAAGGAACAAGCCTCTCCAGCCCGAGCATCTGAGTTCACTACATTCCTCCAGGTCCTTAATAAACACGTCCACCAAAGGAACAAGCCTCTCCAGCCCGAGCATCTGAGTTCACTACATTCCTCCAGGTCCCTAATAAACACGTCCACCAAAGGAACAAGCCTCCCCCCCACAGCCCGAGCATCAGAGTTCACTACATTCCTCCAGCTCCCTAATAAACACGTCCACCAAAGGAACAAGCCTCCCCCCCACAGCCCGAGCATCAGAGTTCACTACATTCCTCCAGGTCCCTAATAAACACGTCCACCAAAGGAACAAGCCCCCCCCCCCCAGCCCGAGCATCAGAGTTCACTACATTCCTCCAGGTCCCTAATAAACACGTCCACCAAAGGAACAAGCCTCCCCAGCCCGAGCATCAGAGTTCACTACATTCCTCCAGCTCCCTAATAAACACGTCCACCAAAGGAACAAGCCCCCCCAGCCCGAGCATCAGAGTTCACTACATTCCTCCAGGTCCCTAATAAACACGTCCACCAAAGGAACAAGCCCCCCCAGCCCGAGCATCAGAGTTCACTACATTCCTCCAGGTCCCTAATAAACACGTCCACCAAAGGAACAAGCCCCCCACAGCCCGAGCATCTGAGTTCACTACATTCCTCCAGGTCCCTAATAAACACGTCCACCAAAGGAACAAGCCCCCACAGCCCGAGCATCTGAGTTCACTACATTCCTCCAGGTCCCTAATAAACACGTCCACCAAAGGAACAAGCCCCCCACAGCCCGAGCATCAGAGTTCACTACATTCCTCCAGCTCCCTAATAAACACGTCCACCAAAGGAACAAGCCCCCCCAGCCCGAGCATCAGAGTTCACTACATTCCTCCAGGTCCCTAATAAACACGTCCACCAAAGGAACAAGCCCCCCACAGCCCGAGCATCTGAGTTCACTACATTCCTCCAGGTCCCTAATAAACACGTCCACCAAAGGAACAAGCCCCCCACAGCCCGAGCATCTGAGTTCACTACATTCCTCCAGGTCCCTAATAAACACGTCCACCAAAGGAACAAGCCCCCCACAGCCCGAGCATCTGAGTTCACTACATTCCTCCAGGTCCCTAATAAACACGTCCACCAAAGGAACAAGCCCCCCCAGCCCGAGCATCAGAGTTCACTACATTCCTCCAGGTCCCTAATAAACACGTCCACCAAAGGAACAAGCCCCCCACAGCCCGAGCATCTGAGTTCACTACATTCCTCCAGGTCCCTAATAAACACGTCCACCAAAGGAACAAGCCCCCCCAGCCCGAGCATCAGAGTTCACTACATTCCTCCAGGTCCCTAATAAACACGTCCACCAAAGGAACAAGCCCCCACAGCCCGAGCATCTGAGTTCACTACATTCCTCCAGGTCCCTAATAAACACGTCCACCAAAGGAACAAGCCCCCCCAGCCCGAGCATCAGAGTTCACTACATTCCTCCAGGTCCCTAATAAACACGTCCACCAAAGGAACAAGCCCCCCCCAGCCCGAGCATCAGAGTTCACTACATTCCTCCAGCTCCCTAATAAACACGTCCACCAAAGGAACAAGCCTCCCCCCCCCAGCCCGAGCATCAGAGTTCACTACATTCCTCCAGGTCCCTAATAAACACGTCCACCAAAGGAACAAGCCCTCCCCAACCCGATCATCTGAGTTCACTACATTCCTCCAGCTCCCTAATAAACACGTCCACCAAAGGAACAAGCTCCCCCAGCCCGAGCATCAGAGTTCACTACATTCCTCCAGCTCCCTAATAAACACGTCCACCAAAGGAACAAGCCCCCCCCAGCCCGAGCATCAGAGTTCACTACATTCCTCCAGGTCCCTAATAAACACGTCCACCAAAGGAACAAGCCCCCCCCCCAGCCCGAGCATCAGAGTTCACTACATTCCTCCAGGTCCCTAATAAACACGTCCACCAAAGGAACAAGCCCCCCCCAGCCCTAGCATCAGAGTTCACTACATTCCTCCAGGTCCCTAATAAACACGTCCACCAAAGGAACAAGCCCCCCCAGCCCGAGCATCAGAGTTCACTACATTCCTCCAGGTCCCTAATAAACACGTCCACCAAAGGAACAAGCCCCCCCCAGCCCGAGCATCAGAGTTCACTACATTCCTCCAGCTCCCTAATAAACACGTCCACCAAAGGAACAAGCCTCCCCCCCCCAGCCCGAGCATCAGAGTTCACTACATTCCTCCAGGTCCCTAATAAACACGTCCACCAAAGGAACAAGCCCTCCCCAACCCGATCATCTGAGTTCACTACATTCCTCCAGCTCCCTAATAAACACGTCCACCAAAGGAACAAGCTCCCCCAGCCCGAGCATCAGAGTTCACTACATTCCTCCAGCTCCCTAATAAACACGTCCACCAAAGGAACAAGCCCCCCCCAGCCCGAGCATCAGAGTTCACTACATTCCTCCAGGTCCCTAATAAACACGTCCACCAAAGGAACAAGCCCCCCCCCCCAGCCCGAGCATCAGAGTTCACTACATTCCTCCAGGTCCCTAATAAACACGTCCACCAAAGGAACAAGCCCCCCCCAGCCCTAGCATCAGAGTTCACTACATTCCTCCAGGTCCCTAATAAACACGTCCACCAAAGGAACAAGCCCCCCCCCCAGCCCGAGCATCAGAGTTCACTACATTCCTCCAGGTCCCTAATAAACACGTCCACCAAAGGAACAAGCCCCCCCCCAGCCCGAGCATCAGAGTTCACTACATTCCTCCAGGTCCCTAATAAACACGTCCACCAAAGGAACAAGCCCCCCCCCCCAGCCCGAGCATCAGAGTTCACTACATTCCTCCAGGTCCCTAATAAACACGTCCACCAAAGGAACAAGCCTCCCCCCCCCCAGCCCGAGCATCAGAGTTCACTACATTCCTCCAGGTCCCTAATAAACACGTCCACCAAAGGAACAAGCCCTCCCCAACCCGATCATCTGAGTTCACTACATTCCTCCAGCTCCCTAATAAAGACGTCCACCAAAGGAACAAGCCCCCCCAGCCCGAGCATCAGAGTTCACTACATTCCTCCAGCTCCCTAATAAACACGTCCACCAAAGGAACAAGCCCCCCCAGCCCGAGCATCAGAGTTCACTACATTCCTCCAGGTCCCTAATAAACACGTCCACCAAAGGAACAAGCCCCCCCCCCCCCCCAGCCCGAGCATCAGAGTTCACTACATTCCTCCAGGTCCCTAATAAAGACGTCCACCAAAGGAACAAGCCCCCCCAGCCCGAGCATCAGAGTTCACTACATTCCTCCAGGTCCCTAATAAACACGTCCACCAAAGGAACAAGCCCCCCCCCAGCCCGAGCATCAGAGTTCACTACATTCCTCCAGGTCCCTAATAAACACGTCCACCAAAGGAACAAGCCCCCCCCCAGCCCGAGCATCAGAGTTCACTACATTCCTCCAGGTCCCTAATAAACACGTCCACCAAAGGAACAAGCCCTCCCCAACCCGATCATCTGGGTTCACTACATTCTTCCAGGTCCCTAATAAAGACGTCATGATTACCTCCGGTCATGATTACCTTGCTGCGCACTTTCACCGCATTCATGTGCTACCGACCCCGGAGTGTCTGCTGTGTGGTGGTGAACTTATGAATGCCGAACACCTTAAAGATTGCACAGCCCTGGACCGGGCCCAGGATTACCTTGCTGCGCACCTCCACTGCATTCATGTGCTACCGACCCCGGAGTGTCTGCTGTGTGAAGGTGAACTTATGAATGCCGAACACCTTAAAGATTGCACAGCCCTGGACCGGGCCCAGGATTACTGCAGTCCTATCTTCAGTGATGCCCATCTCTACTGGTCAGCGCGTCGCCAAATGGCTCAACTGCCAAGGGTGGAAGTTGGCTAGCAGTAGCAGCAGTTTTAAATAGAAATTGTTTATTACGAGACAAGCCTTATTTCAATGGAAATGCACATTATAAAAGAAATTCATATTCGAAATAAAATCTTTAAGGATTTAATGGGAACAGTTAAGAGTTGTTCATCCTCAACTCCGCCTGTGGATAATGTGTGCAGAATTGGGATTAATATCCAGAGATAAGACTAGAGTCATAACTTCCTTGGCATGATAATAAGGGAAGTATCCTCCGTCGCGTGTGCAGAGTCATATACCTGAGAAGAGTCTATTACCTTGGGCGCGTAGAGAAGTGTCTGGCGGCAAACGTCTTTGCAAGAAGAGGAACCGGGAAAGTTAATTTTTAGAAGGGCTATAAAATTATTAATAGCTTGTTGTTACTAAACAACACACAGATTATAAACCCCTGCACAGTCAGTCACTACGTTTATCCTACACGTCCTTTTAGATGTCCTATCGTGAATTTAGGAAATATGGTGACATGGCCTTAATCCTCAAGCATACTTACTCTCTATCGGGGACGTATTAAGGTAAAACTATCACACAATGTTGTAGGAAGAAGATCCCAGTGGATTATGGCTCAATGGTTTGGCTAAAGTAGAACACATGAAACATTCGAATTTTTAGAAGGGCTATAATGTCATATCGTGAATGTAGGATATATGGTGACATGGCCTTGATACCTCAAGCATACTTACTCTCTATCGGGGACGTAGGAAGGTAAAACTATCACACAATGTTGTAGGAAGAAGATGCCAGTGGATTATGGCACATGGTTTAGCTATAAGAGTAGAACAAATTAAACATTCTAATATATTGAGTAATTTAGTGGGTAAATGATGGCTTGCGTGATCACGGTCGCTTGACTGAAATAATCCTAATCGTGAAATCTACCGCGAGACTAGAAAGACCTTCCCAAAGAATGCATGTAAGAGAGCTAGACAAGTGTATGTTGTACTGCCATATCGCGACGGACCGCGAATCAATCATGTTAGGTATGGCTAGTCTTCGCCTTACCGAGGAAGAATATGTGTCATAAGGAAGAAGATTTCGGATCACCTGTTCTGTCTGGCCAAAATGTCTTGCTTGAACTACAAAACAGATGTAAAACCACAGCTTAATAAAAAAAAAACAATTAAATGAGTTTAAAAAGGATTTTTTAAATTATGTTTAAACCATCTGAATAGATATTTGTTTCGTATAATATTATATTTAATTTGTGTTTATACAAGCGTTCAGTTTGGACGGAAACGATGATATATTTTGGCGTAGAGTGCTTGGGGCGACAATAGAATGGCATTATCTGAACACAGCAACTGCTCCAGCCCCCTAGGGTCACCCCTCCCCGGCTTGACCTCTTAATTACAAAACAGAATCAAGGGACACTTCCACCCTTATCTAACGTTGATTTTGTTTTCTATCTAATATCGGCGCTAACTTGATAAATCAAACAGAACTTTGAAGTATTGAAAATTTCAGTTGTTTCATATTTTCCTTATTAATTACTTGTTTTCTTTTTAATCAGAAATAAATTAACTTTAATATTTAATAACTTAAACACTGAATAATGTTTAACAGGTATAAATTAACTTGAAACTGGACTCTGGCAGTTACGACCACGATAGAGAACAGTTCACGTAGACTATCAGGCCCGCTCGAACTAGACCTGTCCTTCAGTCCCAGTATCATTTCAGTGTTCCTTTATTTGTGCAGTATTACTTCAATTTTGCTTATTTATTAATCCCTTTTTTCTTACTAAGAATGTAACCGACAGACACTATTCTGATTACCCTATGCCCCTGATAAAGAATAGGTCCTTCTCTGATATGAAACCCGAATATCTATGAAATCCGCGTCCTCATTGACCTCAATGGCAATAATAACTAATCGTGTGGAATATCTATAACAAAAATTCTTTTTACAAAGGTGTAACGAATGGGCACTATAATCCACATTTCAGGGTTTAATATGAATTTCACTAAGGAAAGGTTTGTAGTTAATCCCTCCGGAAAGATTTGATCTACCGGGAAGGTAGATAAGATCCCTTTGAGAGGAATTCAAAGAAATGGCTTTTATAGGTGTTAAGATCACCCCCTGAAGTACACTTACTCCCACTCATACGAGGGTTCGCCTGTTTACTCGGTGTGTCGGAAAACTATAAAAAGCAAGGATGAACAAAGGTATGGCTATAGATAAAACCTAATACTCTGGTACTGGTAGTAGAGGGTACTCGGTGTGTCGGAAAACTATTAAAGGCAAGGAGGAACAAAGGTATAGCTATAAATAAAACCTAATACTCTGGTACTGGTAGTAGAGGGTACTCGGTGTGTCGGAAAACTATAAAAGGCAAGGAGGAACAAAGGTATGGCTATAGATAAAACCTAATACTCTGGTACTGGTAGTAGAGGGTCCTCGGTGTGTCGAAAAACTATAAAAAGCAAGGATGAACAAAGGTATGGCTATAGATAAAACCTAATACTCTGATACTGGTAGTAGAGGGTACTCGGTGTGTTGGAAAACTATAAAAAGCAAGGGTGAACAAAGGTATGGCTATAGATAAAACCTAATACTCTGGTACTGGTAGTAAAGGGTACTCGGTGTGTCAGAAAACTATAAAAGGCAAGGAGGAACAAAGGTATGGCTATAGATAAAACCTAATACTCTGGTACTGGTAGTAGAGGGTACTCGGTGTGTTGGAAAACTATTAAAAGCAAGGATGAACAAAGGTATGGCTATAGATAAAGCGTAATACTCTGGTACTGGTAGTAGAGGGTACTCGGTGTGTCGGAAAACTATAAAAGGCAAGGAGGAACAAAGGTATGGCTATAGATAAAGCGTAATACTCTGGTACTGGTAGTAGAGGGTACTCGGTGTGTCGAAAAACTATAAAAGGTAAGGAGGAACAAAGGTATGGCTATAGATAAAGCGTAATACTCTGGTACTGGTAGTAGAGGGTACTCGGTGTGTCGGAAAACTATAAAAGGCAAGGAGGAACAAAGGTATGGCTATAGATAAAGCGTAATACTCTGGTACTGGTAGTAGAGGGTACTCGGTGTGTCGGAAAACTATAAAAGGCAAGGAGGAACAAAGCTATGGCTATAGATAAAGCGTAATACTCTGGTACTGGTAGTAGAGGGTACTCGGTGTGTCGGAAAACTATAAAAGGCAAGGAGGAACAAAGCTATGGCTATAGATAAAGCGTAATACTCTGGTACTGGTAGTAGAGGGTACTCGGTGTGTCGGAAAACTATAAAAGGCAAGTAGGAACAAAGCTATGGCTATAGATAAAGCGTAATACTCTGGTACTGGTAGTAGAGGGTACTCGGTGTGTCGGAAAACTATAAAAGGCAAGGAGGAACAAAGCTATGGCTATAGATAAAGCGTAATACTCTGGTACTGGTAGTAGAGGGTACTCGGTGTGTCGGAAAACTATAAAAGGCAAGGAGGAACAAAGCTATGGCTATAGATAAAGCGTAATACTCTGGTACTGGTAGTAGAGGGTACTCGGTGTGTCGGAAAACTATAAAAGCAAGGAGGAACAAAGGTATGGCTATAGATAAAGCGTAATACTCTGGTACTGGTAGTAGAGGGTACTCGGTGTGTCGGAAAACTATAAAAAGCAAGGAGGAACAAAGCTATGGCTATAGATAAGGCGTAATACTCTGGTACTGGTAGTAGAGGGTACTCGGTGTGTCGGAAAACTATAAAAGGCAAGGAGGAACAAAGGTATGGCTATAGATAAAGCGTAATACTCTGGTACTGGTAGTAGAGGGTACTCGGTGTGTCGGAAAACTATAAAAGGCAAGGACGAACAAAGCTATGGCTATAGATAAAGCGTAATACTCTGGTACTGGTAGTAGAGGGTACTCGGTGTGTCGGAAAACTATAAAAGCAAGGAGGAACAAAGGTATGGCTATAGATAAAGCGTAATACTCTGGTACTGGTAGTAGAGGGTACTCGGTGTGTCGGAAAACTATAAAAGGCAAGGAGGAACAAAGGTATGGCTATAGATAAAGCGTAATACTCTGGTACTGGTAGTAGAGGGTACTCGGTGTGTCGGAAAACTATAAAAGGCAAGGAGGAACAAAGGTATGGCTATAGATAAAGCGTAATACTCTGGTACTGGTAGTAGAGGGTACTCGGTGTGTCGGAAAACTATAAAAGGCAAGGAGGAACAAAGGTATGGCTATAGATAAAGCGTAATACTCTGGTACTGGTAGTAGAGGGTACTCGGTGTGTCGGAAAACTATAAAAGGCAAGGAGGAACAAAGGTATGGCTATAGATAAAGCGTAATACTCTGGTACTGGTAGTAGAGGGTACTCGGTGTGTCGGAAAACTATAAAAGGCAAGGAGGAACAAAGCTATGGCTATAGATAAAGCGTAATACTCTGGTACTGGTAGTAGAGGGTACTCGGTGTGTCGGAAAACTATAAAAGGCAAGGAGGAACAAAGCTATGGCTATAGATAAAGCGTAATACTCTGGTACTGGTAGTAGAGGGTACTCGGTGTGTCGGAAAACTATAAAAGGCAAGGAGGAACAAAGGTATGGCTATAGATAAAGCGTAATACTCTGGTACTGGTAGTAGAGGGTACTCGGTGTGTTGGAAAACTATAAAAAGCAAGGAGGAACAAAGCTATGGCTATAGATAAAGCGTAATACTCTGGTACTGGTAGTAGAGGGTACTCGGTGTGTCGGAAAACTATAAAAGGCAAGGAGGAACAAAGGTATGGCTATAGATAAAGCGTAATACTCTGGTACTGGTAGTAGAGGGTACTCGGTGTGTTGGAAAACTATAAAAAGCAAGGAGGAACAAAGGTATGGCTATAGATAAAGCGTAATACTCTGGTACTGGTAGTAGAGGGTACTCGGTGTGTTGGAAAACTATAAAAAGCAAGGAGGAACAAAGCTATGGCTATAGATAAAGCGTAATACTCTGGTACTGGTAGTAGAGGGTACTCGGTGTGTTGGAAAACTATAAAAAGCAAGGAGGAACAAAGGTATGGCTATAGATAAAGCGTAATACTCTGGTACTGGTAGTAGAGGGTACTCGGTGTGTTGGAAAACTATAAAAAGCAAGGAGGAACAAAGCTATGGCTATAGATAAAGCGTAATACTCTGGTACTGGTAGTAGAGGGTACTCGGTGTGTCGGAAAACTATAAAAGGCAAGGAGGAACAAAGCTATGGCTATAGATAAAGCGTAATACTCTGGTACTGGTAGTAGAGGGTACTCGGTGTGTCGGAAAACTATAAAAGGCAAGGAGGAACAAAGGTATCGCTATAGATAAAGCGTAATACTCTGGTACTGGTAGTAGAGGGCACTCGGTGTGTCGGAAAACTATAAAAGGCAAGGAGGAACAAAGGTATGGCTATAGATAAAGCGTAATACTCTGGTACTGGTAGTAGAGGGTACTCGGTGTGTCGGAAAACTATAAAAGGCAAGGAGGAACAAAGCTATGGCTATAGATAAAGCGTAATACTCTGGTACTGGTAGTAGAGGGTACTCGGTGTGTCGGAAAACTATAAAAGGCAAGGAGGAACAAAGCTATGGCTATAGATAAAGCGTAATACTCTGGTACTGGTAGTAGAGGGTACTCGGTGTGTCGGAAAACTATAAAAGGCAAGGAGGAACAAAGGTATGGCTATAGATAAAGCGTAATACTCTGGTACTGGTAGTAGATGGTACTCGGTGTGTTGGAAAACTATAAATAGCAAGGAGGAACAAAGCTATGGCTATAGATAAAGCGTAATACTCTGGTACTGGTAGTAGAGGGTACTCGGTGTTTCGGAAAACTATAAAAGGCAAGGAGGAACAAAGGTATGGCTATAGATAAAGCGTAATACTCTGGTACTGGTAGTAGAGGGTACTCGGTGTGTTGGAAAACTATAAAAAGCAAGGAGGAACAAAGGTATGGCTATAGATAAAGCGTAATACTCTGGTACTGGTAGTAGAGGGTACTCGGTGTGTTGGAAAACTATAAAAAGCAAGGAGGAACAAAGCTATGGCTATAGATAAAGCGTAATACTCTGGTACTGGTAGTAGAGGGTACTCGGTGTGTTGGAAAACTATAAAAGGCAAGGAGGAACAAAGGTATGGTTATAGATAAAGCGTAATACTCTGGTACTGGTAGTAGAGAGTACTCGGTGTGTTGGAAAACTATAAAAAGCAAGGAGGAACAAAGGTATGGCTATAGATAAAGCGTAATACTCTGGTACTGGTAGTAGAGGGTACTCGGTGTGTTGGAAAACTATAAAAAGCAAGGAGGAACAAAGCTATGGCTATAGATAAAGCGTAATACTCTGGTACTGGTAGTAGAGGGTACTCGGTGTGTCGGAAAACTATAAAAGGCAAGGAGGAACAAAGCTATGGCTATAGATAAAGCGTAATACTCTGGTACTGGTAGTAGAGGGTACTCGGTGTGTCGGAAAACTATAAAAGGCAAGGAGGAACAAAGGTATGGCTATAGATAAAGCGTAATACTCTGGTACTGGTAGTAGAGGGTACTCGGTGTGTTGGAAAACTATAAAAAGCAAGGAGGAACAAAGCTATGGCTATAGATAAAGCGTAATACTCTGGTACTGGTAGTAGAGGGTACTCGGTGTGTCGGAAAACTATAAAAGGCAAGGAGGAACAAAGGTATGGCTATAGATAAAGCGTAATACTCTGGTACTGGTAGTAGAGGGTACTCGGTGTGTTGGAAAACTATAAAAAGCAAGGAGGAACAAAGGTATGGCTATAGATAAAGCGTAATACTCTGGTACTGGTAGTAGAGGGTACTCGGTGTGTTGGAAAACTATAAAAAGCAAGGAGGAACAAAGCTATGGCTATAGATAAAGCGTAATACTCTGGTACTGGTAGTAGAGGGTACTCGGTGTGTTGGAAAACTATAAAAAGCAAGGAGGAACAAAGGTATGGCTATAGATAAAGCGTAATACTCTGGTACTGGTAGTAGAGGGTACTCGGTGTGTTGGAAAACTATAAAAAGCAAGGAGGAACAAAGCTATGGCTATAGATAAAGCGTAATACTCTGGTACTGGTAGTAGAGGGTACTCGGTGTGTCGGAAAACTATAAAAGGCAAGGAGGAACAAAGCTATGGCTATAGATAAAGCGTAATACTCTGGTACTGGTAGTAGAGGGTACTCGGTGTGTCGGAAAACTATAAAAGGCAAGGAGGAACAAAGGTATCGCTATAGATAAAGCGTAATACTCTGGTACTGGTAGTAGAGGGCACTCGGTGTGTCGGAAAACTATAAAAGGCAAGGAGGAACAAAGGTATGGCTATAGATAAAGCGTAATACTCTGGTACTGGTAGTAGAGGGTACTCGGTGTGTCGGAAAACTATAAAAGGCAAGGAGGAACAAAGGTATGGCTATAGATAAAGCGTAATACTCTGGTACTGGTAGTAGAGGGTACTCGGTGTGTCGGAAAACTATAAAAGGCAAGGAGGAACAAAGGTATGGCTATAGATAAAGCGTAATACTCTGGTACTGGTAGTAGAGGGTACTCGGTGTATCGGAAAACTATAAAAGGCAAGGAGGAACAAAGGTATGGCTATAGATAAAGCGTAATACTCTGGTACTGGTAGTAGAGGGTACTCGGTGTGTCGGAAAACTATAAAAGGCAAGGAGGAACAAAGGTATGGCTATAGATAAAGCGTAATACTCTGGTACTGGTAGTAGAGGGTACTCGGTGTGTCGGAAAACTATAAAAGGCAAGGAGGAACAAAGCTATGGCTATAGATAAAGCGTAATACTCTGGTACTGGTAGTAGAGGGTACTCGGTGTGTCGGAAAACTATAAAAGGCAAGGAGGAACAAAGGTATGGCTATAGATAAAGCGTAATACTCTGGTACTGGTAGTAGAGGGTACTCGGTGTGTTGGAAAACTATAAAAAGCAAGGAGGAACAAAGCTATGGCTATAGATAAAGCGTAATACTCTGGTACTGGTAGTAGAGGGTACTCGGTGTGTCGGAAAACTATAAAAGGCAAGGAGGAACAAAGGTATGGCTATAGATAAAGCGTAATACTCTGGTACTGGTAGTAGAGGGTACTCGGTGTGTTGGAAAACTATAAAAAGCAAGGAGGAACAAAGGTATGGCTATAGATAAAGCGTAATACTCTGGTACTGGTAGTAGAGAGTACTCGGTGTGTTGGAAAACTATAAAAAGCAAGGAGGAACAAAGCTATGGCTATAGATAAAGCGTAATACTCTGGTACTGGTAGTAGAGGGTACTCGGTGTGTCGGAAAACTATAAAAGGCAAGGAGGAACAAAGCTATGGCTATAGATAAAGCGTAATACTCTGGTACTGGTAGTAGAGGGTACTCGGTGTGTCGGAAAACTATAAAAGGCAAGGAGGAACAAAGCTATGGCTATAGATAAAGCGTAATACTCTGGTACTGGTAGTAGAGGGTACTCGGTGTGTCGGAAAACTATAAAAGGCAAGGAGGAACAAAGGTATGGCTATAGATAAAGCGTAATACTCTGGTACTGGTAGTAGAGGGTACTCCGTGTGTCGGAAAACTATAAAAGGCAAGGAGGAACAAAGGTATGGCTATAGATAAAACCTAATACTCTGGTACTGGTAGTAGAGGGTACTCGGTGTGTCGAAAAACTATAAAAAGCAAGGAGGAACAAAGGTATGGCTATAGATAAAGCGTAATACTCTGGTACTGGTAGTAGAGGGTACTCGGTGTGTCGGAAAACTATAAAAAGCAGGGAGGAACAAAGGTATGGCTATAGATAAAACCTAATACTCTGGTACTGGTAGTAGAGGGTACTCGGTGTGTCGAAAAACTATAAAAAGCAAGGAGGAACAAAGGTATGGCTATAGATAAAACCTAATACTCTGGTACTGGTAGTAGAGGGTACTCGGTGTGTCGGAAAACTATAAAAAGCAAGGAGGAACAAAGGTATGGCTATAGATAAAGCGTAATACTCTGGTACTGGTAGTAGAGGGTACTCGGTGTGTTGGAAAACTATTAAAAGCAAGGATGAACAAAGGTATGGCTATAGATAAAGCGTAATACTCTGGTACTGGCAGTAGAGGGTACTCGGTGTGTCGGAAAACTATAAAAGGCAAGGAGGAACAAAGGTATGGCTATAGATAAAGCGTAATACTCTGGTACTGGTAGTAGAGGGTACTCGGTGTGTCGAAAAACTATAAAAGGTAAGGAGGAACAAAGCTATGGCTATAGATAAAGCGTAATACTCTGGTACTGGTAGTAGAGGGTACTCGGTGTGTCGAAAAACTATAAAAGGTAAGGAGGAACAAAGCTATGGCTATAGATAAAACCTAATACTCTGGTACTGGTAGGAGGGGGAATGTGACTCACTGCAGGACATTATACCCGATGTAGATCAGGTATTACTGACTTCTACCTTCTACTCTCTGGCAATGTCTACCCTACTGCACAGCACGACATATAAAACTTTGCTTGTACTTAGCCAAGTATGACTTTATTAAACAGCATTCCTTTATTTGTACCCTATCGAATGGTAAGAACGAGTTGTGAATACAGATGACATTTTGTAGCGCCATTGTTTTCTCATGAAGGGGAGAATTACGTTTACAGGATTGAGTACCTGGGAGAAATTTACTTACTCTCCCATCGAGACCATAAACACAGTGTCTACCCTTGAAAACTATTTCCCAAATAAAATAAAAAGGATAAGGTAGGTTGGGAAGGACATAATGATCCTAGGATAATGAGAATATGGGAAGGTTGCTGTATCGCGTGGACGTAGTCGCCTTCCGGAAATATACTTGCTCTCAATCGATGAGAAGGAAAATGTCTAATAGAGACGCGTAGAATTACTGGAATATATTGTAAAATATAGTTCTCATTCTGGGAATTATTCCAACAAGACAAAACATCTTCAACTAGAAACAATAATTCCTTTAACTATGCAATATTTACACACTGAAGCTAAACGACCAAGTAAAGCGGGCAGGCGTATTTAACAGAAACGTCAAATAAAAACATACAATGCCTCGGCTGATGAGTTAAAGTTAAGAAACACAAGGCAGTGCAGTAGTTGAATACAGCTTCATTACCCTAACATAACATACACCGGGAAGTCTTCGTTACAACGCCTAGTTAGCGAGTGAAGGTGGATAACTACATTAGCAGAACTGATACGAGCTCACGTAACTGCCCTCGTCAAGGCAACGAATTAAACCAAAGCGCGCTCGTACATAAACTTCTACGTACATAAAGCAATGCTTATTATGTTAAACGTCAAACACTCTCTAAACCAGATCAGCAATAACACTTATTTTTCTTCACTTTTGAAGTCCATTACGTTCGGTGAATCTTAATTGATCACTTTAATAATAGTTTATGACCATCCGAAATTTAAATTTTGTAAATTTGTGAAAACTTACTGAGACAGAACGTTTTCGATCGCTATGTGGCGATCTTCAACAGTGTCTCCGATACACTTATGGAGATCGCCACGTCGTTCTACCTCAGTGAATTTTCACAAATATACAAAATTTAAAGTTCAACAGTCATAAGCTAACGTTAAAGTGATTAAACACTTATTTTGTTTGTTAATATTAAAGTTTATTAGAACGCAAAACACCAGTGTTCGTGAGGCAAATTTCGTACTCTAACGAAGCTGGATTATTTAAACTGGCTGTAATACGTATTTTTATAATCCATTCCTCAACTAACAAAGGTCAGGTCTTGGTCAAGTCGCACATTGGATCCGTTCCTTTACATTGGTATTTTTCCTTTACAATTTCACCAATAACTTTCTATTTCTGGGAGGCAGGGGTAGGTTTTCTACTTGATTTGAAACATGCAGCTAAACAGCCCTTAAATACAATGCGACAAATTTCAGAAAATGCATATTTTTTTTTATTTGATTTTAAGTCGATACAATCAAAAGTTAGTAAGTAAAACAAAAAATAAATGAAGTGGTTGAGAAAGTAAACCAATGAACAACAGGCGAACCATCCTGCACACACGCTGTCATACATTCCCTCATTACCGAATCACGTCCAGTTTTAAATCCTACCTTCATCCTACCATTCCTTGCAAGATGGTGTAACTCTTAGACACCTCTTTAAGACCCCTATATTCTTCAGGACGCAAACCTTCATGCATGGTGCCTAATCCCTTTACTCTAGAATGGTCGATCCAGTAATTTTAACGGATCAGTGATATTAGTAACGGTGCCAGGTTTGGATCAGTAACTTTTACCGGTGATAAAGGATACTGCAACAGCTCTGTATGTGCCAATAACAGGCAGGCATACCACACTGGTGAAATGATTCCACGCCTCATTTTTTTTTTTTTTTTTTTTTGGAAGCCTCGTTTTATTTAAAAACAAACTTCTACATTATTAAGAACAAACTACCAAGTGCGAAATAGCCTCTAAAGTACACATCACTGTCACTACCTTAAAACCTGACACAAATCGACCACCCATACAAGATGTAAACGAGTAGAACCAATGAAAGCGATAAATCAACCAATGAAGTCGTGGTGAAATATTAGTAAAATTTTCAGTGGCGACAACGTTTTGCCCAATTACAACGGAGACAAACCCCCTCTCTCCCCTTCAGTCAACGACACTGCACAATGATCGGCGCTGAGAGCCGAACAGTGAGAGCAGAGCCTGTGACAGGGACAAATCAACCAATGACAGCCGTTTCATCCAGTAACAGCGACAAACCAACTAATGACAGCCGTTTCATACAGTGACTGCGACGTTTTGCCAAATCACAACAGAGGCAACTTCCGACCGAAAAATTGTTACTGTAACTGACATTTACCATATTTTGTCACTGGTACCACTAGCGACTAATTAATATCAGCGGCAAGTCACCGTGACAGGAAATATCGACCATCCCTACCTACCTTTCCTTACAACAGGCTGTAACGGATAGACACCTTATTAAGACCCCTGCATACTTCATGATGCAAACCTTCATGCGTGATGCCTAATCCCTGTACTTTATACTCTCTACCAGGGCGTTTTATGTATCTACTTGTATTCGCAATACGTTTCCTATACTTCTCACCCATACTGCCTGATCATATTAAATCTACAAAATATATAACAGTTCTTATCATAAAAGCAGTTATAAAATTATTAATCTAATTTAATGAAATTAGAAATGCAGGTTCAAACAAATGTAAATACTATTTCTATTTTCACGTAATAGTAGGAATAGTTCAGATGACTTGATCTCTGAAGTAAACTGCTATGAGATCCTAATGAAACAAATATTGGGAGGTGGGTGATTGAAAAAATAAGAAGAGGCCAACCGGAACGACTCAAAAGCAATCTAAGAATGATCGAGTGTAGACCCGAGATGTGTATAAACCACTTATGAATAAGACTTGAACAAGGTATGCGTCACCAGAAACCTTTCCGTAAAATCTTAAACACAATCATATGCTTTTTTACTTAAACTAGGGTACCGCAATATAAATATACATAGTAATCTACAATGACAATATACTTTTGCTATCAGAAGCGACGAATTCACTGGAGGCTTGTAGAACAACAACCTTGTAGAAGGGAATCGATAAGTCGATGATTCCATCTAATTAGGATAAGGCATGTGTAAGGGTTATCTTGTCGGCTTCCCTTAGGCTTGCATCCAATCAATATATTCTGTCGCTCCTACACTCAAAGCAATAACCATCCATCAATAGCCGCATTACCATGTAACTAGATGGAAAAATCCTGCGAGAACCCAAATGCTATGAATAATCGTGAATTTCTTAGTTGCGATACACTGTGCAGACGTAACACATCCGGTTTGATTCAAGAAGAAACGGAAATACATAGAGAAATCAATCTACGCTGAATAATACCAAGAGCGTTTCTACGAACATAGATCAGAAGATGCATATTTAAGTATTACTATTAGCATAAAATTTCCCTCATTCCAAGAAATGATGTAATGAATATGTAGGGTGTTATAAATAGACGTAAAATGGTGGTTTCTTATAAACAGTTGCCTGAGAAAACTACTAAAACAGGTTTTAGAGTCTAATCTACAGTATTTTGAGTTATAGAGTAGAGTAGAAGAAAATAGTTGTAAAATCACTTTGTTTTTATGATTCTCATTGCATAACTTCGTTAAGTTGTCAATAGTTCCACAACGGAGTTAATAAGACTTGAAACCGAAAGGGTAAGTTCAGGTAGAATGCGGAATAGTAGGCATTGAGGAGCTATTACTAGTATAAGGTAAAGGATTATTTCTCACGTAAATAATGCTTCTTCATCCCTAACCATATAGATGCCTTACCCCCCCCCCAACACAGATGTCTTACCACGGCACACAGGTGCCTTACCCCGACACACAGGTGTCTTACCCCGACACACAGGTGCCTTACCACGACACACAGGTGTCTTACCACGACACACAGGTGCCTTACCACGACACACAGGTGTCTTACCACCTCACACAGGTGTCTTACCACGACACACAGTTGTCTTAACCCCCCCCACACAGATGCCTTACCACGGCACACAGGTGCCTTACCCCCACACAGATGTCTTACCACGGCACACAGGTGCCTTACCCCGACACACAGGTGCCTTACCACCCCACACAGGTGTCTTACCACGACACACAGTTGTCTTACCCCCCCCCCAACACAGATGTCTTACCACGGCGCACAGGTACCTTACCCCGACACACAGGTGTCTTACCCCGACACACAGGTGTCTTACAACCTCACACAGATGTCTTACCACGACACACAGATGTCTTACCACGACACACAGATGTCTTACCACGGCACACAGGTGCCTTACCCCGACACACAGGTGTCTTACCACCTCACACAGATGTCTTTCCACGACACACAGTTGCCTTACCCCCCACACAGATGTCTTACCACGGCACACAGGTGCCTTACCCCGACACACAGGTGCCTTACCACCCCACACAGGTGTCTTACCACGACACAGTTGTCTTACCCCCCCCCCCAACACAGATGTCTTACCACGGCGCACAGGTACCTTACTCCGACACACAGGTATCTTACCCCTCACACAGATGTCTTACCACGACACACAGGTGTCTTACCACCTCACCACGTGTGTTACCACCCCACACAGATGTCTTACCACCTCACCACGTGTGTTACCACCCCACACAGATGTCTTACCACCTCACACGGTAGAAATGTAGTGGTAGGATGAGAGACAAGATGTACGCACAGATTTAAATAATATGTGCCAAAACTATACATATTGAAATATGTGAACCTAAAGGTATAATCGACCCGAGCAAAAGGTCAGACATAAGGAAAACATGTAGACAGAATCTCGATGTAAAAACTCTTCTGCAAGCTGAGTTATAAAATATTTGAAATAATTAAATCATACAAATAAATACATAATAAATATTTAAATTATTATAATGTCGAATTATAATAAATCACAGACAAGTACAATAAATAATTAAATAAAATAAACACTAAACCCTATAAATATAAGACACAGGGCCAATAAATAATTGAATAGATAAATAAATTATTTAATAATAATAGATAAACAATCACTGATGTTATACCTAAGAAATAGCAGATAAAAATTGGATTTAAAAACATAAAAATAACTCAAGAAATAATTATCGTAGAATAGTCATGGACATTGTAAATTTCATACGATGAAAAAAATATCGGAATATAAAAACTGCATAGTTAGAATTAAAAAAATAAAATAATTACACGATAATAATGTTTTTCAAACATCATTCTAGGTAAACCAGACAAGAAGGCATTCAGATTTGAGATTTTAATTTGTAATGGTGAAAAGTAAAATCATGGGACTAATGGCATTAAACAGCGGCCGAGAAGGGAAACAACTACAATTTCCCTAATATATGCCACGATCATGTGGTAGGTCACGGTAGAGTAATTATAAAATATTTATCTGTCGTAAAATACAGTCTATCTGATAAGTGCAATCATGTTACCAACAGAAGACTGGGGCCTGTCGATTTTCATCCAGGAAGCCGGATGCTCAGAATTAAATTCATCATGGTCGAATATAAATTAAATATAAAAACTTTTAATAATAAAAAATAGAAAAATATACAACAAAGGGATGTTATATAGGGTTTACTGAAACGATTTCTGTATTTTCCCCTTTTAAGTCTTAAACTTGTACAACATATTAATGTTTATACGATATTCATGATATAATAGTAGTAGTTTGACGAATATTAAGTCAGATAATTCACAGTAAAGGAAAAGTAATCTATATATAAATTAATGATTTCGACTATATTATTGGTCATTATCAGGTAACCGAAACTTCATATATATTAGATACAAGTAAATAAAGTCTGTAAGTCTTGAGTATTCAAAAGATTATTACATATGAACAATTTTCCAAAAAAATAGTCAAAACGTATTATAACCTTTACAAAATTTTCAGTAATTAAATTTTAATGAAGCTAAAGTTCAATGATTAATTTGTCTTTCATTAAATTAAATATATATGTTTTTACCTTTATATGTTTAACACAAAATGTTAAAATATATGTCATGTTTAGTTATAATATATTTAAAAATGTGCAATAAGTTTTGTATAAATTGCATGTGCATAAAACAATTAACATTAGCAAAAACGTGTCCATAGAGAATGCTGGACTGCAAATTAAAAACTTTATTAGCAGTAACTGTGAAAAAAATTCTCTAGAATTTTGATTGATTGAATGAATATTTTTGTACTTTCTTAGGTTACCATTTTATTTAATTTTTTTTTGCAAAATAATGTGACTAAATTTTAAAGTAACGAAGGAATATTTGTTAAAGTTATTAACATGTAATTTAAATTCATTTGAAACCAAATATAGAAATTATTGTACAAACTTAAAATATGATGTAAATGTAATGCAATCTTTATACATAGAGATAGTGTTAATAATAGATTCTCCCTTGGGAATTGGTTAAAAATTTTAGCTAGCATATTAAAAAAGTTGATGTTTTAAAATTAAGTCTGGGGATAAATTCCATCAGCATATCCTCCTCGGTGGTGCACAGACACCTGTAGTTACAGGTAAAGTAGGATAGGGACACAATTTGACCGGTATATTTGGTTGTTTCGTCGCTAAGAAGGTAATCGTCAGGATGTACAACACGTATTTTCGATGGATGTTCACAGGCATGTAACATACGACGCAAACATCGATATTTTACCCTGTACAAATAGAAATCTCTAGCAAATCACACAGACCTATAAATTAATATCGGATAGCCAGCAGCAATAGAATTATACAGTTAGGATTAGGCCGTGACAACATGCACGCACGAACATCTGTGTTTGACGCATAAATTTAGAAACACTTTTTTTTTTAATCTTCAATAAGCTACAATTAATAGAAAATTCCATACAAATTTACTGAGGAGCTCTTCTAAAAGCATTACTCTTTAGCATGAACGACGCGAAAGACCGTTCTTGTCCCTCGATAAATTAGGGCTATAAATCACCACAGACCTGAACGTCCCTAACGATAAAGGCAAATTTATTTATGACAATATATATAGACAGGTTATGTATTAAACTAAATTAATTATTGTGGCTCGTGTATTTCCACAATATATTAAAACCTACATAAACGTTTGTAAACGAAAATGGAAGGTATACATAAAGTCTATGAGACTATTAGCTCACACTCTCCTGACGCACACGCGCACGCGCACGCGCACGCGCACACGCACACGCACACGCACACGCACACACACACACACACACACACACACACACACAAACAAACAAACACAAACAAACAAACAAACAAACAAACACACACACACACACACACACACACAAGAATCTTACTTGGTATTTATGCGAATTAACTTTCAAAGATTGCTAGTATCTCCATCATCAAGGATCACTGCCCGGGAGTTGTACTAGACTGAGTCAGTGATGCCCGATGATGGAGATACTACGCATCTTTGAAAGTTAACTAGCATAAATACCAAGTAAGATTCTCGTTTAAGTACATATAGTGAAAGTGATATATATATATATATATATATATATATATATATATATATAGTCTTGTACAAATTTTTTAACGTTAATAAAATACATTTTTATTCATCTAATCAAGATCAAATACATATTTTAAACCTATAGTGGATGGCAATTGATGTAAATACAGTTTTGTTCAATGTTTTTACAATTTGTGGGCTCCAGCGGGATTCAACGAGAATATTCATGTTCGATATCTAGCGCACCAACTTTTCAATACTTGGAAATATATTTCTCAAAGATGTATATGAATTATTTCCTTCATCTGGTTGTCGTCGAAACCTTCGTTGTACAACCTTAAACTGTTGCCATGGTTACCACACAATATCATAAATAGGGTGTTCTAGGGTAACTCAAATAAAATTTTTCTTTGTTAACCATAGTAGGAATTTGCTTAATTTTTTTTTGTATTACTTGTTTTTTCTTAAATGCGTTCTGACAAATTCAAATAAAAAAAAAACATTAAAAGTAAATTATTTTCTGTTCCATCTGGCGTTACTGGGTGGTGTTTTCTATACTTCATTAATCTAAAGACAAAACGTAAAAGCTTTCGCAATGAGAAATAAAGGGAACTCGTCGTCCGACGAATGCATATTTCTAGAACCTTCTCTAAGTAAGAGAGATTGCTCCCAACGGACGGTAATGAACTTGTCAGAGATGTATTTAATCACAACTCAGTCTCTTTTGTATAATTCATTAAAATTATTTTAGAAACTCTGAAACAAATAGCGAAAATTCCCAGATCACTAGATTATATAGGTAAAACCACAAATAGTAGATTGTCTTACGAAATTCAGTATTATGGAAATATATAACTTTGTTACACTAAAAGCTTGAAGAGAACTGTGACAAACTACCCTACATTGCTCCGAGCACCCACTTTAGCCTTGTTTAGGGGCCGTGTTTAGGATTAATCACTGTACATCGCCGAGGGCGTGAATACTTAATACCCAGTCGGTATATCTCTACATGTGAAAAATAAATTGCCTTCCTCATTTGGCCGAGTGTTCGCCGAGAGCAACCCCTTCGGCACGTTCCGAAAACCTGGATAGTCCCCTAACATCAGTCCCTAGTCACCCCTTTTGCAACATCCGCAGAATATAACTAGGTGTAGGGTTGGATTTCGTAACCACCTGGAGTGCCTGCTTTGGTTTATTGTAAAAACTATTGCCAAGGGTGTCAAAATTATGTAATCCGGGGGGAAATGATGGAGATGAATTTGGAGGAAAACAGAAGAAAGTGAAATGTTTGAAAAACATTACTTTGAACTTATTATGATGGTGGGGAAATGAGCAGATTACGAATCAAATTCTCCATAATTCGGATTGATGGAATCGTTTAGTAAGAAGCCTCCCTTATCGGCCAAAATTAAAGCCTCAAAACTGCTGAAATATCTCAATATAGCAGATTGGGATTGAGGGCTCTCCGTTTTAATGAGAGACCGTAATAAAATAATGGTTATCTCAAAGTGTTTAAAATGCAAATTAAACAATAGCCTATTTTTAAAAAATTTAAGTAAATTCCTACTAAGGGCAACAAAATATTTTATCATTGTTTCTTTATTTCCAGTTTTTTCTTTATTTTATTCTTTATATTCATTTTCTAGCTTAGACAGTACTATTTATAATATTGTGTGTTAACCATGGCAACGGTTTGATGTAGTACAACACAGATACATTTTTGAGAAACGAATGTCTAAACATTGGAAAGTTTGCGCAGTCTAAAGCGAGCTAGACTTCGAATACAAAGCTAGTCAGTTCGAATCCCGATAGTCTACCTAAATTTTTATAATTTAATTATTGAATAAATATTTGAGAAAACTGTATTAACATCAATTGCCATCCACTATAGGTTTAAAAATATCTATTAGAACTTGTTTGGATGAATAAAAACGTATTTTATTATCGATTATAAATTTGTACAAGTATATATCAAGAGCGTCTGGGCTAATAGAAACAAATTTTAAACAAGAAAAACTGTAAAATGTTGTAGGAAGTAATCTTATTAAAAATGTTAATAGTGAAAGCGTTTTGTTTTAAGAAACAGAAGTGTAATGAAGCTGTTCACTCGTAATCTGGCGCGCGATCGATCGATAGAAAACAAAAAGCTAGTCCTATCCAAAAACATTGATTTTTGTAGTGCGTGTTGCATCAAAGGCCGTCGCTAAAAAATTGCAGGCGTTGCGTTAGAAAACTGACATAACTAAATTTCTTCAGACATTTATGTAAATTATCTGGTTAATATGACAAATCAAATAAAATATTATTAATAGCGGCCGTTCGGCCTAGTCAAATCTACATTATTGTAATATAAATACTATATCTCATATTATAATGTCTGTGTAACGTTTTTAGCTTCCTCTAACCCCCCTTGCTTGTCCTTGGAGGTCATGCGCCAACTTACATGTGACCAGCTCTATACAGTTGGTGATGTCCAACGGCGTCTCTCGTTCTGCTCTAGCATTTGTCTGCTAGCCTAATTGAAAACATTGTTAATTAGAGCTGTTACACTTTAAACACACACTAAAGTGTTTGGTTTTGACCCGCACAGCAGCCCAGTCCAACCTAGCGATCTCAAGGTCAGAGACACGGTTACACTTCTCGCAACCGTGTGATTCTAGCAAACCAGTGACCCTGTGATTTGTTTATAATGCATTCGTCAACGACTGATGTGTTGTTATATCTACTCTTTTTACAGTTCTTTTGCATTAGTTTTAGGGGTAACGCCACTTGACACAGTATAAACGAACGTATCATCAACCACGGAGGCGTCATACAGGGGCGACTTGTGCAGCACCAGTTTTGTGTGGTGGATGTAGGGGTTTATCTTCAAAATACAGTCCGCCATAAGCAAAGTCTAGGTTAAGAGCGCCTATATCAAGACGTCCTATTTTAATAGAGTAAAACGTGCATATGAAAAGAATATTGCAAGACACTTTCACTAACGTCAAGTTTGAGTAATGTTTCCTGCACGTAAACGCCGGCCTTCATCATGAACTACGGAAAATTATCCCCTGCTTCTTCCTCGATATTCCGCAGTGATCCTGGGGACTTACTTTTCCTACTTAGCAACTTAAAGTTATCCCGAAGGTATGGGACAGGTAAACACTTTATTCTGAAGAAAACAAAATTAAAATATCTATAAAAACAACTATTGTAAATAACGTACAAGAATAGCCCCAGAAAATCAACAAAACTAATTTTTAGTACAAGAATGTTTGCCTGTGTCACGTTTGAAACTCTATGTTTAGGTTCGTTATCTACAGGATTCATCTAAAAAGTATTCTATCTTCGCCGACCTATAGCCACTATCTGAACAGAAGGCCCTACGCGTAGCCGAATATCCCCTTAACGACCACAAGATGCGCAAGAAGCATTGTGGCTTCTGTATTCTGTGTGGAGGTAACAAGGCCCCCGGCTACAATAAAATTGCAAATTCAATACTGATAGCAATAAAAAGGGCATTTGTTATTCATAGAAAGAGATTTCAATTTAGCATAACTAGCTAAGCCCAGGGCGTAGAAATATTTTTATAGGGAACAATCAATACATGTAGGTAAAATACGTAAGAATGCCTTGACGTACAAAATGAATGAGCAAAAACACAGTTATGTTGCAACTCCTCGGTTTCCTGTCCCATTTTCTCATCCTCAAGTCCAAGTCGATATTTCTGCTTAATAAATCAACGTAACAAAAAAAATCTTTAAAATAATAAACGTATTTTACATTAATTTATCCAATATGAACTTCTTATGAGAAAAAAACGGGCGTAATTGTGTACGAGCATTATAAAAACCCTGAGTTAATGTTCTTTCGCGAATGCTCAATTATTTACGCATAATAACGTTGTTATGTATGGCTCATTATTATATAAATATTTGAGTTTTGGTTAGGCGCAAATATACAGCCCTAATAATCGAACTTATAGAGTAAGTTTATGTCATCCTCATCTTCTTAATTAGTTACCGTTATTGGCTGTTGGCAGTGTAACCCCTCACCTTCTTAACCTTCTGTCTGCCTTTCTGTCTGTCTGTCTGTCTCTCTCTCTCTCTCTGTCTGTCTTTCAATCTGTCTCCCTCTGTCTCTCTCCCCCTCCCCTCCTTCCCACAGGAGGATGCTACTGAATGTTTGTTGTTGTTTCACCTTGTCAATATTGATAGGCATCAATTAAATATTTCCAGTTGGTGTGAGTGTTTACTTTGTGCAAATTTGTGTGGTTGAAAAGTTGGTCAAATGTGAAAACTTAAGGGTGTCAACGTATATACTGAATAAATTAACGTTTTCATTACTTCAAGCTGTGTGCGGGAGTGAAACGTTGAGTGGCCTGTCGATTCTTGTGCATGACTCGATATGGCAAGCTACTCGTGTTCGGAGAGTATCTGGAACCTCTGCTTCATACAAGTACAGAACTCTTGTTTGTCTCAATAAAACTTTACACAACTAAATACTTTACATGAATAGCCATAGTAAATATTTATATAAATCTTTGATACTGAGGACATTCCAGCTAAAGGTACATCCTTGACTTTTTCGAAACTTCTTTTATCTCTTATATATTTTCTTTGTGTTTAAACACTTTAGCCTCTGGCACAACAATATTGGAGTTTTCGCGGAGAGTTGCAAAAATATTTTAAGCTAATTCAAAATACAGTCAACTCCCGATTATCCGTGGGCGGATTAACAGGTCTGCGGATTATCCGGGGTCTGCCATTGTTTTACAAGTATCCAATTTTTATTCCAATCAGATTCATGTGTTTAAATTTCCAAACGGTAAATTACGACGTAAATACATATAAGGTTTAATAGAAGTTAAGATGAAGGGAATAGATATGTAAATATGTACGTACTAATATTTACGTTGAAAGGGAAGCATCCCGAAACGGGCCAGCGAAATAAAAGGGGCGAGCAGACTACTGTATATAAGAGACAATGATAAAATGCTTAGACGCCCGAAAACCTAATATGTATCATAAGATTGTAAACAAATGTCAGCTAATCTCGGCTATAAATAGTCTAGGACGTGACATATGCATTATCCATGTCTGTCATATACATTATCGATCTTTATGGCTTTGTGACACAAGTAGACACTGTGCGACTAAATGTTCTCAAGAAACGTAGATCGTACATTAAAGCTAAATCAATGCTCACAAAAAAAAACAGACGAAAGTGACAGATTTTTTTGTCAAAAGGTGAAAGTATTATGTGTAAAGGAAATTACATATGTACATACATACTTACTTTTGACATATACTTGTACGTATTGTAAATAGTTAGACATATCAATGTACATGCTATAATCCGTCAAATACATTGACATTTTAAATTATTTTCTGTATTTATTTTGTCCTCTGAAGATTATTTGTGAATTGCATTAACCGGGGTCATTATTTGTGTAACTTATGGTATAATAATCGATTATCGATTGTTTTGCGTATTCTTTGTTCATAGCGGATTATCTGGGGAATTCGTTATCCGGCGTTGCCGGGCCACCCTATTCCACGGATAATCGGGAGTTTACTGTAATGTGAACTTATTGTTTGTTCCCCTATCATATCTAAGTACGAAAATACGTTTCTTATCATAATAAATATAAAAACAGGTAGTCCGGCCAATTGGACGGACGTAGTTTTTTTATACGAAAGTAAATTCCTTCGAGCCACCCAACATTGTTTTTGTTGAAATTATTTCTTCTTATCTGTGCAACACTGTCTCAATATTTTTTTGTGTTTGTGTGTAGACAATAAACAACAAAATCACAATTTCATGTTCCGGTTACCCACATAATAAGCTGACTGGCGATAAAAGTGTTTTGACGCTTTTCACGGAGACATGTAAACGTGTCACTTGTGATTGATTTGTGAGTTTATAAATATTTTTATAGGAATTGTAAACATATGCTCTGTCTGATAAGTAATGCTTCAGATCCGATAAATACTACTAAAAGTTTTAAAACTTGATAATTAATTGTTGAAGGAATTTACGTTATAATTTACTTTGTAGTAAGGATGAGTTTATCCAAGTGCACCAATGTTTGCACTTGACCTCAACCAAGTTATGTTTTATTAAGAATTATTTTACAATTAAATATTTAGTTAATATTATTGTTATTAAAGTTTTGTAAAATTTTGAAAACGACGTAAAATTCAATGCAATACATCGTTAAAAATTATTTATTTTATTAATAAAGTATATAAAGATAAATTCTTTCAATTAACCAATTTTATGGTTGGAATAATCTTCTTAACTTCACTAAGCTTGTTAACAAGTGTGTCGGGCCGTGTCTCTCGACAACTAGCTACTAGAATAACTCCATGTTTATAATACCGTGGTCATTTTTCTGTGAAACAAAAAACCATCGTAATTATATCTGTAAGTAGTGCGAAATTTGTTGTTTAATACTGTTCCTTCATTTTTCCAAAAGTAGCAACATCAGCTGAGTAGTACGAATAAACATAAAATGTTACTAAACAACAATGTAGAGGCAGTGGCGGACTTTGACATGGTGCCGTCACTAGGCACAATTCGGCCGGCCGCCCCTTTGCGCGTTCGCGAATTTATTGGAAACATCCCAACGTAATATAATGCTTTTAATTTTTCACCATACGATTCCGTCTTCATGGCTGTTCAAAGAAATGCATAGTAAAAAAATAATTAACTTTTAATAATGATGCGCTTAGAGATTAAAAAATATGTTGGTATTCATACAATAATGCATTTTACGTGTAAATTAATTACCGATTACCGTGACGACCATAGAACGTATATTTTTACTTTTTGGATAATACGAGTAGTTTATAATGAAAACATTGCGTAAAAATTATACTTATACACTTTCTAAGTGGAATATGGTGGTTTAAGGTTTAATATTTATATAAATATTGCAGAAACAAAACTTGTAGCCTAAGTATGACTAAAAACATTTATTCTTACGTTAAACGTTTACGTATTGCTTTGTTAATAGAAAATTCTTCTATTAAATTAAAATCTTCTAAATTAAAAAAATTATTTTGGTTCCATCAATAAAATTAAAAAACAATAAAATAAAAGGAAGTTTTCTATTCTCAGGGGGGTGCCCCCTGCTGGATCCGCCACTGATTTAACTAAGGTTAACATTATGACACTCACCAAATTTAACTAGGTACTATTACTATTGTCACTGAAACTCACCGGTACAAAAAAAAAAAAAAACGGCTGCCGCCTGCCGCCCCCTCGAGGCTGCGCCCATAGGCACGTGCCTAGTGTGCCTAATGGGAAGTCCGCCACTGTGTAGAGGACCGACAGTATGGGCCGCCGTCATGGCAACTAAGTGTTAAGGGGAGAACAGCTCACACTATTAAACGCCTACAATGGATACAGTGACGTTAGAAACTAAAAACGCCCCGGTGTGGGAGATTGCGTACGTGAAATAGATTTAACTCTCCATCGAATCATATCGAGGAAGTGTTTATACACTGGTTATCCTTAGGGAATGCCTAAGAAAAGGATATGTGGAATGGTGGTCAGCAGGACTGGGATGAGACTTGACTATTGTTATTGTGTGGGGATAATCACGCCTCGTTTTGGCAAACAAGAATGTTCCCAAATGTCGTTAGAACATTTTTGGGTCCGGTAACGTTCAGGGCATTTCCCTCAAGATGGTAAAAATGTCTCTTACCCAAATGGAACATGAACCATGTTTTAAACTATGTCAATTAATGGATTAAGGAGATTGGTTTTTCAACAGATTCACAATAAATCGGCGATATCGTACACTTAATTCCACTCTACTACGGGTTGACTAGATAATTGCAACCGAATAATTCCTACAAACGTTCGCGGCTATTCTCGTAATCGAGAAATTTATTTGATTTTGCGAACATTGCAACCAACCTTTTCGAAAGATTACAAACCGGAAGGAACTGTGGTCTGTACGTCCAGATTTACAGGCGTACAAATCGCCCGCGCGGTCCCAAATTACCTAACGCGCCGACGTAAATCGTATAAATTTACCGAACCTTCATCAAGAGACCTGCAAACAAGGTGAATTAACGTTTTCGAAGATTTATTGTGGCCACATCTTTCCGGGCTCTGGTCATTAATAAGGTCGGTGTCTATAGCGAAGCAAATGTTGGCTGAAACATGTTTATTTTGGAATTTAATATACAGCATACAGCAACCGATATTATAGTTTCTCAAATAATCGCCAATAGCGCTACCTAGTAGCAAAATATTAAATTAAGAATATTCATTATAAAAGCCAATACGCACAATTTACAGTTTTCAGAACTATAAACGTATCATTAATGAAATTTACTACGAACAAAATGTGATTTAAGAGGACAAGAATAATCTACAATAATAAGAGATAAATTTGTAGACTCGGCCACGCACACAAAGCTATTAAATGGCCTATATATAGTATATTTGTAGCTCCTGGAGCAGAGAGCATGGATTTCTCTACATAAGTTATAAATGCTTAGCTTTAATATTATAATATAAGATTCATACATACACTAGCAGTATCAGCCGTAGTATTATACACTACCTGCAACATAAAGATTTCAACTTTAAAAACAACGAAACTGCAAATAATAGATACATTACAATACAGTTTTACTAACGACGGAACTAATTAAGTAGTCAAGAAAAAATAAAGACAATAGTGTGTAGTTAAATAGGCATAACCCATGCCTACTTGACATGAAAACATATAGACTTGGCAACTGGGTTTCCATGGCAACAAAATGGATTGTTTGACACGAAGAAAGAAAAAATAAAGACGATAGTGTGTAGTTAAATAGGCATAACCCATGTCTACTTGACATGAAAACATTTACTTTTCGCCATGGCCCTATACAAAGAGTACCGAGTCCACACTGACTAAGACCCTGTCCTTAAAACACAAAACGTCTTCGTTACCTTGGAACCATTTTTAAATTACAGTACTTTGAGGGAAAGCACAAAACAAAATAGATATATGATAAATTTAAAATTTTAGTTTTAAACTGGTTTTGTTTTATGTTCCCCTCACAATATAGCCATTCCCTCGCATATTCCTTTCTTTAAAATTTGTTGTGGTTGTCAAAAACGGATGGAACAACTGCATTAAATAATAATGATAATAATTTTAATTTATTGATACATATATAATAACAATAAAAACAAGTCATATATAAAAAATATTTAAAATAAATTCCTACCAAGGATAACAAAAAAAAAAAAATATTTTAGAGCACTGTTTATGATATTGTGCGGTAACCATGGCAACAGTTCAAGAAATCATGGAAGAATATGTTCCCATGTCACTTCCCATTTCCGCCATACAATGGAAGCTTTCGACGACAACCAAGTGGGGGAAAAATTCATATACATCTTTGAGAAATATATTTCTAGGTATTGGAAAGTTGGCGCAGTGCCAAGGACGTGATAGACTTCGAACATGATGATTCTCAGTTCGAATCCGGCTGGACCCCATAAATTTTATAATTTAATTATTGAAATATTAATTTAAAAAACTGTATTAATCTCAATCGTCATCCACTACAGATTTTAAAAAAATGTATTTGAACGTGATTGGATGGACACAAACGTATTTCATGAAAAATTAAATATTTGTACCAGATATATATCAGGAGAGTGAACTAATAGAAGAAATTAAATAGCAATGAAATACAAATTTCTTTGAGCCATACAGTGTAATAGAAAATGCAGTAAACTGCTTTAAACCTTCTTTGAATTATATGTGGTGAGGGATATAGTTGCTCATCTGATGTTCTCCCATCCAATAATGGAAATGGTTTTATAATTTCTATTTAGATCATAAATAACATAAGGTTATTTAATAAGAACATATTACATAATAACTGAATATGAACAAAAGAATGATCTCTCTTTAAATGTAATAAAATACAAAGCATTGTGACAGTGATCGACCATCACAAAAAGGTAAATAAATTTAACTAAGTTTTGTATAGTTAGTTAGTAAAGGAAAATCCCGTAGTGTCAATGCACTGCATGTGAACAGGTCTGGAACAGCTGGCTTCACTCTTGTAAGTGCAAGTTGTTTACATGGGCTGGATGAAACAGAATTACAGCTGTACGTCTACTAAACAACGTGTATCCATTTGTCTGGCAGCTTTTCCTTACATAAATTCTACTGTAACTACTTAACCGGTGAAAAATACATAAAGTCGGGATACTTTGAAGTTATATTTTATTATAGCTAGATAGCAATGTAGAGTAGCTGTGTTGGATAATGTAGTGTGCCTATATTTACTAATGCTACAAAATAATGTATTATAGTGGAGTGAAGGAAATGGCGAAGAAACACTTGATAAAGGAATGTGTTTCTAACATGATAATTAACTTGGGTAACCATTATTTACTGCTAGCTACACTAAAAAGCACTTGATTCTGCTTTACAAAAATTACTTATTACAGTAATGAGTCTTTTCTTCATGGATGCAAAATCCTTCCCCCACAAAGTTTCGAAATCTTGTAAAACTTTTTGTATGTAGACTTTTCTACAAAACTTAGAAATAGTTTTTACAAAGTTCGTTTCACTATACAGTAAACTCCCGATTATCCGTGGAATAGGGTGGCCCGGCAACGCCGGATAACGAATTCCCCAGATAATCCGCTATGAAGAAAGAATACGCAAAACAAATCGATAATCGATTATTATACCATAAGTTACACAAATAATGACCCCGGTTAATGCAATTCACAAATAATCTTCAGAGGACAAAATAAATACAGAAAATAATTTAAAATGTCAATGTATTTGACGGATTATAGCATGTACATTGATTTGTCTAACTATTTACAATACGTACAAGTATATGTCAAAAGTAAGTATGTGTGTACATATGTAATTTCCTTTACACATAATACTTTTACTTTTCAACAAAACAATCTGTCACTTTCGTCTGTTTTTTTGTGAGCATTGATTTAGCTTTAATGTACGATCTACGTTTCTTGAGAACATTTTGTCGCACAGTGTCTACTTGTGTCACAAAGCCATAAAGATCGATAATGTATATGACAGACATGGATAATGCATATGTCACGTCCTAGACTATTTATAGCCGAGATTAGCTGACATTTGTTTACAATCTTATTAAGATTGTAATGTATCTAATGATACACATTAGGTTTTCGGGCGTCCAAGCATTTTGTCATTGTATCTTACATACAGTAGTCTGCTCGCCCTTTTATTTTGGTGGCCCGCGTCGGGATGCTTCCCTTTCAATGTAAAAATTAGTACGTACATATTTACATATCTATTCCCTTCATCTTAACTTCTATTAAACCTTATATGTATTTAAGTCGTAATTCACCGTTTGGAAATTTAAACACATGAATCTGACTGGAATAAAAATTGGATATTTGTAAAACAATGGCGGATCCCGGATAATCGGTAGTTTACTGTATGTTAATAAATTGGGACCAAATTCCGAGCTTTGGGCCCGTTTCAGTACGTCTAAACCGGAAAACCTGTCCATATTTGAGGTCCCACTTCATAAAGCGACATAGATCCCAAAACAGCTGTCTTCATTATAACAAAAGTACTGCTAGAGGCTAGACAGGTATTTCCATGTTTGTCAACTTGTACATGTTTACACCATTAGGTCTAGTTGGTGATGGAAAAAACAATTTATACTTCCATTCACCTTGAATATTATCTTAAGTTATACAATTCAGAATTTTGTAACTGGGCTCGACTAGTGTGAATGAGACACAAGACCAAGGCGGAAGAGAATTTGGGCCTAATGGTGAATGGGAAATAATAATGTTCCACGCAACAAGTACAACTTCACAAAAAATCCATTTGGTTAGCAGTGAAGAACATCTAATCATGGCTTACAATTTGTGCGCCTTTCCACCTTTCCCAACACATATTATCCATACCTATTTAATAGAATAACTGCCATAGAATTTCTCAGTAAGCAGCAGTTGTGTTAATTTTGTGAATACAGTTACATAAGATACTGTGAAATACAATTAAAATACTGCGGTGTAAAATAAAACAAGTAATATAAAAACAAGAATTCAAGTTAATTCCTACTTAAAGGGTAAGAGGAAAGATTTAATTTAGTTTCTTTTTATTTTATAATTACAATTAATAACAATATCTATACACATACAGAACAACAAGTGGAAAAATAGAAAGCGAATTTCCTTGCAATTTTCTTTTTTCCGTTCTAAAGATTGTGTTGGATTATTAATTTGGGTTGTTACTATTTATACGTTATCTTTTTTTGTCGCTTGCATTATGTTGTATTTGCTTTTCGCTTCCCTTTCACATTGTCCGTTTGTGAAGAAAGGTTCGCCACCGTTAATTGTTTATTTATTTTATTATTTTGACTCATTTTTTATAGTTGAGCATTATTTATGATATTGTGTGGTTACTATGGCAACAATTTAAGGTTGTACAATAGAGATACCGACGGCAGCAAAAATAAAAATCATTCACATCTTTGAGAAATAGATTTTTAGATATGGCAAAGTTGGCTCAGTGCCAAAAACGCTATACTTTAAACAAGAAGATACTCAGTTCGAATCCAATCCAGAACCCCTAATTTTTATAATTTAATTATTGAAATAATAATTTTAAAAACTTTATTAACCTCTATCGTTCCCTTACGGATTTAAAAAAAAAAAAATCCATTTGAACGTGATTAGATCAATAAAAATGTGTTTTATTGACGAAAGAAAGTTTGTACAAGATATATATATATATATATATATATATATATATATATATATATATATATATATATATATATATATATATATAAATGTGTTTTGTTAACGAAAGAAAGTTTGTACAAGATATATATATATATATATATATATATATATATATATATATATATATATATATATATATATATATATATATATGTGTGTGTTTTATTAACGAAAGAAAGTTTGTACAAGATTATATATATATATATATATATATATATATATAAATGTGTTTTATTAACGAAAGAAAGTTTGTACAAGATATATATATATATATATATATATATATATATATATATATATATATAAATAAATGTGTTTTATTAACGAAAGAAAGTTTGTACAAGATATATATATATATATATATATATATATATATATATATATATATAAATGTGTTTTATTAACGAAAGAAAGTTTGTACAAGATATATATATATATATATATATATATATATATATATATATATATATATATATATAAATGTGTTTTATTAACGAAAGAAAGTTTGTACAAGATATATATATATATATATATATATATATATATATATATATATATATATATATATATAAATGTGTTTTATTAACGAAAGAGTTTGTACAAGATATATATATATATATATATATATATATATATATATATATATATATAAATGTGTTTTATTAACGAATGAAAGTTTGTACAAGATATATATATATATATATATATATATATATATATATATATATATATATATATATATATATATATATATATATATATATATATAAATGTGTTTTATTAACGAAAGAAAGTTTGTACAAGATATATATATATATATATATATATATATATATATATATATATATATATATATATATATAAGTGGAGTGTGACCTAATAAAAAAAAATTGAATAATCCAACAGAGTTCAAACCATATGAAGGATCGTCACAGCTGTGATTCGTTTTTATAATTAAGTTAGACATAATGTGACATGAAAACAATATATTAAGCAAAGGTTGACAAACACACCTGGACAAACTGGCGAATGCATTCGGTGCCGTGTTCCCGTAGGAACACTTGCAGAGTCTCCATCCCTTGGGCTGACAGCAGCTTGTACCCATTACTGGATGTGGAATTTATAGAGAAGAACATTTTGTCTAGGGATTACACATCACGCTCCATCGCACCGCACGCTTCTGCATCACTCAACAGTCTTGTGCACAGTAAACGCCACAACACCGTGTTCATTATTCAATGCAGCACATTATTCAATAATACCATGAGTTTGTAATTGTGTTGCACATAAAAACAACACATACTAGACGCAAGTGTAGGTAAAATTGTGCAACATACTGACAAGAATTTTAGCAACGTTCTTTTGTAAAGAAGAGATTAGTTTCATTCAGTTGAAATAGAAACATTTTTTCAGTTACAACTAATTATAGTAATACTTGGCCAAAACTTAATTTCTTTTCTCAAAAGTTACTTCCAGACGAGAAATATCGCTAACCATAAGTGGTGGTTAAACGTTTAGGCAAGATACATGAAAAATATTATATTAAGCCAATTTCTACTGAGGTTAACTGAAAAACTGTATTCTTTGTATTACATAATTACAATTAATATAAATACATATGTACGTATGACAGAATCACAATATCAAGTGGCAAAATAGAACAGGAATTTCATTGCAACTTTCCGTTTCCCTCTCAATACAGTACATGGCATTGGACTGTTATTTTTGTTTGTTTCTTTCGATTTTAATTTATGAAGATGATGGTGGTCTATAACGTCTCATTCTATCCAACTCTTTTATTGCTTAGTTATTAAAACAAACCTTTCTCTTATAATTTCATATACATCTTCAAATAATAGAAATCTAGCAATGGTTAGCTCAGTGCCAAAGTCCTGAATTTCAAACCTATAGTTATTCAGTTCGAATCGGACTAAAACATCGCCTTCTTTAAATATTAATATGAATAAATATTTGAAAAAAACTGTAAGAACATTCTTCGGCTATAGCAATGGTTCCCAAACTGGGACGCGCACCCCTTGGAGGGCATGAAGGCCAAGTCAAGGGAGGCGAAAGACCAGTTGCAAAATACTCAGATGAAATCTCATTGATTTAAAATTCAACTACAGAATTTATCAAAATTAAAACTGAATTCCTACAATCAAATTTTTTTACGTAGGTTATCTTATTGACCATGTTCGGAAAATTTAAATCAAATGTATCCATTTATAAAAAAAAATATAAGCCAATGTTATAAAAATTTTGTAAACATGAAATTAAATCAACATGATAGCTTGAAAAGATTAATAGCACAAAATTTGGCGAAACGAATGTTTGCCGTTTAATGTGCTGCAATGGAGAAAACTTTATTTTGAATAAAATACTTAAATTGTATCACAGGCAGCTCTTCGATTACACTTGCCTCTTTCAAGCACCTACTTGTGCGAAAAACATTGTCAGCATTTGTTGCAAAAAAAAACAAAATATAGGAACAAACTTGATGATCGCTTGCGTTGTGCCCTTACTAACACAACTTCGAATAGGCATGATAGTGGAAAAAATACAAGCTCATCCATCTCACTAACAGACTTTCCTCTTATCAGTTAAAATTGTCCTTGCAAATTGAAACTTGACATGTTATATCATATTTCTTGTGAAAGTATGTATACATAAATAAATTGTTTACATTATATACACACACACCATTTATTTATAGTGTAAAATAGAGGGGGCGAAGTACGCTTTCATTTCAAGTAGAAAGGGCGTGGTACCAAAACGTTTGGGAGTCCCTGCACTACAGGCTTTAAAAACTGTATCTGAACTTGACTGGATAAATAAAAAAGTATTTTATTAACGATTGAAAACTTGTACAAGATATACATAGGAGAGTGTGGGCTAATAGAAGGAACTGGAAAAAGCTACTCTCGTTAACATTACATTTATAACAACCTCCCTATATATTTAGTATAAACAAAAGGTCGAGGTGACTTTAAATGTGACAGACACATTCTCCTAAGTAATATTATTCAGAATAAATCACGCCTAAGTATGCTGGCCTATATTGTATATTTATTTATGCACGTAAGTATAAAAACACTTTTAGGACAACTACAAAAAATGCAAATTACATATAGATTCGTCTGTTTTATTAAAAAAACGTTGCTAACAACATGCGCGTGTATGTTTTAGGTAAAATGCGATGCATATGTCAGTTCATATAATTAGATATCAAATTAGTCCTTAATATCCATATTGCAGATCTTGTTCTGAGCAGAATCTATGCTCGTGATTTGGGATTACAGAACCGAGACGCTAAACTTTGACGAGGCCTCTCAACACCAACTATCGGTTTTAGATTAGACGCACCAAGTCCTGTAACCGATGGGAAGTGACGTAATAAATGACAATATTACGCAATTCCGCTTCCTCACTGGATACAAAATAAAGATACAATAGCGTGATCTTGAAACCAACAGAATCTATATTAAAACTGACTGGCAAATAAGCGATCACATTGTTCACACTCATCACTACGAATAAGTCACTTTCCACACTAGGAATAAATCATGTGATCTAAAACCAACAGCTGTTCAGAATTTATATTAGAAATGACTGACAAATAAGCGACCACATTGTTCACACTCATCCCTAGGAATAAATCACGTCATCTAAAACCAATAGATGTTTAGAATCTATATTAGGACTGCCAAATAAGCGATCACATTGTTCACACTCATCACTAGGAATAATTCACGTCATCTAAAACCAATAGATGTTTAAATCTATATTAGGACTGCCAAATAAGCGATCACATTGTTCACACTCATCACTAGGAATAATTCACGTCATCTAAAACCAATAGATGTTTAAATCTATATTAGGACTGCCAAATAAGCGATCACATTGTTCACACTCATCACTAGGAATAATTCACGTCATCTAAAAGCAATAGATGTTTAAATCTATATTAGGACTGCCAAATAAGCGATCACATTGTTCACACTCATCACTAGGAATAATTCACGCCATCTAAAACCAATAGATGTTTAGAATCTATATTAGGACTGCCAAATAAGCGATCACATTGTTCACACTCATCACTAGGAATAATTCACGCCATCTAAAACCAATAGATGTTTAGAATCTATATTAGGACTGGCAAATAAGCGATCACATTGTTCACACTCATCACTAGGAATAATTCACGTCATCTAAAACCAATAGATGTTTAAATCTATATTAGGACTGCCAAATAAGCGATCACATTGTTCACACTCATCACTAGGAATAATTCACGTCATCTAAAACCAATAGATGTTTAGAATCTATATTAGAACTGCCAAATAAGCGATCACATTGTTCACACTCATCACTAGGAATAATTCACGTCATCTAAAACCAATAGATGTTTAGAATCTATATTAGGACTGCCAAATAAGCGATCAGATTTCATCGTACATTTCTACTTAAGTGAGTATTAAACTCATGTAGACATAAACGGCCTAATTCTAAACAAAAAGCTAACCACGTGAGCTTTGATTTTCCTTTATCCCTTAAAATCAAGGGACATTCGCTTGTTTGTGGTTAAAAGAAGACAAGCACATAGGTAGAGATACATTATCGCTCGAGTGTAAAGCTAGGTTTTATAGGAATTGAACAAATGTATCAGTTCTGCGGTGATAAAATTATGGCCTCTACGTGTACAGATAATATTCTAGAAGAATAGATTGCATAACTTACACAAATAAATCTCACCTTGAACTAGCAAAAAGAAGGAATCATAGTTCGCGTGGTTAGAATCGCTTACCTCAAATTGACCTTCCAGATCAAAGCTCTCTAGACAGTGAGGTTTTAAAACGAATAATATTTCCTCATCTCTATCCAAACCATAAAATTTAGTCTAGAACTGTACACAGAGTCTGGAACAGTTTTAACCGTTTAAATTCTAGTCACAGAATCCGCCTTTGGTGGTTACAATATGGACAGATGCAATAGTTCAAGTTCTAATCACGTAACCTGTTTTTGAACAAGTGTCAGATATGAAGCAGTTTAAATTTTAGTGACGGAATCTACTTTATTTGGTTAAAATACACCCCGATGTAACAGATAAATGTCTAGTCATGGAATCACTTTTCGGTGGTTACAATACAAGCTGATGAACAGATTAATGTCTAGTCATGGAATCACCTTTTGGTGGTTACAATACACCCCGATGTAACAGATAAATGTCTAGTCATGGAATCACTTTTCGGTGGTTACAATACAAGCTGATGAACAGATTAATGTCTAGTCATGGAATCACCTTTTGGTGGTTACAATACACCCCGATGTAACAGATAAATGTCTAGTCATGGAATCACTTTTCGGTGGTTACAATACAAGCTGATGAACAGATTAATGTCTAGTCATGGAATAACCTTTCGGTGGTTACAATACACACTGATGTAACAGATTAATGTCTAGTCATGGAATCACCTTTCGGTGGTTACAATACACCCCGATGTAACAGATTAATGTCTAGTCATGGAATCACCTTTCGGTGGTTACAATACACACTGATGTAATAGATTAATGTCTAGTCATGGAATCACCTTTCGGTGGTTACAATACACCCCGATGTAACAGATAAATGTCTAGTCATGGAATCACCTTTCGGTGGTTACAATACACCCCGATGTAACAGATTAATGTCTAGTCATGGAATCACCTTTCGGTGGTTACAGTACACACTGATGTAACAGATTAATGTCCAGTCATAGAATCACTTTTCGGTGGTTACAATTCGGACTGATGTAAAAGTTTAATTTTTAATCACGAAACCTGTTTTCTGTGGTGTCAGGTATGTAACAGTTTAAATTCTAGTGATTGAATACACTTATTTGGTTATGATAAGGACTGGTTTTACAGATTAATTTCTAGTCGTGGAATCTGCTTTCTGTAGAGGCAGCACAGACAGACACGGTAATTTAACTTTTAGTTAGTCTGCAAGTAATCCTTATTGAAATGATCTAGAGGTCTATCTTCTAGGGGGAGAGGACAGATGGGGTGTGAGAGTTTGAGAGAACGAAATGGAATAGTTGTTTAAAACAACACATTTTCAAATAAGTGTTGAAAGTTAAGCTGATTTGAAACTCCAGTATATAATTCACTACAGCTAAAACGACTACACAAAACTTTCCATCTTAGTTTTACGACATTTACCACATAAGCTGACTTGTTCTTTGACTATACCGGCACACTCTTAAAATCTTCCACTAATATTTTATAAGTCTAGAAGTGAGCTTTACGAAGAAAACTCTAACATTTTATAGACGATTTGAAGAACTTTGTGTACGAACCCCATATAAAACTCTTGTAATTCTAGAGATTATTCAGCAGAATGTTTGCAATATTTCTTAAACAGAGAAAAACATGAACACTAGAGCGAGTATGTTCGTTTAAAAACTTTATTTAAAATCGAGTGATAGCATTCTGAGTACGTAGTAGTTGACGTTAATAAAAATTGTGTTCTTTCACTACAAGGAACTAACAAAAGTATTAAAAAACTAAACTTAGAAGGGAAAGGCTTCAGAATTTAACAACCGACATAATCAAGAAAGTACATCTTGCAGCGAGAAGCAAATAAGCAGAAAACGAAAATAAATTAAATAATTTGTTTTTAATAGAATAACGGTCTAAAATTAAAACCGCATCAAGAAAAAGTCTAATCAATATGTTTCTGTAGATAAACTATATTCACAAAAATTAAGTACCATGAGAAAATATTTAAAAGCACACATTAAACGAAATATGTAACTTTACCTAAATAAAAAGTCAGTTTCGATTAAAAAATATATATTCAATACTTGTAATTAAAAGCGGAAATACATTTAGGAGATCATCGACTAAAACTAACCATTTAAATAATACAAAACTATACGCATGGACGTGCAAGTAGATAGTTTAACTTTTGTTTATAAACTTGTATTTTGTGAGGAGGTTATCATCTCTTAGCGTATGAACGATATCAACTTGTTTGATATTACACCATTGTCTTCTGACCGAGATTCATTGGACAGCCAAGGGGTTTCTTGTACACTTATTTAACTCAACAAGTCAAAAACAAAACTATAGGAACAGTGAAAGTGAATTTACAATAAATCTAGCGAAAGCGCCAGACAACAAAAATTAATTAAAATAAACAGATTCTGAATATTCTACAAACATTACAACAGATATTATTTAATTATTTTACAATATAAACTCTAGTTCTGCAATTATATGTTTTAATTTTGTCATTTATGCTTATTATTGTTGTTGAATACTGTAATATTAACTATGCTATATGCCCCTGCAAGACGTTTCGACAACAAAATCCTCACCAGGAAATAACAAAGTAAAGCATGCCACATTTATAACATATTGTTGTATAATATGGTGGTAAATAATACCTATCGAGTTCAAGTTTTTTATAATTGTTTGCTACTGAGGTTTAGTTATTTTTCGGGCCCTTGTTAATTCTCCTTAAATACTTTCGACACGAAAATCAACATTTTGGTTTTAACTGTACAATTACCACTCAACAATTACCTTCGACATTAATTTTACATATCTAGAGTAACATTTTGGTTTTAACTGTACAATTACCACTCAACAATTACCTTCGACATTAATTTTACATATCTAGAGTAACATTTTGGTTTTAACTGTACAATTACCACTCAACAATTACCTTCGACATTAATTTTACATATCTAGAGTAACATTTTGGTTTTAACTGTACAATTACCACTCAACAATTACCTTCGACATTAATTTTACATATCTAGAGTAACATTTTGGTTTTAACTGTACAATTACCACTCAACAATTACTTTCGACATTAATTTTACATATCTAGAGCAACATTTTGGTTTTAACTGTACAATTACCACTCAACAATTACCTTCGACATTAATTTTACATATCTAGTGTAACATTTTGGTTTTAACTGTACAATTACCACTCAACAATTACCTTCGACATTAATTTTACATATCTAGAGTAACATTTAATGGTCTAAATCGTTTTAAATGTATACATTATTTCCACGGACCTTTGAACAGAATAAAAGCCGTTTTAAGGTAATTAAAGTTCAAATTATAACTCCTGAAATTTAGATATTCGATTTAAAAATGTTTTTAATTATTTTTAATTGCCTTTGTTATAGTAGTTTTTAAATTCACTATATTCCCGTCAAGTAAGTTTTGCCTCCAAAGTAATTAACTATACCATTTACGATAATTATAATGCAAATCATAAGTGATTTATCCATTTCGTGGATGTGAATCATTGACTTTGTTTAGTTTTAATAACGTGTATTTTGTACAATTTCAAACATTTATATAAAATTAGTTACACTGAGTGATATTTGATATGAATACAGTACTAACGCTTCTTATTAATGAAATTTGAAGCAAATTTTAATCACTTTTCGGGAGTATTTATATAATCATATATTAAACTCAATTTCCCAAAAAAATTTACATATACAAATAAATTGCCCGTTCGTCAAGAACAGAAGACAAAACAAAATATCTGAGCTCTATATAGCTACGACTGCAACTACCTCCAAGTCTCTAGGGGGAATAGAATGTTTCGACTCCCCACGAAAATAAAGCTGATTGTAAGACAGCTGCCGGATATTTACGTTTGTAATGAAAACCAATTAGAATCGCACTTTAGGAAGTTAGTTTAGATAAACACACATCCGTCACTAAGCAGAACTTATGACCTATATCATGTAATTACACGCGCACATATAGCACAGAGCACACTATAGTATCTCACTACACCGACGCACACTAGGGACTGGAACGAAATACGTGCGTTGAACTCGAAGCGCTTGACGTTACTGAGGGGTAGTAAAAATCAACCCCTACTGGACGTTTGGCTCAATCTAAGTCTCTTCATTTACCTAGCACACTGCAGAATGCGCTAGTTTACCATGCGTTTTTAAAACGGGGATGATTCTCGTTTTTCTTTTTACTTATTATTAAAATTTAAAGGCGTTAATGCAGTACCCTTAATGTATAGTTTGTGTTTGTCTAGAAAGTGTGTTGAAATAAATATTGTTGTTTTTATTTCTTGCATCATTCAAGTGATTTTTTCGTTATGTTTCGAATGAAATATATTCCTTCCTTTAACATAAATAAATTCCTTCTATTATTTCACAATCTCCTGATATACATCTTGTACAAATGTTTAATCGTTAATAAAATACGTGTTTATTCATCCAATGACGTTCAAATCCATGTTTTGTACCTATAGTGAAAGACATTTTATGTTAATACAGTTTTTTTCAAATATTTATTCAATAATTAAATCATAAAAACTTATGGAGATAGATCGAATTCGAACTGAGTATCTTCATAATCGAAGACTAGCGCTTTCTGGCACTGAGCCAACTTTCCAAAGCTAAAAATGAACCTATCAAAGATCTATATGAAAATCCTCCATTGTATAACTTTTAACCGTTTCCAGGATTACCATATAATAACATAAATAAACATACAAACTGGATAACCGTTATCGGACATTGATTCGGAAATGGACAATAAGAAAGGGAAGCCAAAAGTAACTGCGACACAATGCAAGCGACAAGAAAAGAAAGCTTATTGATAGTAACAAACAAAAATAATAGTCCAACAACACACATTATTTTCACGATCTTAAAAACATTAAGTGCGTAGCTCATATCTAAGTAAAACAAAAAAAATTAAGTCTTTTCAAAAGCTGCTAAATTTTACACGCTTCCGCGTCACCGAACCTGAGTGCAATGCAAAACTGATTTAAAACATAATAGTAATAAATGAATCTACTACAAATGATTAGTCTTTTACGTTCCTGCTGAGCTACGTAATAATTTAATACACTGATTTGTATAGATTTTTTATTTTGCACTCCTGATCAAAGGTCAGTTTTTTTGTACTTTTTTATAATGAGGACATCAAAAAAAACAGGTGTTATCGTTCTTATGCGAAGGGCAAGATATTTCTGTTTTGAGTATATTAATATCATAAAAGCAAGCATTCTGCTAACTATTATCCTCTGTTTATAAATAGGCCTAACTCAATCTTTCGCAATTTTATTTAATTCACGACACTAGGTTTTAAATACATAAATGTAAACATCGACATTTTTATAAACAATAACAATGCACTAACTTATCTAACAAAAGCAATCAATTCATTCATGACAAATGTACGATTCACTTTAGGGGCAGGGTATGCAATACAGATACACTGGAGTTTTGTATTGATAAAACAGATTTTTATTACGAGTACATTGATTTTGTCACTATTGACCGTTGTTTTAAAATATGTTTGATGGTACATCAGATCATTATTTGACAGCACTTCTCCTCTTACGTTTACAATGTTCTATTCCGTTTGCGTACAGTTTACGGGAGACATTTTTATAGGTGACCCTAGGGTTTCCCCTTTCAAACCGGTTCTTACCCCTTGGTGAGGCCGGTTTCAAACTACACTAATAGAATCGGTACCAATTATGGTAAAAATGACTCGCCAAGATTCAACAACTGTCATCACTAAACCAAGCACAGGCTCAGATACATCCAGTGGAATCTGGATCCATCTGTCTTCAGAAACTCTTTCAGGCAGTCATTGATAAGCCACAAGGACAACGGTTGAATGTGAAAGAAAAGAGTCTTGTGATGCGAGTCATAGCAGTAGAAATTGTATTGCTTCTGTGAGGATACGATCTGGAGATTTAAGTATTTCAATTTTTTAGTATTAAAATAATTGAATTAAAAAAATAAATAAACAGTTCTCTACTCGTCAGAAAAGGCTGTAGTTTTTTTATAGTGTAGAATAACAAAACGTTTTAGAATGTATTTACAAATGCATCAAATTTAGATGTTACGGGTATAAGGAAGTAACAAAACAAAGGTACTCATCGCCGTAAGTTGTATAAGGAGGTCCGAAACTTCGTTCAGCAAACCTGATCCGTACCTATCAGAGGTTGTTGGACAACTAACTGCAGCTACTGTCGACGCAGAAATTATGGACCCCTGAGCTTTAACTACAAGCGAACCATTCGTGCTAGAATAAAACTATTCACAAAATTAATTAGCCTATTAATTCTGCGTTTATGTATATAAACAAAATAGTTTTAGCACGATGTTTGTTAAACTTAGCTCAAGATATAATAAAAAAGTACTGTTTTATCACTCCTTTTTATTGAAATTCAACTTTAAAGCATCTGCAATTAAACCACTGGTTCAATCTTTGTGAAAATTTTATTAACATATATGACGCATTAGTAACCTAAAAATACAATTTGAAAATTTTATCTCATTTATTGGGGAAGTTGCTGTAGATTTAGTACAGCTCACGGCTCCTTTGTCCGATCGAACTGGATTTTAGCTTGTTTTAAAGAATAAAATCTTAACATATACAATTTATATAAACTGCTTTATGAATGATTTTGAATTCGTTGCGTTATTGATTTTTATTTGATACAGCGGTAATGTGCGCTGCAGCGTGCGATCGCCTGAAGTGAAAGTAGAGTACAATAAAAAAGAATGATCAAATCGTGTTTTTTCTTTATATCTTGAGCTAAGTTTAACAAAAATCGCGATAAAATTGTTTTAAACGCAGAACTAAACACGCTAATTAATTTTGTTAATAATTTTATTCTAGAATGGTTCGCGTGTAGTTAAAGCTCAAACTCAGGGGTCTATAATTTTTGCGTCGACAGTAAAACACTGGAGGTCACGTTAAAAAGTTAATAAAAACATAACTACAATAATCAGAAACATTCAAATAAATCACACTAAATATATCATTATACATACAATATCAAAAGCACAATATCAAACAATAAAAATATTGACGAAAACCCCAATGTTATTCACCGCAAAATTAATCAAGAATTTTATTTATGTGGCATTGGGGTTTTTTTTAGAATATATTTATTATGGCGATCTATAAATAAACACAATGTTCATAAATTTCAATAAAGAGTATAAGTGTGCGTAAAACCAGAGTATAAAGCATGAGTTTCCGTGTCGCGTTACCTGCAAACGGGACTCTTTCTATTAAACATCCACTCCATCCGAACACCTTCGTCCCCCCTCGGCGTTTTACGATCCCATCAATGAACATAAACATTCGTTTAATTTCCAAATCCCTAGGATTTTTTACACAGAAAGTAATTGCAGGAGACGATTTTCGTACGAAATGCTCCATATAAAGATGCAAAAAATTCTATTGTTGAGGACACTAATATATTAGCCAGTATTTGTAACCCTTTAGTCATATATCTTAAAAACTCATGAGTTCTATTTTTTTTTTCAGGCGAAAAACCTATCAAGGTTATCATCGCCTAATTTGAGGGTTCTAGTTGTTGACGCACGAGATGTCTAGAAATGATTTATTTTTACACATTATATTACTGTTATATGTTTGGGAATTTTTTTTACAAATTTTAATTAATTGTTTATAGCTTTAGTTATCATGGACTATCACGTTTTATAATGTGTTTTTTAATTATTGAATTTATTTGTGTTGTTGGTTTGTTAATTTACAGTACAGTATTAATAACTTGAATGTGCATTGTAATATTTTTTATTTTACATTAACATTGTTGGGAATTTTTATGAGGTAGATGTTAATTCTGTCTATTATACTTGTAGGCCTGACTGAGGACGACAATTCAGTTGTCGAAACGTTGCCAAATTTTTAATAAATCAGGTTTCTCTGACTCAAGCATAACCGAGCTTTTATTTAACAACATTTTGTGAGTTTACACCTCACCATTTAGTTTACTCCTTCTCATACATCTTATTTCTTCTTACAAACTGAAATATACTGTTTTCTTCCTCTTTGATACATTGTAATTTTATCTGTTGTATTTCCATGCAATGCCTACTGTATTGTAGATGCTACTGTATTTGTAGTTTATCTTTTGTATTTAGTTACCCGTTGTATAATTAGGTTAGTTGTATTTGTAGGATAACCGCTAGATCTGTAGACCAGCTGCTGACAAGAATATTTACTTAAATCATAAAGTTCCGTAGTGTTTCCTTGCTATACTGAAGGACGTCTTATTAACAATAGATTTATATACTCACAATCTGTAATAAGCGGCTACAGCTATGCTACCGTTACACAAGCGTGCACTGCATCTGATAGCCATTTCGTTAATCGTACGCCGTAACTAACTCAAACTGTAGATGAATGTAAAACCATTTAGGACGATTCCGACCGATTAATAAAGCGGCGATCCTCTAATCCTGCAAGAATCGATTCTTCTGAAATCGTTGCCAATTTGTTACTAAATCCTTAAGGAATTGTTAAATTTAATGTAAGATATTACTTTACATTCACACTGGGGGACAGACAGGAATACATCTTTGTGGAAGGTAAGATATATTGTAAACCAAAATATTGAAGTAGGTTAATATGCGTTGATCGGAAGAAGTATATTTAATAAATAAAAGTAACAAGTTATGAAAACTTTTATTTAATTCAATTCCTACTGAGGTCAACAGAGAACAATTTTATTTTAGTTATTTTTTATTTTATAATTACAAAAAATATATATGTGTGTGTATATATATATATATATATATATATATATATATATATATATATATATACATATATATATATATATATATATATATATATATACATATATATATATATATATACATATATATATATATATATATATATATATATATATATATATATATATATATATACACACACACACACATACATTTTGACAGAATAATATTACCGTTGGATTATAATTTTTATTTGCTAATATTTATTCGCTTTCTTTTTACTCGCTTTTTTTCGTCTAATTTATGAAGCTGGTGGTCTATTATTTCCCATTTTATACATCTCTTGCATTGCTTCATTATTACAAGGAACCTTTATCTTATAATTTGATATACATCTTTGTGTCACAGGTATATAGTAATGGGATAGTTGTCTCAAGTGCTGGATTTCAAACAGATATTTATTTAGTTCGAATCAGACAAAGGCATCAGCTTTATTAATTTTAATTAATGCATAATTATTTGAAAAAAATAAATTAATATCAATAGTCATCCACTACATGATTAAAAACATGTATTTGAACTTGATTGGATGAATAAAAACGTATTTTATTACCGATTGAAAATTGTGTACAAGATTTATATAAGGAGAGTGTGAGATAATAGAAGGAATTGAATAAATACAATTTATGAAAAACCTAACCCATACAAATTCAGAACTCTTTACTAAAGAACATTATAACTTAAATAAGGTATCATATTGGCGGTACCCTCTAATACATGGTAAACATTATCACAAATTATGTGGTAAATTTGTTATAATTTTTTATCTCTCACATAATGAACATTATTTAAAAAAATAGTACTACCTACAATATTTTTCGTGAACGTCATATTCTAATAAAAGGTAAATACAATAGTAAATGCAAAGTATAAAACATAACAAATGTATGATAAAAGGTAAATACAATAGTAAATGCAAAGTATAGAACATAACAAATGTATGATAAAAGGTAAATGCAATAGTAAATGCAAAGTATAGAACAAAACAAATGTATGATAAAAGGTAAATGCAATAGTAAATGCAAAGTATAGAACATAACAAATGTATGATAAAAGGTAAATGCAATAGTAAATGCAAAGTATAAAACATAACAAATGTATGATAAAAGGTAAATACAATTGTAAATGCAAAGTATAAAACATAACAAATGTATGATAAAAGGTAAATGCAATAGTAAATGCAAAATATAGAACATAACAAATGTATGATAAAAGGTAAATACAATGGTAAATGCAAAGTATAAAACACAACAAATGTATGATAAAAGGTAAATGCAATAGTAAATGCAAAGTATACAACATAACAAATGTATGATAAAAGGTAAATACAATGGTAAATGCAAAGTATAAAACATAACAAATGTATGATAAAAGGTAAATGCAATAGTAAATGCAAAGTATAGAACATAACAAATGTATGATAGAAGGTAAATACAATGGTAAATGCAAAGTATAAAACATAACAAATGTATGATAAAAGGTAAATGCAATAGTAAATGCAAAGTATAAAACATAACAAATGTATGATAAAAGGTAAATACAATGGTAAATGCAAAGTATAAAACATAACAAATGTATGATAAAAGGTAAATACAATGGTAAATGCAAAGTATAAAACATAACAAATGTATGATAAAAGGTAAATGCAATAGTAAATGCAAAGTATAGAACATAACAAATGTATGATAAAACGTAAATACAATGGTAAATGCAAAGTATAAAACATAACAAATGTATGATAAAAGGTAAATACAATGGTAAATACAAAGTATAGAACATAACAAATGTATGATAAAAGGTAAATACAATGGTAAATACAAAGTATAGAACATAACAAATGTATGATAAAACGTAAATACAATGGTAAATGCAAAGTATAAAACATAACAAATGTATGATAAAAGGTAAATACAATGGTAAATACAAAGTATAAAACATAACAAATGTATGATAAAAGTGGCAATAAATACGATAAATTAGATTAAAATTATATGATTTTATTACATGTGCGGTAAATATAGAAATAAATATGGCAATTCCTGTGTGGTAAATAATTTGCATTAATTTTTCCCTATTGCCCCTTCCATTCCTTCGTTATTATGGACCCGGTACACAGTACGTCTACTTAAAAGTCACGCTAACCTATACACGTGATGTCGTATCCCTCCTACATCCAGTTCCTGAGGGTTCTATGTCCATACCTTAATTTTATCTACATTCGAAATCCTTTCTTTCCCAGTGGGCGATAGAATGCATACTACCTAGTCGTCTTAAAACTATTCCCAGTTGTCTAAGGTTAAATGCAACGTATATGATATAAAGCCAGCAAGGACGGTGCCACGTTACATTTTATAGGCAATTTGTTAAAATAATTGATATTCGGATGACCTGTGATCTATTCCGATCGCGTCTGATATGAAATGGAAAATAGGAGTTCTACATACAGATGAACGTCACGTCAGGGTCATTGTAACCCGTCTCAGGTACAGCCGGATGTCAGTAGCGCGTGTCAAGACTCGCTAAACGGGAGGCATCTCATCTTCACCCCGGTCCAACATCGCCGACATGTAAAACTGAAAGTAGGTGTCTCGGCATTATTGCATTTACTTTCCCAATCTGTTTATGCACGTTTGCATAGAAACGTTGCTAACATATGAGGTGCCTTGTATCACTTTTCCTGCGCATTATGTCTAACTCGAATGTTATAATTATTGTTCCCATCCACTGAAGAAGGGACAGGCTCTAGCCAACCAGTCGTACTACAAATACGAGTACATTCAGATGTACCAATGGAGTGTGTGTGTGTGTGTGTGTGTGTGTGTGTGTGTGTGTGTGTGTGTGTGTGTGTGTGTGTGTGTGTGTGTGTGTGTGTGTGTGTGTGTGTGTGTGTGTGTGTGTGTCACTAACAGATGATGATGGCTGCCTATACTTTAGTTATGTTCCTGGAAATACCTTTTCGTGAATCATTTAACAAGATTTAAAAATCAAACAAGATGAAAATCTGAAAACCCATTTGGTGTTTTCTACCAAAAAATAAACATTGATTAGTTAAATTTCCTTAATTCGTCTATTATTTCTTTCTCATTAAATTTAATGTTTCATATAACCTACCATCCTAGTTAGTTTCGCCTTCTTCGATCAACTTTCTTCCTTATACAGAGAAGCTTTCATCCCGTATGGTATTGCGACATAATAATGCTTGGTCATCTAACATTTCGATGTTTTTGATTTATAATGTTCATGATTCTCAACGATGAAGAGCATTTTATGATTGCCTGCAAGAATTGATCTTCAATCCAAATATAGCTTCTTAGACACCCTTTATTTTCTGCATTTTGTTATTATTATGGGAAGGTATTAGTTTTTAAGACAATGTTATGATGTATGTAAACATGAGTTTGGCTGAATGGGAAATATCGTTAGAAAAAAGAAGATAAAAAGAAAAAGATGCTTTTGATTAAACAGAAAACTAGAGGAAAACGCTCTGTTCTAAGTGTGTCATTGCTGCGAACAATCCCTCCTGTTTCATAAGCAGGGTTTGTTTAATCTCTGGATTTGTTCATTACGGAAATTTCGCTTGGCAGCAATTGTACTCTGAATACAATCTTTTACCAAAGAAAATGTTTAATGGTTAAGACAAGCTTTTATATTTAGAATCATTAAAAGAACTTCAATTATCAAGGTGTTGTGGGATCAGTGCAGAGAGATGCATTGTACGAAAGGTATTGCTTACCTGAAGGCTTTGAAGAGGAAACGTTAGAGCGCCTGCCTTTGGGACGGGAAAGCATTATTTGCCACCAAAACCTATATATGAGGATTAACACGCATTGTTCAGAGTATTTCTTAAAGTCTATCTCTGTCGCCTATAAAGTCCTCTCTTTACGCTACTCCTATCGTCTTCATTTAGGTTATTTCAAGGGTATTTCCAATACAGAAATACTGGTACTTGGTTAATTAAAGTGAGGTTGTGTTTAGACGTAGCTTACGCTACTTTTTGTGTTTACCCTTAAACCTTATTATCATTTATTGTTGTATATCAGTTGATAACAGTGAAATTTTATTGCAATACCTCTTACCTTAATAAATGCAACAATGATATTTATTATTCATTTTATTACAATTTTTAAAGTACAAACGTCATTACGGTGACAATAATAAATAGTTTGTTGTTATCTTGTGAGTTATGGGTCTACAATAGTCGCTGGCGATGGTCGTCCAGTTGTATGGTGTTTACCAAGTAACCGTGCACTTGGCCCTGAGAGATCGCATGAGATTTCTCGTGGCTCCAGTTGTATAGTGCGGACCACGTAACCGTGCACTTGGGCCTGAGAGATAGCACGAGATATCTCGAGGCTCCAGTTGTATAGTGCGGACCACGTAACCGTGCACTGGGCCTGAGAGATAGCACGAGATATCTCGAGGCTCCAGTTGTATAGTGCGGACCACGTAACCGTGCACTTGGGCCTGGAGATAGCACGAGATATCTCGAGGCTCCAGTTGTATGGTGTTTACCAAGTAACCGTGCACTTGGCCCTGAGAGATCGCATGAGATTTCTCGTGGCTCCAGTTGTACAGTGCGGACCACGTAACCGTGCACTTGGGCCTGGAGATAGCACGATATATCTCGAGGCTCCAGTTGTATGGTGTTTACCAAGTAACCGTGCACCTGGCCCTGAGAGATGGCACGAGATATCTCGAGGCTCCAGTTGTATGGTGTTTACCACGTAACCGTGCACTTGGCCCTGAGAGATCGCATGAGATTTCTCGTGGCTCCAGTTGTATAGTGCGGACCACGTAACCGTGCACCTGGTCCTGAGAGATCGCACGAGATATCTCGAGGCTCCAGTTGTATGGTGCTTACCAAGTAACCGTGCACTTGGCCCCGAGAGATCGCATGAGATTTCTCGTGGCTCCAGTTATATAGTGCGGACCACGTAACCGTGCACTTGGGCCTGAGAGATAGCACGAGATATCTCGAGGCTCCAGTTGTATAGTACGAACCACGTAACCGTGCACATGATCCTGAAAGGTCCAAAGAGTTTTCTCGTGGCTCCAGGTGTATAGTGTGAACCACATAACCGTGAACCTGTCCCTGAGAAATCGCACGGGATTCTCGCAGCTCCAGATGTATTGGTCTTCATTCCAAATATAGCTTCTTAGAGCTTTATTTTCTGCATTTTATTATTATTATGGGAAGGTATTTGTTTTCCAGACATTGTTATGTTGTATGTAAACAGGAGTTTGGCTGAATGGGAAATATCGTTAGAAAAAAAAGAATATATAAAGAATAGGGTGGTTTTGATTAAACAGAGGACTGAAGGAAACGCTCTCTTCCAAGGCTGCCATAGCTGCGAACAATTACTTCCATTTCTTAAGCAGGTCTTTTATCTCTGGATTTGTTCATTACGGAAATTTCACTTGGCAGCAATTGCACTTTGAATTCAATCTTTTACCAAAGCTAATGTTTAATGGTTAAGCCAAGCTTTTTAATTCAACAGCTTTTATATTTAGAATCATTAGAAGAACTTCAATTGAGAAGTTGTTACGAGATCCGTGCAGAGAGAGGTATTGTACGAAAGGTCTTGTTTACCTGAACTGCGTTTCCTCAGTTTTTATATTCTTCGAAGAAAATACCACAAAAAAAAATTCTAACTTCTTTATTAACACTATTTAATGTAGATACACTATGCCGTATGTTTACTTGTAGAAAGGAAGAAAGCAGTAAACAATTTCAGAAATAATGGTTGATTAGCCTAACTCTTATTTGTTAGCCAAATAACTCACCTAATGTTCCTGGGATGATACGAGATTTTATTTTTGTATTTTCAAGACGATAAATACAACTATCATTTTAACTATTATTTCAGCATAACTATCATCGCATAGGAAAGGTAGGATTAAGGTAAGGATATAAGGCCTCCTGGTAGAGGATAAGATTATGGCTTCGCGAGTACAGACCCTATTGCATAGGTTCTTAAGCTGGGGGTGCGCCCCTCTTACGGAATGTGAAGGCAATTCAGGGGGCGCGAGACTGGTTGGAAAATAGTAAGATAAATTCTCATTTAGTTAACATTTAAGTACACAATTTATCAAAATTTAAAACTAATTTTACGTCTCAAAATATTTTACATAGGCTATTTTATTGATCATGACGTTCAAAAAATTCAAATGAAATGTATGCATTTGAAAAATAAATAGACGTAAAGATTGTCCAAATTTTGTAAACTTGAAATTAAACCAACATGACTGCTTGAAATGAATAATAGTACACAAGGGTTGCGAAACGAATGTTTGCCGTTCAATGTGGTCAGTTCAACAGCGGCACGATAGACAGACCTTCATTTTGGATAAAACACTTAAAAGTGTATCACAGACAGCTCTTCGATGATACTTGCCTCTTTCAAGCACCTACTTGTAACATTTTCAGCACTTGTTGAAATAAATACAAAATATAGGAACAAACTTGATGTTGCTTTATGATTTGCGTAGTGCCCTTACTAAAATACGACCTGAAATAGGTTTATTAGTGAAAAAATTCACCAACAGATTTTCCTCTTATCAGTTAAACTTTACTTTTCGAATTAAAACTTTAAATGTTATATCATGTGTTTTGTGAAAGTATGTATAAATAAATAAATTGTTATATATATATTTGGGTTTTTTTCATATGCCCATGCTATTTATTTAGAGTGCTTTTGCGAACTCCTGCTCTATTGGCACGTACACAAGTTTTTACCCGTTACATCCCCACCAACGAAGAACAATAGGAAAATGTTGATAAAGTAGGTAGGATTATGGAATGGTGTAGTGATCTTTTGGTAGTAAGAATAGGGGGGAATGGCATCTTGTAGAGGATGTCGCTTACCTAGGAAAGCTACCCTCAACCAGGACGAATACAGGTGTTTCTCTAAAAGAGAGCTCCTAGCGGTGTGAACATAAACATGTTCTGGAGAGTGATCCAAAGCTTCCAAGTCATTTTTTTGCCTTTTATTGATTATAACAAATCGTGTAATCTATATCTATTTCTGCTCAACATAGATCAGGAAGATTTCTACTACCGCAAATATAAGCAAAATTATCGACTATAAAATTCATCCAAAATTTTTAATAAAAGACGGAGTTTAGACGACAAAATAAAACCAAGAGGTTTGAGACTTACCGGCGCATGCGTGCTCAAATCTGAAGTAGATTTATAGTATATCGAGACCATAGGAAATCTTTACCCTCGAGTAAAAAGACAAAAAAAACTGAAAGTAAACAAAATACTAGCATTTATGATAGAAGAATTTATTATTCATATGTTGCTTACCTCAAGAAATGTGTTTTAACGAGGCCTGAGAAAGGTTTATCTGATAACTAAATAAAGCAGTTTAGAAATATTAACAAACTTCAGTGTGGCCGGCGCCTTAACTGGAAGATGGTTTTTCGAACTTCAGTTTTCTAGCTTTATCGACAAGATATATGTCCAAAAAATCATTTGCTTTTGTTAGCTTTTAATTTATTTCAAAAACGTTGAGGAATTTGTATTTTTAAATCACAAATGTGCGGTAAATATGGAAACTGAAGTATCATCAATATAACATTCAGCTTATATTGAAAATAATATAAAATCGTATGGTAAGTATGGGAATGAATGCATTAAAAATAGGAGAAAGTGAGCAAATGTATGACAAATTAAGATACAAATCACCGATAAATAAAATAACATGTATAAGTTAGTATAAACATGTGAAAATATATACCATAAATATGGATGAAAAGTATAATAAATACACATGTCCGAAATAATAACATTAAACGTACAAAAATGATGTAACAAATGAATGGTAGTCACAAATCTGCAATAAAAATTGAAGATTTACTGTGAAACCTGTAAGATAAATGAGTAAGATATTTAAAATAAATATTTATAGTAAAAGGTGTAACATAAATATGGGTAAAGATATATATAATTTTAAGGGTAATAATAGTTCGGTGTATATGGTAATACAAACGCTCCCGTATACCACAAGCATACGCATTCCCACAAAAAAATATAATATAGCATCTTGCTATTTTTACTATTTATTTAATAGATATCCCATAAAACCAAAACAATTTTTTAAACTTTTTTTCGACAAATTAATCTCATCCTTACGAAGGTTTTTTCAAATGTATAACATTCTCTAACGGTATGTGAACGCAAAGAAAAATTTTATTTTAGTTACTTTTTATTTTATAATTACAGTTTGTGTGTGTGTGTGCGTGCGTGCGTGCGTGCGTGTGTGTGCGTGCGTGCGTGCGTGTGTGTGTGTGTGTGTGTGTGTGTGTGTGTGTGTGTGTGTGTGTGTGTGTGTGTGTGTGTGTGTGTGTGTGTGTGTGTGTGTGTGTGTGTGTGTGGTGTGTGGTGTGTGTGTGTGTGTGTGTGTGTGTGTGTGTGTATGTGTGTGTGTGTGTGTGTGTGTGTGCGTGCGTGCGTGCGTGCGTGCGTGCGTGCGTGCGTGCGTGTGTGTGTGTGTGTGTGTGTGTGTGTGTGTGTGTTTGTATGTGTGTGTGGTGTGTGTGTGTGTGTGCGTGCGTGCGTGCGTGCGTGCGTGCGTGTGTGTGTGTGTGTGCGTGCGTGTGTGTGTGTGTGTGTGTGTGTGTGTGTGTGTGCGTGCGTGCGTGCGTGTGTGTGTGTGTGTGTGTGTGTGTGTGTGTGTGTGTGTGTGTGTGTGTGTGTGTGTGTGTGTGTGTGTGTGTGTGTGTGTGTGTGTGTGTGTGTGTGTGTGTGTGTGTGTGTGTGTGTGTGACAGAATCACAATATTAAATGGCAAAATACAAAGCAAATTTCCTTACAATTTTCCATTTCCCTAATTATGCAATATAATGGTGTTGGACTATGATTTTGGTTTGTTATTAATAATGTGCTTTTATTTCTCCTTTCTAATTTAAGAAGTGAATAACTGTCCATAACTTCTCATTCTATCTTCCTCTTGTAATGCTTCACTATTGCAAAGAACCTTTCTTTTTAAATTTCATACAGCACATCTTTAAATAATTTTAGCTCTGGGAAAGTTAGCTCAGTGCTAAAAGTGCTGGTTTTCATACATGTAGATCTACAGTTCGAATCCGACCAGGACATCAAACTTTTAAATTTAAATATTTATTGAATAAATATTTAAAGAACCGTATTAACATCAATTGCATCCACTATCGGTTTAAAATACATATATATGAACTTGAGTGGATGAATAAAACATATTTTATTAACGATTGAAAATGTGTGCAAGATATATATTAGGAGAGTGTGAGTTAACAGAAGGATTTTTTTTAAAAAAACAAACTATATTTAATTTTAACATTACTATTAAAGATTATTATTAAATTTAGTTTTAACATTTACTCAGACATTTTACAACGACTACGTAAAAACTTATTAGCTGAAATCTTGAGTGATATTACCAAGATAAAACTAAGGAGATCGGATTTAGTTAAATGGCGATTACGTACAAATGTATAGTAAAACCAACGAATAAAGTCTTGTTTCTAGTCCAACTTTCAAGCAACCAGTTGACGTGAATGCAAGGAAACGCGCCTGCGCAATACCGTATTAACTACTTCAGCTGTTGGTCCGTTTCCCCTACAACTTCCTCTCCGTCTGGAAATAATCTTGCCCATCTGGCATCATTTCCACGGACTTCCTGCAGCTCTCTCCTATTTACCTTGGATAGAATTCATTCACCTAGTAAGCCTTAAACGTAGGCAAACTCACAACTAGCATTAACTTTACTTCAGCTTTTATAAATCCACTAATAACTGTGGACACAGCTGTTCCACTGGAATTAGTTATTTTTCGTATTTTTTTAGTTCTATTAGTGTAAACGTTTTATAAACAAGAATAACTTCAATCCTCTAAAGGTTTTCCCCAAGGCATTATTCCAGAGCTTGTTACCATGACGACCCACAACACAACATTCGGAGAATGTCTGGTATTTACCGGACACCTCCACGTTACCGATTGCAAAAATTAAATCTACTTGTCAATGTAGACAGTCCTCTGGAAACAAAGATAACATAAAAAACTGGATGCTGACAACGCCAAAAATGAAAAATACAAAATTAACCTCGAATATGTAGACCATGGGTTCGGTTCCAAACTAGGGGCGCGCAACCCCATGGGGGGCGCGAAAACGAGCCAGGGGGGGGGGGCGTGAGTCAAATTGGAAAAAAATCAAATAAACTAAATATACTTAATATTATAGGAACACACTTGATGTTGCTAATGGCTTGGAATGTGTCTTTACTAAAATACAACTACAAATAGGCATGCTAGTGTAAAAAATACAAGCTCAATCATCTCAATAACAGATTTTCCTCTTATCAGTTGAAATTTATCTTGCAAATTAAACTTAAAATGTTATATCATGTTTCCTGTGAACGTATGTATAAATAAATAAATTGTAATATATATATATATATATATATATATATATATATATATATATATTCTTTTTCATATGCTCATACAATTTATTGATAGTGTATAAGTGGATGGGGCGTGGTACCAAAATGTAGACTAAGGAACAAATAGTTAAAACCGACTTACTTAAGGAACTGGCTTACAGGCAAAACAAAAAAAAACGAAATTTTAATAAACCTGTCATGGTAATCTAAGAGAGTTAATCATTAAGGGTAGATTTAAATTAACTACCCTAAAAGTTACTAGAAAGCAGATAAATAATGTTTCAATTGGTTTACATAATGCTTAGTTTATATATCGCTTAGTTTGTATATTGCTTGGTTTGTAGCCTATATTGCTTTGTTTGTATATTTCTTAGTTTGTATATTACTTATTTTCTATATTGCTTAGTTTGTATATTGCTTAGTTTATATATTGCTTAGTTTGTATATTCCTTAGTTTTTATAATGCTTAGTTTGTATATTCCTTAGTTCGTATATTACAGTAATTAGTTTGTATATTGCTTAGTTTATATATTGCGTAGTATACATATTGCTTAGTTTGTATATTGCTCAATTTGTAAATTGCTTAATTTTTATATTGCTTGGTTTGTATATTGCTTAATTTGTATATTGCTTAGTTTTTATAATGCTTAGTTTGTATATTGCTTAGTTTTTATAATGCTTAGTTTGTATATTACTTAGTTCAAATATTGCTTAGTTCATATATTGCTTAGTTCATATATTGCTTAGTTTATATATTGCTTAGTTTGTATATTGCTTAGTTTATATATTGCTTAGCATATATATTACTTAGTTTGTATATTGCTTAGTTTTTATAATGCTTAGTTTTAGGGATGGGCCGATTCCGATTCTCGATTCCAGGAATCGTCGATTCTAGGTGGTATCGAGGAATCGTCGATACTCGATTCTTCATCATAAAAGTGTCGATTCCGATTCCTATTTTGTTAACTATTAAGATATGTGTGTGGAGTAATTTATTGGAAAAATAATTAATTACCAACTATATCTTATTTATGTATTGGTTGATTTGAATGAATTAAATGATTAAAGTAAACGAAAATATAACGAAAATATTATTATTTATGAAGCAACAGCAATCAAGATCGTAACCATTTTTGGTCGTTTGACATCGCTCGTCTCTCTCTATCTCTCTCACTAGAGCGGGTTCGATACTCTCTCTCTCCCCCACGTGTCTTACTGCCACTGATTTATAGATGTCAGAACAAAACACAAAAAAGTACATTAAAAACTCGATTAACCGTGGCCATGATGGTTGAGCGAATAGACGGATAACAGAAACACCGTATTATTTCTCCGAAACTTAACCTCAATAAATTATATTATAGACAGATATCACTCTCACAATAATGTAATATATTTCGGAGCGAAAAGAACATAAACACGATTGTAATAGGAAATGAAACTATTTATTACATGATAAACAGATCCGCACAGTAGCTAAAAATGTAGCAAAATAATGTACAGTAATATAAACTTACAGGTGAAATAGTTCGTGTAGTTTAACAAACAAAGCGAACGCGTCACTCTACCTTAATACTTTAGCTGCCGGCCACAATATCGCGTTTTCATAGAGAATTGCCAAAATATTTTAAGCTCATTTTTAAATCATGTGTTCTTATACTTTGTTCCCCTATCATATCTAAGTATGAATATACGTTTCTCATCATAATATTTATAAAAATACGTGTCGGACCAACTTGCCCAACATAGTTTTTCCTACCGTAAATGAAACGTAAATAAACTCCGTCGGACCAATTTACCCGACATTGTTTTTTATTTAATTAAATTTTATTATCTGTTCAATACTGTTTTGATATTTTTTGTGTTTTGTGTTAGCAAGAAACAACAAAACCATAATTTCATGTCCCGGCTACCCAAATAATAAACTGACTGGTGATAAAAGTGTTTTTGCGCCTATCACTAAGACACGTAAACGTGTCACATGTGATTGATTTGTGAGTTTATAAATATTTTGAATATAGAACTAAAGTGTAATATATTCTCTCTCTGATAAGTAATGCTACAGGTCCAGTAAATACTATCCAAGATTCATATTAAGTATAAGTTTTAACACCAAATAATTTACTTGTTAAGGAATTTACGTTATATTTACTTCCTAGTAAGGATGAGTTTATCTAAGTGTATCAATGTTTATACTTAACTTTCACAAAGTCCGTTTTTAAGGATTATTTTATAACTAAATATTTAGTCAATATTTCCGACTTACTTTTAAGGTTTTGTGAAATTTTGAAAACAGTAGTGAAAATCATTACAATACGTTATAACAAATATGTATGTCGGCCTGTAACTACGAACAAAAAGCTCTTAGAATAACATCATGTTTTTAATCCCGTCGATGTTTATCTATCAAACAAAAACCATCGTAAATACATCTGTAAGTAGTGAGAAGCTTGTTGTTAAATACTGTGCCTTAATTTTTCCAAAAGTAGTAACACCAGCTGAGTAGTACTAATAAACATAAAGCGTTAAGAGGCCCGACGGTATTCGGTTCAGGGTACTGGCCGTCGCGTCAATTCGATGACGGTTAACAGAAACTGACGGTGGAAAACCACATAATATATCAAATATGAAAAATCACTTAAACAACATTCATTTTGCCCAAATTTATCAACAAAAAAGATCTATACTTGAAGAAACTTTATCCTCAGACACAGGACCTACAAGTGATAGTCGGTTAAAAATCAACTGGGATTGAGTAATAAATACAAAATAGGCCTGAATCAGTTGCACTTGTTCCAGACACCTGCAGAAAAAAAGGTCCCACCAGATGTGGAGAAGGTATGCCCCACTAATCCAGAATGTTGAGGAAGAAGGTACCCTAGGGGAATTGACAGTAGAAGAAGAAGTAAACAATTATCTGGGGGAACCATTAGCCAGTCCAGATTATGGTGTTGGGAAATATTTGGCAGTACAAAGTGCCAAATACCCTCATTTAAATGCAATGGCAATAAAATACCTGTCTGCCCACTCGCGACAGTGTTTTCTGAAAAACCTTTCTCAACTTCAGGAGTTATATATGACAAGTGATGAAACTAGCTTGACCCACAACGTGTTCAAATGCTTGTGTTTTTGAACAGAAATGTACATTACCTGCCAGACTTTCAAATATTAAAAACTATCCTATTTGTATTAATTTTTTAATTAGGAAACATTAGAGCACATACTTTTGAAGTGCCCTGTAACAGCAGCAACAAGGAGTCCCTTGATAAAGCATCTAGGACGGGAATGTACCCTGGACAGAATCTTGAAAGAAAGTTGTTTCTGGCCATTGGCAGAGAGTGTGTATAGGAGACATCGAGCCATCGAGGCCAACCTTGGAAGCTCGTAGTAAGAAGTAAGAAGTAAGTATTAATTTTTTACTTTTTATGTTGTTCGTTTGTTTTTAATTTTTGTTTTGTTTGGGACACAATGTAAATAGGCTTAGGAATTTTTTCAAACAACATAAAATAAGTAAAGTTCACATTTTTAACTTTAAAATAAGTCATTACTTTAATCTGATATGTTTTCATGTTTAAAAAAATTCCTATTGATAAATCAAGGTTGAAGGTTATGTGTGGCCTATTACATTGAAACAGAACTTTTAAAAGGTTTTGCCATATGACCAAGATGTTAACTAAATTAATTATTACAGAACTAGAATGTAAGCTAATATAACTTGAAAGAATCGAGAATCGAGAATCGACTAAAGAATCGAGAATCGAACGGAAAATTTTAGAATCGGAATCGGAATCGAAAATTTTAGGAATCGGCCCATCCCTACTTAGTTTGTATATTACTTAAATCATATATTTCTTAGTTCATATACTGCCTAGTTTATATATTGCATAGATTATATATATTGCTTAGTTTATAAATTGGTATTGAAAGTATATATACATGATTTTAAATCGACACGATCCCTCATGCGGCTTTGTTTTCACACTGCCCTTAGTTAAAATTAGATTCATTGCTAACCCTAAGCCAAGTTTTCAGTTTTTACTTGCACTGGGAACATTGCTTTTTCATTTTAAAAAGTTTACACGTTAAAATTAATTCAACATTATTCGCCCTTAACGGACTTCGTTTAAAAGAGTTCAAAAGTTTTAAAAGTGTAAGAAAAATAAAGTGACAACTCTGCTTAGACCCGGCGCGACTTGAAACTTTGAGCCCGTCACCTTAAAGCCATTTAAACTGGATTAGAGTAACTTAACAGTACTCGAGTTTCATGGTGAGACATTACAGAGAAAAGCTCAGAACACTGTCTGAACATAAAGTCAAGCGTAAACACGGCCTTTCTGCAAATTTGTTTAGCGTAAAACGCCATCTGAAATTTCTGTTTGTTTTAAAACTTAAAGTAATGCAAGAATAAAATTTCATAACGAATATTAAAAAAATAACGAAAAATGTTAGAAATACAAACTTGATTTCTAGGTTCAATGTTTTTTTTTGTTTTATTTTATCAAATATTAATAAAAGACAAGACATAAAGTAATATCTATCTGTTTATGTTTTACTTCCTGTGTCCTCCACATGTACGAGCTTAAAGACTACAATCCTAATGCTATACCTTTATTACTCTTTCTTCCTTATTCCGAAATTTCCTTAAGGAATTTCAGTTTTCGTTAGGGACATGATTCTCCTTAGCAGGCAGTTTATCTTTACGGCAACAAGATTCTATGTATCTTCATTCCTGGCGTTAATACATATTAAAATGTATATATTCGAATTTATCGCTTTTCTTGGATCAGAATTTGTTAAACTTGTTGCTTTTGGTTCTTTCTCAAAATGCGTGACCATGAATCATAACCATACTATATAGTGCGGACCACGTAACCGTGCACTTGGCCTTGCGAGATCGCAGTAGAGAGATCGAGAGTGGAGGGTTAGTATGAAAACTTTTTTACAAACCTGCTAAGGACATTCAAAACACTGACTTGTATGAGACGGTCGATGTTAGATAAATTCGATAAAATAGCTTCGGCATGATACAACTAACAATCATAAGATAAGCGTTGACATCACGGATTCAGAAGCTGTCGATGTATAGAACATTCTAAATATGTAACATGTTTTAAGAAGTGGTGGTACACGAGAAATCTCGTGCGATCATTCAAGGTCAGGTGCACGGTTACGTGGTCCGCGCCATACAACTGGAGCCACGAGTAATCTCGTGCGACCTCTCAGGACTAAGTGCACGGTTGCGTGGTCCGCACTATATAACTGGAGCTACGAGAAATCTCCTGCTATCTCTCAGGGCTAGGTTCACGGTCACGTAGTCTGCGCCATACAACTGGAGCCACGAATAATCTCCTGCTATCTCTCGGGGCTAGGTTCACGGTCACGTAGTCTGCGCCATACAACTGGGCCCACGAGTAATCTCGTGCGATCTCTAAGGGCTAGGTGCACGGTTGCGTGGTCCGCACTATATAACTAGAGCTACGAGAAATCTCGTGCGATCTCTCAGGGCTAGGTACACGGTTGCGTGGTCCGCACTATATAACTGGAGATACGAGAAATCTCCTGCTATCTCTCAGGGCTAGGTGCACGGTCACGTAGTCTGCGTCATACAACTGGAGCCACGAGTAATCTCGTGCGATCTCTAAGGGCTAGGTGCACGGTTGCGTGGTCCGCACTATATAACTAGAGCTACGAGAAATCTCGTGCGATCTCTCAGGGCTAGGTACACGGTTGCGTGGTCCGCACTATATAACTGGAGCCATGAGAAATCTCGTGCGATCTCTCAGGACTAGGTGCACGATTTCGTGGTGCGCACTATACAACTGGAGCTACGAGAAATATTGTGCGATCTCTCAGGGCCAAGTGCATTGTTACGTGGTTCGCGCCATACAACTGGAGCCACGAAAATGCCGTGCGATCTCTCAGGGCCAAGTGCACGGTTGCGTGGTCCGCACTATATAACTGGAGCTACGAGAAATCTCCTGCTATCTATCGGGGCTAGGTGCACGGTCACGTAGTCTCCGTCATACAACTGGAGCCACGAGTAATCTCGTGCGACCTCTCAGGACTAAGTGCACGGTTGCGTGGTCCGCACTATATAACTGGAGCTACGAGAAATCTCCTGCTATCTCTCAGGGCTAGGTGCACGGTCACGTAGTCTGCGCCATACAACTGGAGCCACGAGTAATCTCGTCCGATCTCTCAGGACTAGGTGCACGATTATGTGGTTCGCACTATACAACTGGAGCTACGAGAAATATTGTGCGATCTCTCAGGGCCAAGTGCATTGTTACGTGGTTCGCGCCATACAACTGGAGCCACGAAAATACCGTGCGATCTCTCAGGGCTAGGTGCACGGTTGCGTGGTCCGCACTATATAACTAGAACCACGAGAAATATTGTGCGATCTCTCAGGGCCAAGTGCATTGTTACGTGGTTCGCGCCATACAACTGGAGCCACGAAAATACCGTGCGATCTCTCAGGGCCAAGTGCACGGTTACGTGGTTCGCACTATACAACCTGAGCTACGAGAAATCTCGTGCGATCTCTCAGGGCTAAGTGCACCTTCGTAAGAAATCTTTCAATTATATATTTTTTTTAAATGTCCTTTACAATGAATTAGTTTGATTGATATTAAAACGTTTACCTAGGTCAGAAATTGATGCATCATATACTTTTTAATGTCCTTTACAAGGAATTAGTTTGATTGTAATGAAAGGTTAATCTAGTTCAGAAATCTATGAATCATATTCTTTTTCTTATCCTACGTAATTAATAAAATTAATTCCTTTAAAAACATTTAATTTCGTAAGAAATCTATCAATTATATTTTTATTAAATATCCTTTACAATAAATTAGTTAGATTGCAATGAAAACGTTTACCTAGGTCAGAAATCTATGAATCATAATATTTTTCATTACCATCGTAGTGAATAAAATAAATTCCCATAAATGTATTTACCTTTGTAAGAAATCTATCAATCATATTCTTTTAACATTCTTTACAATAAATTAGTTCGATTGCAATTATATATTTTTTAAATGTCCTTTACAATGAATTAGTTTCATTGATATTAAAACGTTTACCTAGGTCAGAAATGTATGCATCCATAATCTTTTTCATATACTTCGTAAATAATAAAATAAATTCACATGAAAAAATTTAACTTTGTAAGAAATCTATGAACCAATATTTTCGTAGATTGATTGGCATGCAAAGATTTGCCTTTTTCAGAAAATACTAACAAAATATTGCAGTTACTGCTATGATTAATTAATATAAAACATCTTACCACTGACTTACGACTTCTTGGCAGATAATACGCCTTTGATTTGTGGTTATAATGAATGTTTTGTGGAAGTGAAATTGGAGTTTTGGCTCTCTACAATAATTTATGCACCATTCGTTATGATTATTTAGTACTGTCATTTGCCTGAAAAGAAGTGTTAGACAAAGCCGTTAACAGATTGCGCTGGTGTGACGCCTCCTGTTATATTTCCATATATATTTAAATTTTTCACCGCAACCCGCTCTGAATACAAACACTTGAGGTTCAGTAGTTGTTATTCCTGCTACATGCATATTCACATTTATTTCATTGAGTAGCAAGGTAGTGGTTGAATGTGAGAACTTTTTGTGAATTTACAAGTAACAAAGCCGCGTCTCACTACTCGACTTTGCGAGTATTTAAGATAGATTGTAAAATAATTACGTAGCAATGTAGCAATAGTGTAACTGCAAAAACAAACAGTACTATTACCAGACCGAGTAAATATTGCGCTCGGATATGTGAACTGTTACAATGAGTGAAACTTCCGGCCAAAGACGGGAGTACTGGCAACACTATTACTGGACTGAGTAAACATTGCGCGCGGAAAATTTGTAAAATACAGGTATACTGTGTTGCTAGCCGTTCCCTCTTTGGTAGCAACGTCAAGTCGTAGGATTTCTAATATACACAAAATAATCTGTACTATTGTACATTGTGCATAGTACAATGAACTTTATCCATGTACATTTTAAGTACACCTCTTCTTTGTCAGAAACACGCACGCACGCACGCACATGTATACATATATATATATATATATATATATATATATATATATATATATATATATATATATATATATATATATATATATAATGTTTTCTTGTTTAATAATCTAAATAACATATGTTATTCAAACACAAAAATATTTATTAATTTATACTCAAAGCTTTTCAAACACAAGAATATTTATTAATTTATACTCAAAGCTTTTCATTGGTAAACAGTACCAACATCATCAGGAATGAATAAAACAATAATGCAAGATATAGGCCTAAAACATATGTCAAATTAGAAATAGAATTGTTGCTAAATGTATACAAATTGCCAAGTTTATTTTGTTGCTGTAACATATAGTATCAAATTTAGAATGTATTTGTTTTTGTTCTTTTATTAATTTGTTATTATTAATTATTTATTTATACATTTCCAATGCTTCATATATATTCATTCTTAATCCTTTATTAATTTCTTTTATAAGTCTCATATTTTCTATATTTGGAAATTGGTGCTTATTATTAATACAAGATTTGCAAAATTTGATTTACATATTTCTGGATTTATATAAGCATTGAAATGTTCTTTATATCTTTCTTTCAATTTTTTCTTTGATTGACCTATATAGGTTTTATTATAGTTTTCGCATTCTAATTTATAAACACCACCTTTTTCATGCATATTATTTGTTGTATTATTGTTATTTATTATAACAAATTGAAAATTATTTGTTATTTATTGTTAAAAATACAAATTTCAAAATGGCATAAACAACTAATAACAAAATAATAAACATATAGGTCAAACTAAGAAAATATTAAGAGAAAGAAATTTAAAGAACATTTGAGTGCTTATATAAATCCAGAAATATATAAATCAAATTTTATAGATCAGTGTATTAATAATAAGCACCAATTTGCAAATATAGAAAATCTGAAACTTATAAAAGAAATTAATAAAAGATTAAGAATGAATATATATATATATATATATATGAAGCATTGGAAATATATAAATACAGTAATAATAACAAATCAATAAAAGAACAGATACAAATACATTATAAATTTGATAATATAGCCAATGTATTTAATGTTACAGCAACAATTCTATTTCTAATTTAACGCATGTTTTAGGCCTATATCTTGCATTATTGTATTATTCATTCCTGATGATGTTCGTACTGTTTACCAACGAAAAGCTTTGAATATAAATTAATAAATATTCTTGTATTTACCTATGTTGTTTTAAACATATATATATATATATATATATATATATATATATATAGAGAGAGAGAGAGAGAGAGAGAGAGAGAGAGAGAGAGAGTAAAATCCCTTTAATTTTAACTTCGCTTAACCGAAACGCAGGTAACCGAAACGTTCGTCCGGATATAGAAAATACGCCAGTAAAATCCCTTTAATTTTAACTTCGCTTAACCGAAACGCAGGTAACCGAAACGTTCGTCCGGATATAGAAAATACGCCAGAAGTGCCCACCGTAAGGTGCTGTTGATGACCCCGCCGGCCAGATCGGCATTGCCCGTGATTCTTACGCCAACGCGGGCGACATCCTACATGAATAGCATCTGGAAGAGCAGTTCAAAACAGATGAACCAAAGAACACATATCAGTTCACTGCCTCATGGATGAATCATAAATCTCATGGTTACGGTTATTTTAAAAATACGATAATCATCTTACAACAAAAACCCGCAAAAGACAATGTTCAGAATATGGAAGCCAAATATATAATGGGTTATCCCAAGTTTTTATAAATCGTAACCTACTCTGCTGAAAATAAGGGTAATGAAACCTACTGTGACATACTGGACAAATTCCAATTGCAAATAAGTATATTACATGATATATTTGTTGCTTAGTAAATGTAAAATCGGTTTTGCTTAAAGGAAATAGCTAGCAGGAAATTCTCACCAAGTGTCTGACTGCACAATGGTGGGGGCATTTCCAAATTCACAAGTAAACTTTCTGTGGAAATCTAGCCTTTTGCACTCTCGCGCAACACGTATCAGGAGGAACAAGTTGGGCTAGCAATCGTAAAATTTTTTTAAAACTTTTAAATGATGTAATTGTCTGAATTAATTAGAAACGGGAAATGTTATATTGGTGGCGTTGCTGTGTATAGTTTTTTGTTTCAAAATTTAAAGTTAACTAGTGTAATTAATAACAAATGTTTCAACAAAGCCACGTGAGGGTGATTGCCAAAGCTATGCTTCAACAAAGCCACGTGAGTGTAAGTGATTGCCAAAGCTATGCTTCAACAAAGCCACGTGAGTGTAAGTGATTACTATGCTTCAACAAAGCCACGTGAGTGTAAGTGATTGCCAAACTATGCTTCAACAAAGCCACGTGAGTGTAAGTGATTGCCAAAACTATGCTTCAACAAAGCCACGTGAGTGTAAGTGATTGCTATGCTTCAACAAAGCCACGTGAGTGTAAGTGATTGCCAAAGCTATGCTTCAACAAAGCCACGTGACTGTAAGTGATTGCCAAAGCTATGCTTCAACAAAGCCACGTGAGTGTAAGTGATTGCCAAAGCTATGCTTCAACAAAGCCACGTGAGTGTAAGTGATTGCCAAAGCTATGCTTCAACAAAGCCACGTGAGTGTAAGTGATTGCCAAAGCTATGATTCAACAAAGCCACGTGAGTGTAAGTGATTGCCAAAGCTATGCTTCAACAAAGCCACGTGAGTGTAAGTGATTGCCAAAGCTATGCTTCAACAAAGCCACGTGAGTGTAAGTGATTGCCAAAGATATGCTTCAACAAAGCCACATGAATGTAAGTGATTGCCAAAGCTATGTTTTAATTTTTTTTTTTTAATAATTTTTGTTTCAATAAAATTAGTAAA
>JBAIZL010000009.1:36256584-36609084 GCA_036971475.1 Prosapia bicincta | reverse complement strand
TACAGCTCTGAAAATTCACACTAATTCACTTTGAGTAGTTACAGAATCGGTAACAAAACACTTCTTGTTTCATTCTAGTAGTTCTCTGAAGAACCTATTGTTGAAAAGGTTTTACAGCTCTGAAAATTCACACTAATTCACTTAGAGTAGTTACAGAATCGGTAACAAAACACTTCTTGTTGCATTCTAGTAGTTCTCTGAAGAACTTATTGTAGAAATGGTTTTACAGCTCTGAAAATTCACACTAATTCACTTAGAGTAGTTACAGAATCGGTAACAAAACACTTCTTGTTGCATTCTAGTAGTTCTCTGAAGAACCTATTGTTGAAATGGTTTTACAGCTCTGAAAATTCACACTAATTCACTTAGAGTAGTTACAGAATCGGTAACAAAACACTTCTTGTTGCATTCTAGTAGTTCTCTGAAGAACCTATTGTAGAAATGGTTTTACAGCTCTGAAAATTCACACTAATTCACTTAGAGTAGTTACAGAATCGGCAACAAAACACTTCTTGTTTCATTCTAGTAGTTCTCTGAAGAACCTATTGTAGAAATGGTTTTACAGCTCTGAAAATTCACACTAATTCACTTAGAGTAGTTACAGAATCGGTAACAAAACACTTCTTGTTTCATTCTAGTAGTTCTCTGAAGAACCTATTGTAGAAATGGTTTTACAGCTCTGAAAATTCACACTAATTCACTTAGAGTAGTTACAGAATCGGTAACAAAACACTTCTTGTTTCATTCTAGTAGTTCTCTCAAGAACCTATTGTAGAAATGGTTTTACAGCTCTGAAAATTCACACTAATTCACTTAGAGTAGTTACAGAATCGGTAACAAAACACTTCTTGTTTCATTCTAGTAGTTCTCTGAAGAACCTATTGTTGAAAAGGTTTTACAGCTCTGAAAATTCACACTAATTCACTTAGAGTAGTTACAGAATCGGTAACAAAACACTTCTTGTTGCATTCTAGTAGTTCTCTGAAGAACCTATTGTAGAAATGGTTTTACAGCTCTGAAAATTCACACTAATTCACTTAGAGTAGTTACAGAATCGGTAACAAAACACTTCTTGTTGCATTCTAGTAGTTCTCTGAAGAACCTATTGTTGAAATGGTTTTACAGCTCTGAAAATTCACACTAATTCACTTAGAGTAGTTACAGAATCGGCAACAAAACACTTCTTGTTTCATTCTAGTAGTTCTCTGAAGAACCTATTGTAGAAATGGTTTTACAGCTCTGAAAATTCACACTAATTCACTTAGAGTAGTTACAGAATCGGTAACAAAACACTTCTTGTTTCATTCTAGTAGTTCTCTGAAGAACCTATTGTTGAAATGGTTTTACAGCTCTGAAAATTCACACTAATTCACTTAGAGTAGTTACAGAATCGGTAACAAAACACTTCTTGTTTCATTCTAGTAGTTCTCTGAAGAACCTATTGTTGAAATGGTTTTACAGCTCTGAAAATTCACACTAATTCACTTTGAGTAGTTACAGAATCGGTAACAAAACACTTCTTGTTTCATTCTAGTAGTTCTCTGAAGAACCTATTGTTGAAAAGGTTTTACAGCTCTGAAAATTCACACTAATTCACTTTGAGTAGTTACAGAATCGGTAACAAAACACTTCTTGTTTCATTCTAGTAGTTCTCTGAAGAACCTATTGTTGAAAAGGTTTTACAGCTCTGAAAATTCACACTAATTCACTTAGAGTAGTTACAGAATCGGTAACAAAACACTTCTTGTTGCATTCTAGTAGTTCTCTGAAGAACTTATTGTAGAAATGGTTTTACAGCTCTGAAAATTCACACTAATTCACTTAGAGTAGTTACAGAATCGGTAACAAAACACTTCTTGTTGCATTCTAGTAGTTCTCTGAAGAACCTATTGTTGAAATGGTTTTACAGCTCTGAAAATTCACACTAATTCACTTAGAGTAGTTACAGAATCGGTAACAAAACACTTCTTGTTTTATTCTAGTAGTTCTCTGAAGAACCTATTGTAGAAATGGTTTTACAGCTCTGAAAATTCACACTAATTCACTTAGAGTAGTTACAGAATCGGTAACAAAACACTTCTTGTTTCATTCTAGTAGTTCTCTGAAGAACCTATTGTAGAAATGGTTTTACAGCTCTGAAAATTCACACTAATTCACTTAGAGTAGTTACAGAATCGGTAACAAAACACTTCTTGTTTCATTCTAGTAGTTCTCTGAAGAACCTATTGTTGAAAAGGTTTTACAGCTCTGAAAATTCACACTAATTCACTTAGAGTAGTTACAGAATCGGTAACAAAACACTTCTTGTTGCATTCTAGTAGTTCTCTGAAGAACCTATTGTAGAAATGGTTTTACAGCTCTGAAAATTCACACTAATTCACTTAGAGTAGTTACAGAATCGGTAACAAAACACTTCTTGTTGCATTCTAGTAGTTCTCTGAAGAACCTATTGTTGAAATGGTTTTACAGCTCTGAAAACTCACACTAATTCACTTAGAGTAGTTACAGAATCGGCAACAAAACACTTCTTGTTTCATTCTAGTAGTTCTCTGAAGAACCTATTGTAGAAATGGTTTTACAGCTCTGAAAATTCACACTAATTCACTTAGAGTAGTTACAGAATCGGTAACAAAACACTTCTTGTTTCATTCTAGTAGTTCTCTGAAGAACCTATTGTAGAAATGGTTTTACAGCTCTGAAAATTCACACTAATTCACTTAGAGTAGTTACAGAATCGGTAAAAAAAAACACTTCTTGTTTCATTCTAGTAGTTCTCTGAAGAACCCATTGTTGAAATGGTTTTACAGCTCTGAAAATTCACACTAATTCACTTAGAGTAGTTACAGAATCGGTAACAAAACACTTCTTGTTTCATTCTAGTAGTTCTCTGAAGAACCTATTGTAGAAATGGTTTTACAGCTCTGAAAATTCACACTAATTCACTTAGAGTAGTTACAGAATCGGTAACAAAACACTTCTTGTTTCATTCTAGTAGTTCTCTGAAGAACCTATTGTAGAAATGGTTTTACAGCTCTGAAAATTCACACTAATTCACTTAGAGTAGTTACAGAATCGGTAACAAAACACTTCTTGTTTCATTCTAGTAGTTCTCTGAAGAACCTATTGTTGAAAAGGTTTTACAGCTCTGAAAATTCACACTAATTCACTTAGAGTAGTTACAGAATCGGTAACAAAACACTTCTTGTTGCATTCTAGTAGTTCTCTGAAGAACCTATTGTAGAAATGGTTTTACAGCTCTGAAAATTCACACTAATTCACTTAGAGTAGTTACAGAATCGGTAACAAAACACTTCTTGTTGCATTCTAGTAGTTCTCTGAAGAACCTATTGTTGAAATGGTTTTACAGCTCTGAAAATTCACACTAATTCACTTAGAGTAGTTACAGAATCGGCAACAAAACACTTCTTGTTTCATTCTAGTAGTTCTCTGAAGAACCTATTGTAGAAATGGTTTTACAGCTCTGAAAATTCACACTAATTCACTTAGAGTAGTTACAGAATCGGTAACAAAACACTTCTTGTTTCATTCTAGTAGTTCTCTGAAGAACCTATTGTAGAAATGGTTTTACAGCTCTGAAAATTCACACTAATTCACTTAGAGTAGTTACAGAATCGGTAACAAAACACTTCTTGTTTCATTCTAGTAGTTCTCTGAAGAACCTATTGTAGAAATGGTTTTACAGCTCTGAAAATTCACACTAATTCACTTAGAGTAGTTACAGAATCGGTAACAAAACACTTCTTGTTTCATTCTAGTAGTTCTCTGAAGAACCTATTGTTGAAAAGGTTTTACAGCTCTGAAAATTCACACTAATTCACTTAGAGTAGTTACAGAATCGGTAACAAAACACTTCTTGTTGCATTCTAGTAGTTCTCTGAAGAACCTATTGTAGAAATGGTTTTACAGCTCTGAAAATTCACACTAATTCACTTAGAGTAGTTACAGAATCGGTAACAAAACACTTCTTGTTGCATTCTAGTAGTTCTCTGAAGAACCTATTGTTGAAATGGTTTTACAGCTCTGAAAATTCACACTAATTCACTTAGAGTAGTTACAGAATCGGCAACAAAACACTTCTTGTTTCATTCTAGTAGTTCTCTGAAGAACCTATTGTAGAAATGGTTTTACAGCTCTGAAAATTCACACTAATTCACTTAGAGTAGTTACAGAATCGGTAACAAAACACTTCTTGTTTCATTCTAGTAGTTCTCTGAAGAACCTATTGTAGAAATGGTTTTACAGCTCTGAAAATTCACACTAATTCACTTAGAGTAGTTACAGAATCGGTAACAAAACACTTCTTGTTTCATTCTAGTAGTTCTCTGAAGAACCCATTGTTGAAATGGTTTTACAGCTCTGAAAATTCACACTAATTCACTTAAGAGTAGTTACAGAATCGGTAACAAAACACTTCTTGTTTCATTCTAGTAGTTCTCTGAAGAACCTATTGTTGAAAAGGTTTTACAGCTCTGAAAATTCACACTAATTCACTTAGAGTAGTTACAGAATCGGTAACAAAACACTTCTTGTTGCATTCTAGTAGTTCTCTGAAGAACCTATTGTAGAAATGGTTTTACAGCTCTGAAAATTCACACTAATTCACTTAGAGTAGTTACAGAATCGGTAACAAAACACTTCTTGTTTCATTCTAGTAGTTCTCTGAAGAACCTATTGTTGAAATGGTTTTACAGCTCTGAAAATTCACACTAATTCACTTAGAGTAGTTACAGAATCGGTAACAAAACACTTCTTGTTGCATTCTAGTAGTTCTCTGAAGAACCTATTGTAGAAATGGTTTTACAGCTCTGAAAATTCACACTAATTCACTTAGAGTAGTTACAGAATCGGTAACAAAACACTTCTTGTTTCATTCTAGTAGTTCTCTGAAGAACCTATTGTTGAAATGGTTTTACAGCTCTGAAAATTCACACTAATTCACTTAGAGTAGTTACAGAATCGGTAACAAAACACTTCTTGTTGCATTCTAGTAGTTCTCTGAAGAACCTATTGTTGAAATGGTTTTACAGCTCTGAAAATTCACACTAATTCACTTAGAGTAGTTACAGAATCGGTAACAAAACACTTCTTGTTTCATTCTAGTAGTTCTCTGAAGAACCTATTGTAGAAATGGTTTTACAGCTCTGAAAATTCACACTAATTCACTTAGAGTAGTTACAGAATCGGTAACAAAACACTTCTTGTTTCATTCTAGTAGTTCTCTGAAGAACCTATTGTTGAAAAGGTTTTACAGCTCTGAAAATTCACACTAATTCACTTAGAGTAGTTACAGAATCGGTAACAAAACACTTCTTGTTTCATTCTAGTAGTTCTCTGAAGAACCTATTGTAGAAATGGTTTTACAGCTCTGAAAATTCACACTAATTCACTTAAGAGTAGTTACAGAATCGGTAACAAAACACTTCTTGTTTCATTCTAGTAGTTCTCTGAAGAACCTATTGTAGAAATGGTTTTACAGCTCTGAAAATTCACACTAATTCACTTAGAGTAGTTACAGAATCGGTAACAAAACACTTCTTGTTGCATTCTAGTAGTTCTCTGAAGAACCTATTGTTGAAATGGTTTTACAGCTCTGAAAATTCACACTAATTCACTTAGAGTAGTTACAGAATCGGTAACAAAACACTTCTTGTTGCATTCTAGTAGTTCTCTGAAGAACCTATTGTAGAAATGGTTTTACAGCTCTGAAAATTCACACTAATTCACTTAGAGTAGTTACAGAATCGGTAACAAAACACTTCTTGTTTCATTCTAGTAGTTCTCTGAAGAACCTATTGTAGAAATGGTTTTACAGCTCTGAAAATTCACACTAATTCACTTAGAGTAGTTACAGAATCGGTAACAAAACACTTCTTGTTTCATTCTAGTAGTTCTCTGAAGAACCTATTGTTGAAATGGTTTTACAGCTCTGAAAATTCACACTAATTCACTTAGAGTAGTTACAGAATCGGTAACAAAACACTTCTTGTTGCATTCTAGTAGTTCTCTGAAGAACCTATTGTAGAAATGGTTTTACAGCTCTGAAAATTCACACTAATTCACTTAGAGTACTGTAGTTACAGAATCGGTAACAAAACACTTCTTGTTTCATTCTAGTATTTCTCTGAAGAACCTATTGTTGAAATGGTTTTACAGCTCTGAAAATTCACACTAATTCACTTAGAGTAGTTACAGAATCGGTAACAAAACACTTCTTGTTTCATTCTAGTAGTTCTCTGAAGAACCTATTGTAGAAATGGTTTTACAGCTCTGAAAATTCACACTAATTCACTTAGAGTAGTTACAGAATCGGTAACAAAACACTTCTTGTTTCATTCTAGTAGTTCTCTGAAGAACCTATTGTTGAAATGGTTTTACAGCTCTGAAAATTCACACTAATTCACTTAGAGTAGTTACAGAATCGGTAACAAAACACTTCTTGTTGCATTCTAGTAGTTCTCTGAAGAACCTATTGTTGAAATGGTTTTACAGCTCTGAAAATTCACACTAATTCACTTAGAGTAGTTACAGAATCGGTAACAAAACACTTCTTGTTGCATTCTACTAGTTCTCTGAAGAACTTATTGTTGAAATGGTTTTACAGCTCTGAAAATTCACACTAATTCACTTAGAGTAGTTACAGAATCGGTAACAAAACACTTCTTGTTTCATTCTAGTAGTTCTCTGAAGAACCTATTGTTGAAATGGTTTTACAGCCCTGAAAATTCACACTAATTCACTTAGAGTAGTTACAGAATCGGTAACAAAACACTTCTTGTTTCATTCTAGTAGTTCTCTGAAGAACCTATTGTTGAAATGGTTTTACAGCTCTGAAAATTCACACTAATTCACTTAGAGTAGTTACAGAATCGGTAACAAAACACTTCTTGTTGCATTCTAGTAGTTCTCTGAAGAACCTATTGTAGAAATGGTTTTACAGCTCTGAAAATTCACACTAATTCACTTAGAGTAGTTACAGAATCGGTAACAAAACACTTCTTGTTTCATTCTAGTAGTTCTCTGAAGAACCCATTGTTGAAATGGTTTTACAGCTCTGAAAATTCACACTAATTCACTTAGAGTAGTTACAGAATCGGTAACAAAACACTTCTTGTTTCATTCTAGTAGTTCTCTGAAGAACCCATTGTTGAAATGGTTTTACAGCTCTGAAAATTCACACTAATTCACTTAGAGTAGTTACAGAATCGGTAACAAAACACTTCTTGTTTCATTCTAGTAGTTCTCTGAAGAACCCATTGTTGAAATGGTTTTACAGCTCTGAAAATTCACACTAATTCACTTAGAGTAGTTACAGAATCGGTAACAAAACACTTCTTGTTTCATTCTAGTAGTTCTCTGAAGAACCCATTGTTGAAATGGTTTTACAGCTCTGAAAATTCACACTAATTCACTTAGAGTAGTTACAGAATCGGTAACAAAACACTTCTTGTTGCATTCTAGTAGTTCTCTGAAGAACCTATTGCTGAAATCATATAGGAATTTATTGATATTACTTGGAGATTATTATAAGATAATAGTCTCATTTAGGTTCGATAAATATCTCACAGGAAATCGATTTCTTGCCACATTCGTTCTTTATCACAAATCGGGTATACCTTTTGCAACGCCTCGTAGATTGTGCTTCTAAGATGTACAAGAATGTCTTAAGGGAATGGAACATACACTTCATCCTTAATGAAGCCCAGATAAAGGGGAAACTCAAATTAATAAATTGTTTATGAATTTTCAAAGTTGTTAGGTCATTTTAGACTATCGCTGTATAAATCACAAGATATTTTTAAATTACGAAAAAATAGCCATCCTTTCAAAACTAGAATCGATATTTGCACACTATAATACCGTCAAAAGTTCGTAGAGACAAGTTTGTTTCAGTTTTGTTTTCGAAAACACTCAAATTTCTTTAAAAAAAAAATATTAGTTACACAACCCAAAAGTTTTTCGTCGTTTCATCACGTGATCTCGACGTCATCTGAAGTCAGCATTTAGACACTATCCCGTTATTTTGGTGGCAATTTATACTAGACGGCGGGGAGGCTACGAACATTTAAAAAGACATTGAGCAGGGGCAGTCAACTTGAGCGCCAAGGACAGTATTCTGACCATCCCGAGTCTCGTACAAATCCAAACTGTTTCAATTCTTAGACGCCTACAGTTTTCCTCGTGCCGCAGCCTGAACAGGAAATCTCTTGAACAGTCGGAAAACATAATAAAACCAGTTTATTGAGCAATCAGAATTTCATTACGCCAAGAATATTGATTACACGTGAAAGGCGGCCGTAAAAGTAGATAGAATCTTTCAAAATGGCCGCTAAAATGACGCATTTCTCGCCCAGGATGGAGCACACCCGTGTATAACTAGTAACCCATTCAACGAACGTTAAGCTATTTTGTGACAGATGTTCGCCGGCATTAAAACCAACAATCTTGCACATTTATGTCTATTGTTATGCATGCACATGACCCTTTCCCACACTAAATGCAATTTAAACACGAGTGTTTCTATAAATGATTGTCGAATATAACACTGAGGAACTATATTTTTATATTATATCAATTTATATTTTAACAAAAAACAGTTTAATATCAATAACGTTTATATCCATAAATATTCTGCTCGCAAAAATTATAGGTTATAAAAAGTCCAGACAGAGACTTAGGTCCGATCAGAGAAGACGAAGAATATAGAAAAGTACATAACTAAGACATAATAAAGGGCAGCGCAGTTAGCAGAACACTGTACTATTCACATCGCTTTATTACTATCTACTGCTCTTGCTAAAAACATTTATCCGAATGCAAGGTAGACTGTGTTTCTTTGCTCATTGTTATTACTGTAAGCAATGAATGCTTAGAAAATGCACATAATTTATAAAGTATGAGTGAAAACATTTTTTTTTCACGAACAAATCATATACCTAACTTAATTAGTGTAGTTTTTTTTTAATTTTCCCTATTAATAATAATGCAAAAAATAATGAAAGAGCTCAATAAGAAAGCAATTAAGTCGGTATTATAGGTTTGGCCTAGTATTAAATTTTATAATTTAAAGCGTAAGTAGACGCTTTATAGTAAGCAGCGCGGCGGCCAAGGCAGATGTATATACTAGACCTTTCACCAGTTTTATTTCTACTGACCTGCGTTTGCATTGTTCGTCATCCACTTACTGGCTATCCTCTCAGTTCTCACTGGTAGGGTCTATGCTCACCTAGGACCAAGTACCGAGTCTCAGGGCTCGGCCTTTACGTTAGGCCAACCAAGAGGGGGCAAAGTTCCGATCGCACTACCTAGGATCAGGCGGTGTATTTGAGGCGCGTACTAGCTCTGCCCTCACCACTCGGCTCACAGCGCCGATCATCGTACAGTATCATTGACTGATTTGTTGCTGTCACTGGCTCTGCTCTCATCGCCGATCATCGTACAGTGTCGTTGACTGATGGGGAGAAGGGGTTGTCACTGTTGTGATTGGGCAATATGTCACCGTAGCTGATGGAAAAGTTACTGATATTTTATCACGGCAGTCATTGGTTGATTTGTCGCTGTCACTGGCTCTGGCCTCACCACTCGGCTCACAGCGCCGATCATCGTACAGTGTCGTTGACTGAAGGGGTTAAGGAGGGTTGTCTCTGTTGTGATTGGGCAAAATGTCACCGTAGGTGACGGAAAAGTTACTATTTTATCACGGCTGTCATTGGTTGATTTGTCGTGTCACTAGTTCTACTCATTTACGTCTTGTGTGAGTGGACGAATTCTATCAGGTTTCACGACAGTGACAGTGTTTTGTACAGTAGACGCTATTTCGCAGTTTTATTTTTAAATAAAATTAAGAAAAAAAGCGAGATGTGAAGTCATTTCCCCAATGTGGTATGTCTGCCTGTAATTGGCACATACAGAGCTGTCTCAGTCTTCCTTGTCACCGGTAAAAGTACTGATCCTAGCCTGGCGCTGTCACTAAAATTACCGATCCATTAAAGTCACTGGATTGATCATCCCTAGTTGAACACTCGTATCATCGTAACCATTTCATAAATTATGGATTTATAAAAACACCTCAAATGACAGGCATTAGCAAAATAATCTGCATTAGAGGCAAAGACATTACCCGTAACGCCGGGAATATAATACCGCTTTAAAGGCAAAAAATCAGCTGTAGACCTCGTAAAATAACAGGAAAAAGGGCTTTAAAAACTGTATGTAGAAGAGTATAGTTGTTACTAAACATATTTCCTATTTTATCTAAACATTTTACATCACTGCGGTTTCTATTTTACGACCTATATACTGTATTTTTATGTTTAGGGTCTGATCACGAGCAAACCCATGAAACAAAACATTAAACAACTGGTGATTAAAACGTGTTAAAAGCTATAATTTATGTTCTAAAGATGTAAACATTAACCTTCTACAATATAACAGTTGTAATAGAATTATAACTAAACAGATAATAAAACGAAGGTAAGTTAGCACGGAGGAGCGCGCACGTGATTGAGCGTGTCTTTACTTCAATTAACCTAACTGAAAACATTTATAAGTAAAATAGACAAAGCTTATCGACTACTACCTTTAACTAATATCAAAAAACACTAATAAGAATGTTTTTAATTTACACAATCTATTATATTATATAAAGTTGATCTAAATATTTAGGGGCTAAATTATTTTACAAATTTCAAAATAACCATCTTAGCAGTAAAACAAAACACAATGTTAGCATCCACTGGCTGTTAAACGAAATTTTGAAACTTACTATAACGACTATCAACCCAATTATCCAAAACTTACAAATACCTATGTTTGTATTGTATATAAAATATTAAAACACATCCGTAATTGCCATCTGTTCAATGCTATTTCCACATATCATTGTAACGACTGCACTAAATAAAATGTTAGAACTTCAAACACCATCTCTGACCCAGTAATTACGGTATCTTTTAAACTATGGAATAAAATACAATAACCTTTATCAAACCATTTAAACAATAAAAATCTTGTTTAAAACTATGACAGTATAATAAAACATCCTGATTCATCAAATCCCCAGTGGCGCAATTGGTTAGCGCACGGTACTTATAAGACAGTAGTTGTGAGCTATGCCGGGGTTGTGAGTTCGAGCCTCACCTGGGGAAAACTTTTTTTACAACATATATCTAAGTATTTAGGAAATTCATAAAGATTAGCATTTGTATTAATATTATAGTTAATCAATATATTATGCATTAAAGTGGAGAACAAATCGCTAATATTTAATTTTAAAAATGTAAAGAAATAAATTTAAAAGAATAATTTAGAATTGTTCTAGAAAACAGATTTTTCTAAGAAATGCGTTTGTTAGTTGATCAGCGATTAGAAAAAATTTCAGTTGAGATGTACAATATTGAAAAGTATTCAAAGATTGTACGGTTACAGAAATTTTCTAATCGACAAAAAAGTACAGATCAAATTAATATTGTATTCGAAGGTATACAAACGTTAGATAATTGACATTTCGTAAGTTAAAGTGGACGGCAATCAAAATTTTACCAATGATTATAAAATGTTATGAACACAGAGAAAATAATATTTGACATTATCCAAAATTTGGCTGAAATTAAAAATTTGTTTGAAAATTTTAAAAAAACATCAAATTCAAATAAACTAAAAGATACTTAAACTAAAAGATAAACTTATAAAGAAGTATTTCAATTTATTCTTTTAAAAATTCCATTATATTTTTTGTAGCATCGTTGTTCAATTATATATCTTGGTTTTTTTATTATCAAAATTTTCCCCTGGGGATCTTCAACATCATTTACTTCTGTAAATTTCACGATTACCACGTTCCAAATAAACCTACTCTAGAAATGATAAACTGCTTTTACTTCTAAAATCTGAAATATTTTGGTACTATTTCGGTTATGTATTACTGTTAAAAAAAAAACATTGGTATCTAGTTTGATACTAACTTATTTTCTCATTCCCGATTTTGAAAGATGCGTAGAATGATTAAATGAAACAAAACTATTTTCTAAAACGATCGGCTCTACAGATTTTACTTCTCACTCGGAAATAGAAACATAATTTTACAATTCAACGAGATTCAATAATTGAACGCTCCAGATAATTAATGATTGCGAAGCACACACTTCTGGAATTTTAAACGTTTAAAGTCCTTTTAATTGGGTGCACCAGATGGGTTTTGCTTTCGGTAGCGCAAGTTGAATGGGCACCATCAATCATCGCATATGTAGTATATCCGCTGGAAATTAAGTTATGCAATAGAATAGAAATCGACCATCTATAATCACAAGATTTTGTGATTGTTTTCTATTAATACAAAAGGTCTTGACGCCCACGTGAAATAAAGCAGTTATAGTAAAAGTATTTCAAAAACCGTGGTATATTGTGACATTCTACAGTATTTTATAAAAAAGATTGAAGTGATGGTTAAGCGCTCAAAATGTGATGTTACACTTTGTGGAAATATTATTTACATATATTTTAGATAACTGAGCCAGGTACCACAGCAAACGGGACAACCTACTTAGATAATTTAGCAGTTTCAATAATTCGATAATGCGCTGGTCCCGTATCTGTCGGATAGTTGAGGGACTGGTCTGTGTGTACGCGCGCGGATATGTTTCCGTCCACGCGCACATAATCAGTGTCCACAAGACACTGTTCCATATCGATGTTAATTCCACTGGATAAGGTCATAACATAAGCACTTGTTTTGGGGTTTTATCTTGCGATGTGGTTTTTACAAAGAGCATTTCGCTGTTCGGTCGTGATTTATGAGCGGTAATAAAATTATTCATTAACCTGGACACAATACGAGCCAGCTAATTACTCCAACACCAGGAGTATTACGGCTAATTGCAGCAGCCTCTGCCTATGCGTGCTTTACTCTGTTATAAACTGCGTTTTATTAAAAATATAAGCCAGCATTTTATACTTTTTGGAAAAGGGCTAACAATTTCTTTTGCGGGTTTTGCAAATTTACGACTTTAAAAAAATTAAAAGAAAATTTAATTAAAGTGTAACGTTAAATGTAAAAAAGAAAAAGAAAACCTAATATTACAGTATTATGTTAATTATTCGTTAGCTAGTGAGAACATTTCCCAATGGTAAAAATTAAAGCGCTCCTACTGTCGCAGCTAAGCACTGATGAATGCGACATCGTCGTCGATACTAGTTTGTTCCAACTGAGATTAAGAGTAAGCGTTTTAACTTGTACGTTGTAAATATTATAGTATTAGAAGTAACAAAACCTAAGGAACAATCGAATAGCATTACAGCCAGCTATAATACAAAGAACTAGTCAATATATTTAAATGCCATGAAAGTGATGAGCTAAGATGTGGTTTAGTTTGCTTAACTCAAGTCATAAAGTGTAGCCTATGCTGCGCCTCAATCCCTGTCTATTATTATCTCTCTTTTACAGGTCGAGTTGACTTGAAAATTAGAGACACTTTGCCGCTATCAGAACTTTGAGGTTAGCTTTCTTAGCTTTAAATACAACAGTATGGCTATTAATGATTTACGAGGGATAGAGTTGCTTGTGAATATGGGGAGGAATAAAGTAGTGGCATAGGTCAAATTTTATAAGCTGGCACTTGGGTTTTAGGTAGAAATTGTATATTAGCCGTTTAGAAATCATCAGACACCGCCGTCATTACTCATCTGGGCCCTACCCTTAGACAATGCTATTAGCACGCTTCCGTGAACGCACTACGTATTTACATTTGTTGCTATTTTTCTTATATATTAAAAAGTATTAATAAGTAACAAAATAATGAGTTAACGCTACGAGTCGCCGAAATTCCAAGGGTATATGTTTTTGAAAATGACCTGCGAGCACCTCCACCCTCCTCTCGCCTAGTCCCGCAGCCCACAAGTGATAACTTATAAAGTTTCACCTACACGCTTTTACACATTCGCTGCGGGCCGGTCGAACTCAATGACGAGCCATCCAGATCAGTTGAATTCAAGGTGATGTTAACAAATTTATTTTTGTTTACTCTGAGCTTACCACTTGAATTTAAGCAGTCAGAGATTGAATTTTTATGTTCGTTTTCATAAGTGTATGGAAACTTAATTTCAGTGTAATTTTGGAAATTGGATGTTTTTATGCCCTACGCAGGATAAATCTTTAATTAATTATAATATAATTATATACCTAGTGTGCAGTGTAATGAAATGTAGACATATGACATCCATTAAGTAATGTCGTGTTAGCAAATTGTAGAAAAATACCTCGTCATATTAAAAATATATTTACTCGCATCCTCCATAACAAATGGCTCAATGCTATACAACATGCGCCTAATGAAAATGACAGACACAAGATATCCTTTAGACGGGAGTTAGGTAAAGGACTCCTACCTTTTTAGACCAAAGTAACCTCGCGGAACAAATGTCATGGACCCACTGAGCACCAACTTGTAAGGCATAAAGGGAAATGTAAAAAGGTTTTACAAAAATGAAAAACTCAACAATTTTACATAAAAATTATATAAATATAACTATAGGCTACTTAAAATTATTTATTGAAATTAGACAACGGTTTTAATGATATGGAAATCATTCATATTTATTATTGCGATAGGCAGCAGGTGAAGCGGTGTACACACCCTGACTACTGCACGGTATCGGGCGGGTGGCGTGTTTAGCGCTGTTGCCACGTATGGAACAAGCCTAGCGAGATATGGTCGAAAGTCGCTTACCCCTGTGCCCTAATTGGCAACCCTGAGCGAAGTGTTCCCTAGTTCGAGCGTCGGGCTGTTAGTCATTCGTCTTTCATCCATGTGGCGAGGCTGCATTTCCACCCGCCCACTGTATAATCTGCTTAATATGAAGTCACCAGGGACTTGAGTCGCAACCAATCGCTAAATATCAAAATAGTTTCAAAATGATTGGTTTCATCAACTAGTGTGTTTGTTTAATTAAACTACTATAGTGTGTAGCGAGATTTAGAGTAAACAGTTTAAATTTTTACCATTGTTAATTGTTCCCACTAACTAAGCTCTAATTTTGAAACTTAAGCGAAACTTTTGTTTTGAATTTTAAAACCAGTAAAAAAAATTCCATGTCAATTTCTACTTAAATCAACCAAGAACATTTTTATTTTAGTTTCTTTTAATTTTATAATTACAAATAATATAAATACGTATATACTAGGGATGGGCCGATTCCTAAAATTTTCGATTCCGATTCCGATTCTAAAATTTTCCGTTCGATTCTCGATTCTTTACTCGATTCTCGATTCTCGATTCTTTCAAGTTATATTAGCTTACATTCTAGTTCTCTAATAATTAATTTAGTTAACATCTTGGTCATACGGCAAAACCTTTTAAAAGTTCTGTTTTAATGTAATAGGCTACACAAAACCTTCAACCTTGATTTATCAATAGGAATTTTTTTAAACATAAAAACATATCAGAATAAAGTAATGACTTATTTTAAAGTTAAAAATGTGAACTTTACTTATTTTATGATGTTTGAAAAAATTCCTAAGCCTATTTACATTGTCTCCCAAACAAAACAAAAATTAAAAACAAACGAACAACATAAAAAGTAAAAAATTAATACAAATAGGATAGTTTTTAATATTTAAAAGTCTGGCAGGTAAAGTACATTTCTGTTAAAAAACACAAGCATTTTAACACGTTGTGGGTCAAGCTAGTTTCATCGCTAGTCACATATAGCTCCTGAAGTTGAGAAAGGTTTTTCAGAAAACACTGTCGCGAGTAGGCAGACAAGTATTTTATTGCCATTGCATTTAAATGAGGGTATTTGGCACTTTGTACTGCCCAATACTTCCCAACATCACAATCTGGACTGGCTAATGGTTCCCCCATATAATTGTTTACTTCTTCTTCTACTGTCAATTCCCCTGGGGTACCTTCTTCCCCAACATTCTGGATTAGTGGGGCATACCTTCTCCACATCTGGTGGGACCTTTTTTTCTGCCGGTGTCTGGAACAAGTGCAACTGATTCAGGCCTATTTTGTATTTATTACTCAATCCCAGTTGATTTTTAACCGACTATCACTTGTAGGTCCTGTGTCTGAGGATAAAGTTTCTTTAAGTATAGATCTTTTTTGTTGATAAATTTGGGCAAAATGAATGATGTTTAAGTGCTTTTTCATATTTGATATATTATGTGGTTTTCCACCGTCAGTTTCTGTTAACCGTCATCGAATTGACGCGACGGCCAGTACCCTGAACCGAATACCGCCAGGCCTCTTGAAGCTTTATGTTTATTAGTACTACTCAGCTGGTGTTGCTACTTTTGGAAAAATTAAGGCACAGTATTTAACAACAAGCTTCACACTACTTACAGATGTATTTATGATAGTTTTTGTTTGATAGATAAACGCCGACGGGATTAAAAACATGATGTTATTCTAAGAGCTTTTTGTCCGCAGTTACGGGCCGACACACATATTTGTTATAACGTATTGTAATGATTTTCACTACTGTTTTCAAAATTTCACAAAACCTTAAAAGTAAGTCGGAAAAATTGACTAAATATTTAATTGTAAAATAATCCTTAAAAACGGACTTTGTGAAAGTTAAGTACAAACATTGATACACTTAGATAAACTCATCCTTACTAGGAAGTAAATTATAACGTAAATTCCTTAACAAGTATATTATTTGGTGTTAAAACTTTTACTTAATATGAATCTTGGATAGTATTTACTGGACCTGTAGCATTACTTATCAGAGAGAGAATATATTACACTTTAGTTCTATATTCAAAATATTTATAAACTCACAAATCAATCACATGTGACACGTTTACGTGTCTTAGTGATAGGCGCAAAAACACTTTTATCACCAGTCTATTTATTATTTGGGTAGCCGGGACATGAAATTATGGTTTTGTTGTTTCTTGCTAACACAAAACACAAAAAATATCAAAACAGTGTGGCACAGATAATAAAATTTAATTAAATCAAAAACAATGTCGGGTAAATTGGTCCGACGGAGTTTATTTACGTTTCATTTACGGTAGGAAAAAACTATGTTGGGCCAGTTGGTCCGACACGTATTTTTATAAATATTCGGAATCGTGTGGAATCGGAATCGACACTTTTATGATGAAGAATCGAGTATCGACGATTCCTCGATACCACCTAGAATCGACGATTCCTGGAATCGAGAATCGGAATCGGCCCATCCCTAGTATATACATATGTCAGAATAACAATATTAAGTGCCAAAATTGAAAGCGAACGTCCTTGCAAATTTTCAATTTTCCTTTCTATGTATAATGTTGAACTATTATTTTTCTTAATTATTTATGATTTGAGGGGTAACCATGGCAACAATTTAAAGTTGTGGAATGGAAGTTTTGACGAAAACCAGATGAGGTCAAAATAAAAATTTAATATACATCTTTGGTAACTACATTTCTAACGATGGAAAAGTTGACTCAGACTTCGAACTTGAGCATACACAGTTCGAATCCGGGTAGAACCTTCAAATTTTCATAATTTAACTATTGAATACATATTTTAAAAAAAAACTGTATTAACATTGTTATCCACTATAGGTTAAAACAAATTTTTTTTAAATTTGATTGGATGAATAAAAACGTATTTTATTAAGGATTGAAATTTTGTACAAGGCATATATCAGGAGAGTGTGAGCTAATAGAAAGAATTTAAAAACACTTTTTTAAATATATTTTTGTGAATTATTCTAATGCTTCCATTTATGAGTAGTAAAAATCATTTTTATTCAGAATATTCTTAAATATGTAAGAAATAATATTTCTAGTGGAATTTATAACCGAAAAGTAAATTCGTTATGGGTATATATAGCATACGGGAATGGATACAATTAAGCCTATACTGAATTTAAAAATCAAGAAATCTCTTATTTAGGTGAAAGAAAATTTGATTAGCTCAGAAACTATTCTGTGTTTAATAATGAGTATGAACATGATTCGTAGAGCGCAGCACTTGACAACGTACAAATCTGCCCAGCGGAAATATTGCTAACTACTTGAGGTTCAATCAATACTCCCGCCCACATAACCCATCGCCGACATGCTCAGACCACACAATCATTTTATAGACTTTCCAAGACACTTTACACAATAATTATCACTACTTGGAGAAGTACATTCGCTTTAGGCAGATTAAATTAAGCTTTATAAGGGATTATTATATTACTGTAACACTGATTTTTCTAAAAATTCCTATACATTTTTTTATAGTTTATTAAACAATATAAGTATTTATTTTTAGAACAAATTAAGTTAAAAATATTTGCAATAAAACTTTATTGAAATTAAAATACTCATCCATAGTATTTAAAAATATTGTCAAAATATTCTTTGGCTTTTTAGTTACAAACTTAAACAGTAAATCAAAAGTTCCAAAACTAAAAAACTAATCCTATTCATAAAAAGGCATTCAATATCAAAAACATCTACAAGACCCACCACAGTTTACTTTATAATTGTGTTTGGGGTTAGCTTTTAACACTGTTAATAATCACTGCAAATTTAAAACCAAACCAGAAATTGTTTAACCTTATTTTAAAATATTGTCTAAATCCAACGTTAATACAGTCACTAAATGACGGGAAACTAAGAAAATGGCCTAAATTAAAGCTATGAAAATAAAAAAGGGAAATGACGAAGAATATTTTCCCTTACAACGGAAGATTCATACCTGGCGTGATAGGTTTTCCTATCTAAAACACTTTCTTTTCATGTGAAGAACGTCAACACGTTTCACTACTTACGCCACAAAACTAAATCAAATATTACATTATTTTGATAAAAGAACAGACACTGATAAATTAAACTGTCGATAATGAAATAACTTTCTTCTACGTTTTCCGTAATTAAAATAGGCTACCTCCTGTTTCTTTTACGCCCGATGGTCTTTTGTCTCCGTTATATTCTTATCACTCCGTCTGGCTGACTTTAATTCAATTTATGAGAGGATAGGTTCAATTTTATGTAATTAAGAAATTCACATTAACAGAAAAAACAGGTATATTTTTAATACTTACTAGTGAATACAAAACAAATAAGAAGAACTTTTAAATAGCCAAAGACAATAGAGTCTTGATAATTCCGAGAACACCTAGGATTAGAAAAAATAAGTTCTTGTGCTTTAGAAAAATAGAGGACTTCTAATGATCTCTATACATTAAAAACCCCTCACATCCAGATCAATGGGGTGACGGTCCCATCCGGTTTTATTATAAGCGGGAATAAAAGACCTGTTCATCCAGCTAATCATGAGTGTCATCATTTATTTGCTTCAAAAGATTTGATTGTCACGCACAAGACTAGACATTTGTGCAGGGATATTTGTCGACTGTCGAAACTTACAGCATAAATAAAGAAAGATATTTATGGCCCATTGGCCTTTATCAGACATCTAAACATAACTGAAGGACATTCAAACAAAACTGATGAAGCTGGGTAATACACCAATCTGTAGAGCACTAATGAACTGAATGATAGAACGGAATGGGAAGGAAGAATAAACATTGTTGGTATAAACATTTTTCGGAAGGCAGGGTCATTTCCTTTGCATGAGGTATTGATATAAATATTTCTTGAACGCCCGATTCATTTTCTTTGTGGCTATAAACATTTCTTGGACGCCCGACACATTTCCTTTCAAATAAAATAGAATAAGGCTCGAATTTAACGGATGCTCGGAAAATCGGGACTCGGATTTCCGAGACTCTACTGTAAATGTATTTCAAATCAATGGTATTTAACTGTAAAAAAACAAATGCTTTTTGCATTCCTTTGGCCGAAACCTCGAGTGATAGCAGTGCATTCTTAGCATAGAGCTTAGAGATCCTTTGTAGTTTGGAAGGAATAAGTCTAAGATCATAGAAATGCCGTTTACTAAAAACTTATATTGATGGCCTGTTATCATGTATGACGTAACTAGACACTCTTCAGTACTCACAAGCTCATTAGTTTAGGATAACATACTTATTTTTCAAATACTGTCACATTTGTTCACTTTGGTTTGTTTTGTTACTTACGATTTTATTTTGTTTTATGTCTATTAATTTTTGCATTTGCTAGTCAACAAGTGTGAATGTTCTTACACGCAGGTCTTACATTAGCTGCATGTGTTGTTCGAAACTTCACCTCTCCACGGGACCACCTTCCGCTAGTTATTCACAATGAGATCTTCCGTACACGTCTACTGGTTAGTAAACTCTGCCGCTCAAAACTTACATTTCAATCCCTAAATGTAAAAATGCTCAATTAAGATGATCTAGATCTCGATAAATTTTGTTTGGTGAATGTAATTAGTTTGATGTCAACGTGAAGATACCCACTGTTTTCATAAGGAAAAACAATTTGAAATTAATTTAGAAAACTAAATTACACAAACAAAATAACTACTAATTTCGTTTTACTCTTAACCAGGTTGTAATTAGCTTATGGAACCAATACATTACTATATAGCTATATTACAAATAACTTCGAATATTCCGATTATAATAAGTTTGATTAGGATAAAAAGGGAAGTTTCTACGTAGATTGATCAATTGCTAAAGTGAAGGTCTCCATTTTTCTCGGCCTTTCTACAAGTATACTATTTGCTCACTCCCGCTTTCTAGTGTACTACCACTTCTGAAAACATTAGATTTTCAGACAATTCTATAGATCAACAGCTTCTGCATCAGATATGTCGACACATATTTCAAGATTGTTATTTCATTATGAACTTAATTTATCGTCGAAACTATCTAATATCGACCATCTCATGCAAGTCAGTGTTTTCACATTCCTTATCCAGTTTTTAGGAATATTTATATCGACCCTCCCGCCTCGGCTACTGCGATCTCTCAAGGCCAAGTGCACGGTTACGTGGTACACACTATAGTGGACAGAAGAAGGAAAGCTTTGAGAAAAGCATAAACTGGAAGTAATATGTGATAATCGTATTCAGTAGGCTATAGTGACTGGTAAAATAACGACAAAAATATCTGTTTGCCTATATTATTTGATCAATGACAGCAACAGCGTAAACTCTGTTCAAAGTTGTACTTTCTGACCACCTATTACCTTTCCCTATTATGGACTTAGGGTCTCTGTTACTGGGAAACCCGATATTCCCGCGAGAGTCGCTCTGTGACAAGCGTGTTAGTTCGACCAGCCCACAAAAACTCTCCATTAAATATATTCCCCTTATGAACCGAATCGATCCAGTTCAGATTTTATTCCCATCCTAGTTATTCCTCCCAGTTGCGTGTAAGGTTTTCCTGTTAGTCATTTACCAGTTGTCCCCGGAAAAACCATAAAGCCTACCTACTGTACACAGACAAATGCCTCACACGGCATTCGATGACGTAATTCCCTTGTCACAGAGGCTGTAAAACAGTATAATAGTAACCACTCGAGTACAAATATAATCGCGAGATCAAAGCGAATTTTATTTTTGTAGTTTTAACGTAAATGCATAGTATGACTTATTATTAAATTTCTTTTTATTACCTCACTCTCCTAATATATATCTTGTACAAATTTTCAGTCGTTAATAAAATACGTTTTTATTCATCCAATCAAGTTCAAATACATTTTTTTAACCTACAGTGAATGACAATTGATATTAATACAGTTTTTTCAAATAATTATTCAAAAATTAAATTATAAAATGTATAGGGTCCACCCGGATTTGAACCAAGAATCATCATGTTTGAAGTCTAGTGCGCCTTGGCACTCCGCCAACTTTCCAATGCCTAGAAATATTATTCTTTAAGATGTATATGAATTTTCCCCCATTTGGTTGTCGTCGAAACTTTCATTGTACAGCCTTAAACTGTTGCCATGGTTACAACACAATTAGTGCTCTAGGTTAACTAAAATAAAATTTTTCTTTGTTAACCTCAGTAGAAATTTACTTAAAAGTTTTTTGTTACTACTTGTTTCTTAGGAAACATAGGAAAAGATTGTAAACTGACCTAGAAAGGGCTAAAGTAAGGACGTAAACCAGCATATGCGGCAGATGCAACCGGTAACACTTGCGCCCGTGGGAGACCCACATTATTTCCTCTAGAACGGTTACACTTCCCATCACACTATGACCAGGCTTTGAACTGGTCAAGTGATGATAGAAAACTAGTTTACTATCATTTAGGCGTGCTTAAAATCACCTAAATGTCTCCATTTTTATATATTTCTGCTTTTTTAATCATAGTATATAATTTTAATTTCTTTTTTATAATTTAATATTATTTTGTTTTTGTTTTTTGTGAAGAACTTCTATTTAAAAAATGTTGTCATCATTTTTAACAGTCTTCAGTTTGAACCTTGTCTAATCTTGTAAGCAGGTCAGGTGCAAAGGCACATCCTTATTTTCCCAGTTTCTTCCTACTTCTTTATAGTTGTATTATCTCGGTCAGTTTCATATAGGTTACAGTATGTGCATTTTCCCCTTTTCCCTTCAAGGTTCAATTGTATCCTTATGTAGGTGCAGGCTAGATTTTCCACTTCAGGTCTGAAACAACTATAGTTTGATTTATAACAGAATAGGATTCTACGTACGTGAAATTGGCCAGAGGGAGTGGGGGATATCGCCACCTGAGCGAATAGGAAGTTCACATCTTGCTGCGTGGGTGAGCCTTGTTGCCAATTCGACATTAAACTTCCGTTCGTCGATCAGTTTGATCGTAGGTGTGGTCGAGTAATTTACTAGTACTGTAGTTTGTTTCATTCGCCGCTGGCGATGGCGCGTTGAGAGTTACTGCGTTCGAACTGACAATACCTTATCCCTAACCTGCCACAGACCCATCCCTATTCTAGGATTAGGTCTCTGAAGGGTGTTGTTCAGTCTGTTGTGCCATCCATCAACAGCATTAAGGTGGCGCAAATGTCAATTGACACGTGTATCACTGAGAGCATCTGACGCGACACTCTTAAACCCTCCTGGCGCAGGTAATATATGATCATAGCCACACGTGTACAGGTGCAAAAGTACTATCTGTCGGGGTCTATTAGGCGTCTAACTCTCCCAAACCCTTGTAAGGAGATTGATGAGGTAAGGTAAATGGATTTCAGGACATTACTAAAGAACTAGTACCGTAATTAACAGGAATAGAAAAACTTTTTCCACTCGTAAGCGGGAAGTTATCAGTCGGCAGCGTGGATAATGTCGCAGCTGTTATCATGAGAACATTATAGTACGTTCCACCTAACCGTGTACTTGCTCTCTCCCGCTTTCTCGTGTACCACCACTTCTGAAAACATGTTATATTTTCAAAATGTTCTATAATTCAACAGCTTCTGCATCCGATATATCTAAACGTTTCAAGGTTGTTTATTATTTCATACCGAAGCTAATTTCTCTAATATCGACCGTGTCATGCAAGTCAATGTTTTGTCAGTCCTTGTAGGAAAGTGTTTATACTGACTCTATAAGCCCTTATTTATACAGCCCTCAACCTCCAGTCTCGCCTATTGCGATCTCTCAAGACCAAGTGCACAGTTAAATGGTCTCAACTATTCATTTGTGAGTAGTCAACGACTTTCCCATTTCCCAAAAACAACCTCAGGTCTATCCAGATCTACAGTTTCCCTAGTTTTATGCTCGGGCATAACCTCTGTGTGGTATCGCCCATTTGAATATACAACCGAGAAACATGAACGCCTGGAGACATTTCTCGCGCGGACAAAAATCGCTGAACCTTAGCGGACAAAATTCCTTAGCATTGTTTTACGCTTAGATTCAACAACCCTCCAGTAGTAATGAAGGGGAATAATTAACGCAGGCTATCGATTACATAAATTCTTTATAATGGACATGTGAAATTTTCCGTGAAAGCAATTACTATAAATTTGGAACAATTACTAGGATCTATTTCGTAAACCTGATGTATTGTGTTACCAGCGCCTAATGAGTTTTGCAATCATACGTATGTTGCGTTCAATAGTTGGAAATTATACATTACAAAATACCAACGCTTTAACAAAGCGTCTATTATGGATTGTTTTACAAAGCAACAACGTCAACAATACGAAGACAAACATAGTTCTACAGTTCTGTAAAACCAGTTTTACTTAGCTCACTTGAATGTACTGAACGGGCGCAGGAATTCCTAAAGATTTTTTCGTCAATATCGTACAGCTGTTTGAATGTGGCTCCTACCTTACTCGTAAAACCCTACAAATATCAAGTCATATAACCGTTTAGAGTGGCATGTCTTGTGAAATTCGGCGCTTCCCTACAAATAGAAACATTGTCTAAAACTACAAAGTGAACAAAAAACCCTCGAAAAACTTGTCCTAGACAAATACAAAGTAAAAAGATGTTTATAGATAATCTCACGATGCAGTTGGTTAATAAGCAGAAGTTATTCCTCTCACCAAAGTAATGAAAAACGTTCATATAAACATGGGGCCGGATACGCTTCGTTGGCGAGTTATACAGGGTCAAAGATTTCACCTAAAATTCAGCTCCCTGAATGAAATTACCTCATACTGAAATTTTTAGGTAACTGAGTTTGCTAATTAGATAAGAGTAAAATGAGCTGACAAATCGAATGAAAACCATCCTAGAACTCTACCTCCAATAGTTCAGGAGAAAATTAGGGTAAAGCAAAAAGGTTAGGGTCGAAAACACAGTTTTTTGGGTTTGGACTACATTAACTCTGTTAAATCGTCTATAAACAAAGAAAAATGTTCAATAAAATTTGTAGAAGTTTGACCCATGATTGTATGAACTGTTTTGGTGAAAGGAATTACCTTCAAACCGTTTGACAGAATCCTCCTGAAACACCCTGTAAAATATACACCAAGTTAGTTAATAACTACTGAAACTTGTGCAATTCTTTGCCTAATGAAATAAATATTTTTTAATGTTTTTATAGAGTCGGTACTTGTCTGTAATAGGCAACATCGAAATGAAACGAGGATTATTTCATTTGTCTTATGTAATTTTCTTTTCACTTATATTATTAGAGTTATAAAAGTTAGATAAACATATTATCTAAATATGTTTGTAGGCTTACAAACCCATACAACTGTGGACATCTATTTTAAGATTACCAAACCCCTTTTTCTTTATAGCCACTGTTTATTTATAGACTGTTAAACCCTTTCATGGGTACCGGTGTTTCCGGCAATGTTCAAGCACTACAGAACCAAACCTTCCTGTATAGCCTTCTGTTGTGTCGTGCGATACGAGAAGACTACGTGTCTTACGATTGTAATCGCATACACTCCTGCCTATTTCCCTTCAAGCTTGAATTTAATCGGTTGGGTTTGGAGATTAAATCGTTTTCGATTTATCCCTTTCATCGTTCAACTTTCTTTAGGATTTCGGTTTTTTTTAATGGGTTATCTATTGAACTAGTACAACACCACGATTCAGACCTTTTAACTCGTGGCTCCTGTACTTGAGTGACAAACCCGCCCACACCGGGGAAGCGAGGGTTGGCAGTTCTTGACTGATCACATAGGGCACATCATAAATACACCAATATCCTGTCCATTAGCAGGGAGTCGTAAGGTATTATACCTGAATATGTATCTACTTTACTTACAAAACCTCCACGTGACTCTATGGCCCCCTTTATATCCCTACCATGATTCTACTTATGCCCTTACCTTAATCCTACCTTACTCACAATCCTAGGAGGCAGCCATAATCATCCTGGTTGATGCCCTTGACACATTAAAACAACTTGTTTTCGTTCTGTTATGCACCCCATAACACTAACACCGGAATTATTGTGTATCTATTCTACGTCTCTAACTATATAAAAGTAGATAACAAACATAAGTTAACGAGATTCGAACTCGGTAATAATGTATTTAAAAAACGTTCTTTGCAGTGAATAAGGAAGACGTTTAGTCAAAAATATCTTTTTAAAAAATACACGCCTTTATCAAAGCAAACTATTAAAACATTCAAATACGGTAGACTGTAAAATGTTTATGTAAGTTAAGTTTAAAAATCTATTGCTCTAGATTATCCCCTCGCAGTGAAACACAGATCATTTCAATTTTTAATTTTAACACGTCTGTGTAGAATGTTTGTCAAAAAATTCGCTTTAAAATGTCACCATCTGGAAAATACTTAATTAAATGCAATAAAAAGGCTAAAGCTTTTCAAGCAAAGCAAATCAGTCATTTGTTACGTTTATGCCAACATTAACACGTTTACATCGTAAAGGAATAACTTACTTTTTGATAAGTACAACGAACCGGTGCTGACAGATTATTGCCTGTACTTGCGAAAATGTTATTGACTATAACTAATTAAAAATTAAACCACTGCAGAAAATATAGACAAACCGACAATCAAATAAAACTTTAGTAGTAACAAATGAATTAGATAAAAGCAAAAGAAGTAAGAGCTAGCTGTTCACTCATAAGCTGGTGCGCGATCGATCAATAGAAAACAAAATTCTAGTCCTATTCAAAAACATTGGTTTTGTAGTGCGTGTCGCATCAAAGGCCATAGCTAAGAAATTGCAGGCGTTGCGGTAGTTTAGGAAACTGATATAAGTAAATTTGTTCAAAACTTTATGTAAATGATTTGGTTAATATGGCAAATCAAATAAAATAATATTTATAGTGGTATAGGCCGTGCCTGATCCAGTGTGCGACAGCTCGATTTAAACCAATGCAACTCACTTCACTGAGGAGGGCAAAACGCCGCGCCGCGCCTTATCCAGTGTGTGGCCGGCTTTAAGGGTGTCTTAGTCATCGACTTCATGCTACAGGAGAGACGATATATGTATATGCAGTGGCCTACTGTTAGACACTTCCGTCGACTCAGCCGTTAATCAGTGGCAACAGAGTACGCAGACGGCATAGAAAAGCTGATGATAAAGTATAGCAAGTGTTTCTTTAAATTTGAACGTTGACTATGTGGAAAAGTGGGTTATGTATTAAAATATATGTGTAACAAGTTTTATTGCACTACGTGGAATAAAAAATCCGTTTAGTAAAGACATTCTTCACTTTCTAAAAGCAACCAGAGTGCATTAGAAAAAACACAATTCCTGTCACTGGGATGTGTATTTACACCACAAATATTGTTGCATCAGTGGTAGAGTATATTTACACTTTAGCTCTATGAACAAAATATTTACAACTCAATCCATCACTCATTCACTTGCGACACGTTTACGTCCTTTGTGATTTGTATCCAAACATTTTTCACAACAGACAGCTGAATATGTGATTGTTGTTTCACTTTTCCAGACTAAGGAAAAAACTACCTAATTAAGGCTCACAGTACATTAACCACTCACGTAATTAGATAATCTAGCAATCCACTTGCATCAAAAGTGGGCCTACTGAAGGTATGGTCGGGACTCTGGTGTTAGAATGCTTATGCATCTGATCCGAGGGTAACGCAGATGATACATACACCTAAAGGCAAAACAAAAGCGGGGCTAAGAGAAGCCAGAAAAATTTTATATATGTTGACTGCAACAGACAAAACTGACGACTCGGTCACTGACCGTGCTATTGTTCCCAAACGTGTGAAAACCTTTTCAAGGTCATCTATCCATCCTACCTATATAGTTTATTTGGACGGGTTAACCGGAAATAGCCAAGAGAAATAATACGCTGGTAGCAACAGCTATACAGTTCTCCTTAATTCAACATCTCTTAATTTACCCAGTTTACTGCCTCCTCTCACCTACCTTCACTCTGCCAATAATTTCCTCAAGTTTCTGATTCTGCGCAAGATCCTCTCAGTGTCCCCACTTCAAACAAGCTTTCTGCGCAAGATCCTCTCAGTGTCCCCACTTCAAACAAGCGTTCTGCGCAAGATCCTCTCAGTGTCCCCACTTCAAACAAGCGTTCTGCGCAAGATCCTCTCAGTGTCCCCCACTTCAAACAAGCGTTCTGCGCAAGATCCTATCAGTGTCCCCACTTCAAACAAGCGTTCTGCGCAAGATCCTATCAGTGTCCCCACTTCAAACAAGCGTTCTGCGCTAGACCCTCTCAGTGTCCCCACTTCAAACAAGCGTTCTGCGCAAGATCCTCTCAGTGTCCCCACTTCAAACAAGCGTTCTGCGCAAGATCCTCTCAGTGTCCCCACTTCAAACAAGCGTTCTGCGCAAGATCCTCTCAGTGTCCCCACTTCAAACAAGCGTTCTGCGCAAGATCCTCTCAGTGTCCCCACTTCAAACAAGCGTTCTGCGCAAGATCCTCTCAGTGTCCCCACTTCAAACAAGCGTTCTGCGCAAGATCCTCTCAGTGTCCCCACTTCAAACAAGCGTTCTGCGCAAGATCCTATCAGTGTCCCCACTTCAAACAAGCGTTCTGCGCAAGATCCTATCAGTGTCCCCACTTCAAACAAGCGTTCTGCGCAAGATCCTCTCAGTGTCCCCACTTCAAACAAGCGTTCTGCGCAAGATCCTCTCAGTGTCCCCACTTCAAACAAGCGTTCTGCGCAAGATCCTCTCAGTGTCCCCACTTCAAACAAGCGTTCTGCGCAAGATCCTCTCAGTGTCCCCACTTCAAACAAGCGTTCTGCGCAAGATCCTCTCAGTGTCCCCACTTCAAACAAGCGTTCTGCGCAAGATCCTCTCAGTGTCCCCACTACAAACAAGCGTTCTGCGCAAGACCCTCTCAGTGTCCCCACTACAAACAAGCGTTCTGCGCAAGATCCTCTCAGTGTCCCCACTACAAACAAGCGTTCTGCGCAAGACCCTCTCAGTGTCCCCACTTCAAACAAGCGTTCTGCGCAAGATCCTCTCAGTGTCCCCACTTCAAACAAGCGTTCTGCGCAAGATCCTCTCAGTGTCCCCACTACAAACAAGCGTTCTGCGCAAGACCCTCTCACTGTCCCCACTACAAACAAGCGTTCTGCGCAAGATCCTCTCAGTGTCCCCACTACAAACAAGCGTTCTGCGCAAGACCCTCTCAGTGTCCCCACTACAAACAAGCGTTCTGCGCAAGATCCTCTCAGTGTCCCCACTTCAAACAAGCGTTCTGCGCAAGATCCTCTCAGTGTCCCCACTTCAAACAAGCGTTCTGCGCAAGATCCTCTCAGTGTCCCCACTACAAACAAGCGTTCTGCGCAAGACCCTCTCAGTGTCCCCACTACAAACAAGCGTTCTGCGCAAGATCCTCTCAGTGTCCCCACTACAAACAAGCGTTCTGCGCAAGACCCTCTCAGTGTCCCCACTACAAACAAGCGTTCTGCGCAAGACCCTCTCAGTGTCCCCACTACAAACAAGCGTTCTGCGCTAGACCCTCTCAGTGTCCCCACTACAAACAAGCGTTCTGCGCTAGACCTTCTCAGTGTCCCCACTACAAACAAGCGTTCTGCGCAAGATCCTCTCAGTGTCCCCACTACAAACAAGCGTTCTGCGCAAGACCCTCTCAGTGTCCCCACTACAAACAAGCGTTCTGCGCTAGACCTTCTCAGTGTCCCCACTACAAACAAGCGTTCTGCGCAAGATCCTCTCAGTGTCCCCACTACAAACAAGCGTTCTGCGCAAGACCCTCTCAGTGTCCCCACTACAAACAAGCGTTCTGCGCTAGACCTTCTCAGTGTCCCCACTACAAACAAGCGTTCTGCGCTAGACCTTCTCAGTGTCCCCACTACAAACAAGCGTTCTGCGCTAGACCCTCTCAGTGTCCCCACTTCAAACAAGCTTTCTGCGCTAGACCCTCTCAGTGTCCCCACTACAAACAAGCGTTCTGCGCTAGACCCTCTCAGTGTCCCCACTTCAAACAAGCTTTCTGCGCTAGACCCTCTCAGTGTCCCCACTACAAACAAGCGTTCTGCGCGAGATCCTCTCAGTGTCCCCACTTCAAACAAGCGTTCTGCGCAAGATCCTATCAGTGTCCCCACTTCAAACAAGCGTTCTGCGCAAAATCCTCACAGTGTCCCCACTTCAAACAAGCGTTCTGCGCTAGACCCTCTCAGTGTCCCCACTTCAAACAAGCGTTCTGCGCAAGATCCTCTCAGTGTCCCCACTTCAAACAAGCGTTCTGCGCAAGATCCTCTCAGTGTCCCCACTTCAAACAAGCGTTCTGCGCAAGATCCTATCAGTGTCCCCACTTCAAACAAGCGTTCTGCGCAAAATCCTCACAGTGTCCCCACTTCAAACAAGCGTTCTGCGCTAGACCCTCTCAGTGTCCCCACTTCAAACAAGCGTTCTGCGCAAGATCCTCTCAGTGTCCCCACTTCAAACAAGCGTTCTGCGCAAGATCCTCTCAGTGTCCCCACTTCAAACAAGCGTTCTGCGCAAGATCCTCTCAGTGTCCCCACTTCAAACAAGCGTTCTGCGCAAGATCCTCTCAGTGTCCCCACTTCAAACAAGCGTTCTGCGCAAGATCCTCTCAGTGTCCCCACTTCAAACAAGCGTTCTGCGCAAGATCCTCTCAGTGTCCCCACTTCAAACAAGCGTTCTGCGCAAGATCCTCTCAGTGTCCCCACTTCAAACAAGCGTTCTGCGCTAGACCCTCTCAGTGTCCCCACTTCAAACAAGCGTTCTGCGCAAGATCCTCTCAGTGTCCCCACTTCAAACAAGCGTTCTGCGCAAGATCCTCTCAGTGTCCCCACTTCAAACAAGCGTTCTGCGCTAGACCCTCTCAGTGTCCCCACTTCAAACAAGCGTTCTGCGCAAGATCCTCTCAGTGTCCCCACTTCAAACAAGCGTTCTGCGCAAGATCCTCTCAGTGTCCCCACTTCAAACAAGCGTTCTGCGCAAGATCCTCTCAGTGTCCCCACTTCAAACAAGCGTTCTGCGCAAGATCCTATCAGTGTCCCCACTTCAAACAAGCGTTCTGCGCAAAATCCTCACAGTGTCCCCACTTCAAACAAGCGTTCTGCGCTAGACCCTCTCAGTGTCCCCACTTCAAACAAGCTTTCTGCGCAAAATCCTCACAGTGTCCCCACTTCAAACAAGCGTTCTGCGCTAGACCCTCTCAGTGTCCCCACTTCAAACAAGCTTTCTGCGCTACACCCTCTCAGTTCCCCACTACAAACAAGCGTTCTGCGCTAGACCCTCTCAGTGTCCCCATTTCAAACAAGCGTTCTGCGCAAAATCCTCACAGTGTCCCCACTTCAAACAAGCGTTCTGCGCTAGACCCTCTCAGTGTCCCCACTTCAAACAAGCTTTCTGCGCTAGACCCTCTGTGTCCCCACTACAAACAAGCGTTCTGCGCTAGACCCTCTCAGTGTCCCCATTTCAAACAAGCGTTTTACACTAGTCACTAGACCTTCTCAGTGCCCCCCACTACAAACAAGCGTTCTACGCTAGACCCTCTCAGTGTCCCCACTACAAACAAGCGTTCTGCGCTAGACCCTCTCAGTGTCCCCATTTCAAACAAGCGTTTTACACTAGTCACTAGACCCTCTCAGTGTCCCCCACTACAAACAAGCGTTCTACGCTAGACCCTCTCAGTGTCCCCACTACAAACAAGCGTTCTGCGCTAGACCCTCTCAGTGTCCCCATTTCAAACAAGCGTTTTACACTAGTCACTAGACCTTCTCAGTGCCCCCCACTACAAACAAGCGTTCTGCGCTAGACCCTCTCAGTGTCCCCACTACAAACAAGCGTTCTGCGCTAGATCCTCTCAGTGTCCCCATTTCAAACAAGCGTTTTACACTAATCACTTACCTTCTCAGTGCCCCCCACTACAAACAAGCGTTCTACGCTAGACCCTCTCAGTGTCCCCACTACAAACAAGCGTTCTGCGCTAGACCCTCTCAGTGTCCCCATTTCAAACAAGCGTTTTACACTAGTCACTAGACCCTCTCAGTGTCCCCCACTACAAACAAGCGTTCTACGCTAGACCCTCTCAGTGTCCCCACTACAAACAAGCGTTCTGCGCTAGACCCTCTCAGTGTCCCCATTTCAAACAAGCGTTTTACACTAGTCACTAGACCTTCTCAGTGCCCCCCACTACAAACAAGCGTTCTGCGCTAGACCCTCTCAGTGTCCCCACTACAAACAAGCGTTCTGCGCTAGATCCTCTCAGTGTCCCCATTACAAACAAGCGTTTTACACTAGTCACTAGACCTTCTCAGTGCCCCCCACTACAAACAAGCGTTCTGCGCTAGACCCTCTCAGTGTCCCCATTTCAAACAAGCGTTTTACACTAGTCACTAGACCTTCTCAGTGCCCCCCACTACAAACAAGCGTTCTGCGCTAGACCCTCTCAGTGTCCCCATTTCAAACAAGCGTTTTACACTAGTCACTAAACCTTCTCAGTGCCCCCCACTACAAACAAGCGTTCTGCGCTAGACCCTCTCAGTGTCCCCATTTCAAACAAGCGTTTTACACTAGTCACTAGACCTTCTCAGTGCCCCCCACTACAAACAAGCGTTCTGCGCTAGACCCTCTCAGTGTCCCCATTTCAAACAAGCGTTTTACACTAGTCACTAGACCTTCTCAGTGCCCCCCACTACAAACAAGCGTTCTGCGCTAGACCCTCTCAGTGTCCCCATTTCAAACAAGCGTTTTACACTAGTTACTAGACCTTCTCAGTGCCCCCCACTACAAACAAGCGTTCTACGCTAGACCCTCTCAGTGTCACCACTACAAACAAGCGTTCTGCGCTAGCCTTTTAATTGCCTGCATACTCTCTCACTCATTACAAATATACAAGTCAAGCGATGACATTAAGCGTCTATAAACTGTGACCGGTATGGTACTGAAATGTGTGAAAATCAATCGTTTCGACACACAACATTAAAACCAGATTATCCAACTAAATAAATCTGAAGCTGATAAAAAAAAGTGTGATGTTTAACATAAAACAGTTCTTGCATTAGGTCAAGTGTCTGCAAATTAATTATCAGAAATTGATAATTTAGACAGCCGTTAATGCTTATCTGTTATCTGGAATTCTATTACGTCATGTTTATAAATATAACAGGAGACTTTAATCCAGCTAAGGCAAACACTGTGTCTAGGTCTCGTCGTATCAGGCACCAAAATAAGATAATGATTCTCTGATAAGGCACAATAACACGTGCATGGTATTTATTCGAAACCAACGCTGTCCCAACATTACAGATTCAAGGTCTTGAGGCGCCAAACTACACTGATAGATATGTTAACATTATTTGCTTTAATCTCTTTGTAGAAAAGACGATGTATATTGTCTTTGGGGAACTACAATGTAACTGACCACATCAAAATATTACATGTACAGTAATTATTTTCATATGATTAAGATACTATTGGAAACTTACGGCTAAAAAGTTTTTCGTATTAAGGTAACAGTAATTATAAAAATTCTCAAGTATCTAGCTTCATCTTAGTTACTACGGTATAATTGCTGTACATTAATAGAAAAGAAAACATATGTTTGCTTATCTTTGGTTTTCTTATCAGTAATAAAACTGATAACAGCTCCAGTCTGTTCAGTCGAATCCCGCACGCATACGCAAAGTGGGAGGAAAATAAGTTTTCTTCAAACCAATGAAATATATTGTTTACTACCGCGCACACACACACATACACACACACACACACACACATATATATATATATATATATATATATGTGTGTGTGTGTGTGTGTGTGTGTGTCCAGCGCCCACACACGCACACACACAAACACACACAAATATATATATATATTGGGACAGGTCACAAAGGGGAGTCTGCAGTTCCGTATAATTTCGTGTATTAACTATACATGCTTTTTATAAATGCTGTCGTTATAAAACTAATGTACTTTAGGGAAATAATTTCTATAACTTATCGGCTAGCTAGACGTAATCAATTTTCCAAAATAAAATTATAGCTGTGATGGAGAAAGACCTTATAAACATGAGAAAATTAACAAAACTTTGGTGTTTCTTAAATAAAATTAGCATCAAAATAAGGAAAAGCGAGGTGTGGAATCATTTCACCAGAGGGGGTATGCCTGCCTCTTATTATACAGTTATTATGTAGGACTATTATTACATGTACGCAGTTATTATGCATTATTACATGTACGTAGTTAATACGTATTATTACATGTACGCAGTTATTATGCATTATTACATGTACGCAGTTATTATGCATTATTACATGTACGCAGTTATTATGCATTATTACATGTACGCAGTTATTATGCATTATTACATGTACGTAGTTATTATGCATTATTACATGTACGCAATTATTATGCATTATTACATGTACGCAGTTATTATGCATTATTACATGTACGCAGTTATTATGTATTATTACATGTACGCAGTTATTATGCATTATTACATGTACGTAGTTATTATGCATTATTACATGTACGCAGTTATTATGCATTATTACATGTACGCAATTATTATGCATTATTACGTGTACGTAGTTATTATGCATTATTACATGTACGTAGTTATTATGCATTATTACATGTACGCAATTATTATGCATTATTACATGTACGCAGTTATTATGCATTATTACATGTACGCAGTTAATACGTATTATTACATGTACGCAATTATTATGCATTATTACATGTACGTAGTTATTATGCATTATTACATGTACGCAGTTATTATGCATTATTACATGTACGCAATTATTACGCATTATTACATGTACGTAGTTATTATGCATTATTACATGTACGTAGTTATTATGCATTATTACATGTACGCAGTTATTATGCATTATTACATGTACGCAATTATTATGCATTATTACATGTACGCAATTATTATGCATTATTATATGTACGTAGTTATTATGTATTATTACATGTACGCAGTTATTGTGTATTATTACATGTACGCAGTTATTATGCATTATTACATGTACGCAGTTATCATGTATTATTAAATGTACGCAGTTATTATGCATTATTACATGTACGTAGTTATTATGTATTATTACATGTACGCAGTTATTATGTATTATTACATGTACGCAGTTATAATGCATTATTACATGTACGCAGTTAATACGTATTATTACATGTACGCAGTTATTATGCATTATTACATGTACGTAGTTATTATGCATTATTACATGTACGCAGTTATTATGCATTATTACATGTACGCAGTTATTATGCATTATTACATGTACGTAGTTATTATGCATTATTACATGTACGCAGTTAATATGCATTAATACATGTACGCAGTTAATATGCATTATTACATGTACGCAGTTATTATGCATTATTACATGTACGCAGTTATTATGCATTATTACATGTACGTAGTTATTATGCATTATTACATGTACGCAGTTATTATGCATTATTACATGTACGTAGTTATTATGCATTATTACATGTACGCAGTTAATATGCATTATTACATGTACGCAGTTATTATGCATTATTACATGTACGCAGTTATTATGCATTATTACATGTACGTAGTTATTATGTATTATTACATGTACGCAGTTATTATGTATTATTACATGTACGCAGTTATTATGCATTATTACATGTGCGCAGTTATTACGCATTATTACATGTACGCAGTTATTATGCATTATTATATGTACGTAGTTATTATGTATTATTACATGTACGCAGTTATTGTGTATTATTACATGTACGCAGTTATTATGCATTATTACATGTACGCAGTTATTATGCATTATTACATGTACGCAGTTATTATGCATTATTACATGTACGTAGTTATTATGCATTATTACATGTACGCAGTTATTATGCATTATTACATGTACGCAGTTATTATGCATTATTACATGTACGCAGTTATTATGCATTATTACATGTACGCAGTTAATACGTATTATTACATGTACGCAGTTATTATGCATTATTACATGTACGTAGTTATTATGCATTATTACATGTACGCAGTTATTATGCATTATTACATGTACGCAATTATTATGCATTATTACATTACGTAGTTATTATGCATTACTACCTGTACGTAGTTATTATGCATTATTACATGTACGCAATTATTACGCATTATTACATGTACGCAGTTATTATGCATTATTACATGTACGCAATTATTATGCATTATTATATGTACGTAGTTATGTATTATTACATGTACGCAGTTATTGTGTATTATTACATGTACGCCGTTATTATGCATTATTACATGTACGCAGTTATTATGTATTATTACATGTACGCAGTTATTATGCATTATTACATGTACGTAGTTATTATGTATTATTACATGTACGCAGTTATTATGTATTATTACATGTACGCAGTTATAATGCATTATTACATGTACGCAGTTAATACGTATTATTACATGTACGCAGTTATTATGCATTATTACATGTACGTAGTTATTATGCATTATTACATGTACGCAGTTATTATGCATTATTACATGTACGTAGTTATTATGCATTATTACATGTGCGCAGTTATTATGCGTTATTACATGTACGCAGTTATTATGCATTATTAAATGTGCGCAGTTATTATGCATTATTACATGTACGTAGTTATTATGCATTATTACATGTGCGCAGTTATTATGCATTATTACATGTGCGCAGTTATCATGCATTATTACATGTACGTAGTTATTATGCATTATTACATGTGCGTAGTTATTATGCATTATTACATGTACGTAGTTATTATGCATTATTACATGTACGCAGTTATTATGCATTATTACATGTACGCAGTTATTATGCATTATTACATGTACGCAATTATTATGCATTATTACATGTACGTAGTTATTATGCATTATTACATGTACGTAGTTATTATGCATTATTACATGTACGCAATTATTATGCATTATTACATGTACGCAGTTATTATGCATTATTACATGTACGCAGTTAATACGTATTATTACATGTACGCAGTTATTATGCATTATTACATGTACGTAGTTATTATGCATTATTACATGTACGCAGTTATTATGCATTATTACATGTACGCAATTATTATGCATTATTACATTACGTAGTTATTATGCATTACTACCTGTACGTAGTTATTATGCATTATTACATGTACGCAATTATTACGCATTATTACATGTACGCAGTTATTATGCATTATTACATGTACGCAATTATTATGCATTATTATATGTACGTAGTTATTATGTATTATTACATGTACGCAGTTATTGTGTATTATTACATGTACGCAGTTATTATGCATTATTACATGTACGCAGTTATTATGTATTATTACATGTACGCAGTTATTATGCATTATTACATGTACGTAGTTATTATGTATTATTACATGTACGCAGTTATTATGTATTATTACATGTACGCAGTTATTATGCATTATTACATGTACGTAGTTATTATGCATTATTACATGTACGCAGTTATTATGCATTATTACATGTACGCAGTTATTATGCATTATTACATGTACGTAGTTATTATGTATTATTACATGTACGCAATTATTATGCATTATTACATGTACGCAGTTATTATGCATTATTACATCTACGTAGTTATTATGCATTATTACATGTACGCAGTTATTATGCATTATTACATGTACGCAGTTATTATGCATTATTACATGTACGCTGTTATTATGCATTATTACATGTACGCAGTTATTATGCATTATTACATGTACGCAGTTATTATGCATTATTAGATGTACGCAGTTATTACGCATTATTACATGTACGCAGTTATTATGCATTATTACATGTACGTAGTTATTATGTATTATTACATGTACGCAGTTATTATGCATTATTACATGTACGCAGTTAATACGTATTATTACATGTACGCAGTTATTATGCGTTATTACATGTACGCAGTTATTATGAATTATAAATTGTGCGCAGTTATTATGCATTATTACATGTACGTAGTTATTATGCATTATTACATGTGCGCAGTTATTATGCATTATTACATGTGCGCAGTTATTATGCATTATTACATGTACGTAGTTATTATGTATTATTACATGTACGCAGTTATTATGCATTATTACATGTACGCTGTTATTATGCATTATTACATGTACGCAGTTATTATGCATTATTACATGTACGCAGTTATTATGCATTATTAGATGTACGCAGTTATTACGCATTATTACATGTACGCAGTTATTATGCATTATTACATGTACGTAGTTATTATGTATTATTACATGTACGCAGTTATTATGCATTATTACATGTACGCAGTTAATACGTATTATTACATGTACGCAGTTATTATGCGTTATTACATGTACGCAGTTATTATGCATTATTAATTGTGCGCAGTTATTATGCATTATTACATGTACGTAGTTATTATGCATTATTACATGTGCGCAGTTATTATGCATTATTACATGTGCGCAGTTATTATGCATTATTACATGTGCGCAGTTATTATGCATTATTACATGTACGCAGTTATTATGCATTATTACATGTACGCAGTTATTATGCATTATTACATGTACGCTGTTATTATGCATTATTACATGTACGCAGTTATTATGCATTATTACATGTACGCAGTTATTATGCATTATTAGATGTACGCAGTTATTACGCATTATTACATGTACGCAGTTATTATGCATTATTACATGTACGTAGTTATTATGTATTATTACATGTACGCAGTTATTATGCATTATTACATGTACGCAGTTAATACGTATTATTACATGTACGCAGTTATTATGCGTTATTACATGTACGCAGTTATTATGCATTATTAATTGTGCGCAGTTATTATGCATTATTACATGTACGCAGTTATTATGCATTATTAGATGTACGCAGTTATTACGCATTATTACATGTACGCAGTTATTATGCATTATTACATGTACGTAGTTATTATGCATTATTACATGTGCGCAGTTATTATGCATTATTACATGTGCGCAGTTATTATGCATTATTACATGTACGTAGTTATTATGCATTATTACATGTACGCAATTATTATGCATTATTATATGTACGTAGTTATTATGTATTATTACATGTACGCAGTTATTGTGTATTATTACATGTACGCAATTATTATGCATTATTATATGTACGTAGTTATTATGTATTATTACATGTACGCAGTTATTGTGTATTATTACATGTACGCAGTTATTATGCATTATTACATGTACGCAGTTATTATGTATTATTACATGTACGCAGTTATTATGCATTATTACATGTACGTAGTTATTATGTCTTATTACATGTACGCAGTTATTATGTATTATTACATGTACGCAGTTATAATGCATTATTACATGTACGCAGTTAATACGTATTATTACATGTACGCAGTTATTATGCATTATTACATGTACGTAGTTATTATGCATTATTACATGTACGCAGTTATTATGCATTATTACATGTACGCAGTTATTATGCATGATTACATGTACGTAGTTATTATGCATTATTACATGTACGCAGTTATTATGCATTATTACATGTACGCAGTTAATATGCATTATTACATGTACGCAGTTATTATGCATTATTACATGTACGCAGTTATTATGCATTATTACATGTACGCAGTTATTATGCATTATTACATGTACGCAGTTATTATGCATTATTACATGTACGCAGTTATTATGCATTATTACATGTACGTAGTTATTATGCATTATTACATGTACGCAGTTATTATGCATTATTACATGTACGCAGTTATTATGCATTATTACATGTACGCAATTATTATGCATTATTACATGTACGCAGTTATTATGCATTATTACATGTACGCAGTTATTATGCATTATTACATGTACGTAGTTATTATGCATTATTACATGTACGCAGTTATTATGCATTATTACATGTATGCAGTTATTATGCGTTATTACATGTACGCAGTTATTATGCATTATTAAATGTGCGCAGTTATTATGCATTATTACATGTACGTAGTTATTATGCATTATTACATGTGCGCAGTTATTATGCATTATTACATGTGCGCAGTTATTATGCATTATTACATGTGCGTAGTTATTATGCATTATTACATGTACGCAGTTATTATGCATTATTACATGTACGTAGTTATTATGCATTATTACATGTGTGCAGTTATTATGCATTATTACATTTACGCAGTTTTTTGCATTATTACATGTACGCAGTTATTATGTAGGCCTATTATTACATGTACGCAGTTATTATACATTATTACATGTACGTAGTTATTATGTATTATTACATGTACGCAGTTATTATGTATATTACATGTACGCAGTTATTATGCCTTATTACATGTGCGCAGTTATTACGCATTATTACATGTACGCAGTTATTATGTATTATTACATGTACGCAGTTATTATGCATTATTACATGTGCGCAGTTATTATGCATTATTACATGTACGCAGTTAATACGTATTATTACATGTACGCAGTTATTATGCATTATTACATGTACGCAGTTATTATGCATTATTACATGTACGGAGTTATTATGCATTATTACATGTACGTAGTTATTATGCATTATTACATGTACGTAGTTATTATGCATTATTACATGTACGCAGTTATTATGCATTATTACATGTACGCAGTTATTATGCATTATTACATGTACGTAGTTATTATGCATTATTACATGTACGCAATTATTACGCATTATTACATGTGCGCAGTTATTATGCATTATTACATGTGCGCAGTTATTATGCATTATTACATGTACGCAGTTATTGTGCATTATTACATGTACGTAGTTATTATGCATTATTACATGTGCGCAGTTATTGTGCATTATTACATGTACGTAGTTATTATGCATTATTACATGTACGCAGTTATTATGCATTATTACATGTACGCAGTTATTATGTATTATTACATGTACGTAGTTATTATGCATTATTACATGTACGCAGTTATTATGCATTATTACATGTACGTAGTTATTATGCATTATTACATGTACGTAGTTATTATGCGTTATTACATGTACGTAGTTATTATGCATTATTACATGTACGTAGTTATTATGCATTATTACATGTACGTAGTTATTATGCATTATTACATGTACGTAGTTATTATGCATTATTACATGTACGTAGTTATTATGCATTATTACATGTACGCAGTTATTATGTATTATTACATGTACGCAGTTATTATGTATTATACGCAGTTAAATAAAATAAGCGTTGTGTGTGGTGTATAATATTTTTGGAGTTTTTTTTTAAAATATTAAGTCTGTTTTATTAGGTTTTCCCGTGTCTGGAAGGTCTTTCTATATCGGCAGGTAGGCCTATAATATTTTGTAAAATTGATGACGCCAATAATTACGACTATTTCAATGTCTTCAAAAATTAAATTAATTTCAAAAAACTTATAATCAATAAATAAGAATATATTATAACAGCACCTCATGAAAGCGCGCTCAAAATTTTGCATAAAACTCTTGTCGAAATAATCACAAAGCAGAAAACACAATAAAACAGATATTTAAACAAGGAGCGAAAATATAAAATGCTAGATCAAAGGTTTACGATATTGTTTGTGGTAAAAAATAAAAATGACCAACCAACCCTCTTGACGACCAATGTCAGTAGTTTTTATCTCCATAACTGTCCGTAAAACTATTTCTTTTTTCCCTTCCATTTCTTCTACTCTTATTCCAAACCCTTCAGTCTTTTTGTCAGTGCATCACGTTTTCAAGATTTTCCTCGGCGCCAAAAATTGCATGACCACAACTATAACGGAGACAAAATGTTTTAGCAAAGGTTAGCGTGGAAAGTCCCTCTAGTCGTGTCGAATTCATTCGTCTGTAATACTGAACACATTTCGGTCGCGTATTCCAATTTACGATTGACTTCATTCCCCAATACAGATATATTAGCTCCCCCTCGATCAAATATCAGCATTAGTGTCATAAATCCAACGCTACCGCTTGCCCCGTAGAATACAAATGTGAAATCATTACATTTACATATTTGAAACAAAATTTACAAGTCGATACTGTGATTGTGGTTTAATCGTACAGTATTCTACAACTTCCCAATACAAAACGTTGCATAACATTAGTTTTGAGCTCGTTTCATAAAATTGGTTCTTTTAGAAATCGACATATCTTACATCAAATAACTACAGTATAGTAAGTACGAGCACAGAGGTCGGGTGATTACTTCGTATGCCACTGTCTGAACAGTTGATGTCCCTTGGCTAAACACGCAGAAAGGCAAACCTTGTCAATGAGTAAAAGAAACTTGTAAACTTTGTTAAAACTAATACAAATAAAAGAATTAGATGCAACTGTGCCCACATGAGTTATAACACTTCAGACAAGTGGAGATGCGCATTTCCCACTATCGACCGTCCAAGGACTTGTGCTACCTTGTCGACTAGATTTAACAAACTACAGTAGTATTCTTTTAGCTTAGCTTGAATTTTTTATAATCTATTCAGACGCGTTTCAATGACAAAGTCATCATCATTGAGTGTTATAAAGTTGTAAATTAAAGATTGTAGTAGCAATAGGGATGATAGATCCAGTGACTTTTACCGGTGACAAGGGTACCTGTATGTGCCAATAACAGGCAGGCATACCACACTGGTGAAAATATTCCACGCCTTGGAAGGCTCATTTTATTTAAAATTAAACTCCTACAAAATAAGAACTACCGAGTGTTGTACACAACACTGTCACTGTCATGAAACCTGACACAAATCGAACACCACCCACGAAGTGAGTAAAACCAGTGACAGCTACAAATCAACCAATGACAACCTCGGTAAAATATCAGTAACTTTTCACTCGCGACAGCGACATTTTGCCCAATCACAAGAGAGACACCTCCTCTAACTTTCAGTCAACGATATTGCAAGATAATCGGCGCTGTGAGCCGAGCAGTGAGAGCAGAGCCAGTGACAGTCGTTTCATTCAGTGACTGCGACATTTTGCCCAATCACAACAGAGTAACTTCGAATCGATCCATTCTCACTGGTACCACCAGTGACAAGTCACCGCGACAGAAAATATCGTCCATCATGAAGTAGCAACAGTAACTGATGATGATGACTTTGTCATTGAAACCCATCTGAGTTAATAAATTATTAATTTGTGGGTTTTGAGTACGTCTTTTATTTGTATTAACATCACACCACAAGCTAAGCTCAAACAATAGTAGTTTGTTAAATCTAGTCGACAAATGTAAATCCCCCAGGGTTCGAAGTATTGTTTCACAGTTATTGTGGGCACAGTTGCATCCCTAAGTACGTACATTTGCAGACTATCGTTGTGAAATAAATGTTAAAGCTAAGCTTTTAAAACATTTCTATCCTTCGATTCCTTGTTCTATTTCTGTGTCCCTACAAGTGGTTGTATTCCTTAGCTTTGGAAATCCTTAATAGGGAATAGTCCACTTAAGGTATGTCCTTAATAAGGAATAGTCAAAGGCCTACTTAACCCTTAGCACTCGACTGTCGGGGGAGCCTCGCCAAGCGTATATTGCAGTTTACTCGTATGACGGGGGTCACCCACACGATTTTCAAATGCCTATAACTCGTCTGCGGCGAAGCCCACGACATTCAATCTTTTGCCGTTTTGTGCTACACTTTATTGACAATAATGTGAACTAAGTTGAAAATGTCTAGGAATATGTGAGTCATCACAAAATCTAGTTTGCTGCTACGTTGTAAGCAGCAAGTAGGTTAAAGTTTTGCAGGTTATTTGTTTACTCGTAGTTTGCCGTGGCTTCACGTGCAATTAGTGATTCTGAAATTCCTGATCTTTTACTTGATCCTGATTTATTAAAATATAGTTCACTTTCATAAACAAAATAATTAAACCCACAGTTATTTGTAAATATAACCAGTTTATGGGTGATGTAGATTTAGCTGATCGCTGTAATGAACCGTGCAGTTTTACGAGACGAACAAATAAATGGTGGAGGAAAATGTTTTTCTGGCTATTAGATGTAGCTGTAGTAAATAGTTTTATTACCTATAATAATCAAAAAAAGCAAAAGGAGAGAAAATCCTGTTTAACATAAATGTTTTCGCCAAAACTTGGTTAGGTAACTCGTTGGTGATATCAGGAATAACCCGTATAGTAAGAGGGGTCGACCATCAACTACTGACAAGGAAGAGAGACTGAATGGGAAATTACATTTAATTTATTCCAAAGATAAAAGTAACTCTAAGGATTGTGCAGTTTGCCGTAACAGGAAGATAAAAGGAGGTAGAAGGGAAACAGTTTTTCACTGCAAAACATGCAGCAGAAAACCAGGACTTCATCTGGAAGACTGTTTTCAAAGATATCATACTCTGCAAAACTACAAATAAGATAATAAAATCATGTACATACAGTATTAGTGAATATAAATAGCTTAGTTTACTAAAATCATGTAAGAGAAAACAAAGTTTTCCATAAACAATAATGCAACTTGCAGGTGAGGAATTTGTCTCAATTTAATTATAAGTGGGGAAGCAAAGTATGTTAAAAAAATCCGAGCGCTAAGGGAGGTATGCAGCCATTATGTTCTTGTTCTCCCTCTTCATATTTCGATGGTTCCAATGACTGACGTTATCCTGGATATTTTAACTGTTAAGAGATCTATGATTATTCCATATTTTAAAGATAACTGATCTTGAGATATGTGCCTTCTGCTTTTCTCTGGAGATATTGTCATGTTGTATTGTTCATGTACTGCTATGCCTAAACATTTGTAACGTTACTACTTCGTAACAAAGTTTGATGAAACACGAAAACCCCTCCAACCTCAATATCATTTTATTATTGCGGGCTTATGATCCTCCCTTATATCCGAGCCCAGGCGGTTTTATGTCCTTTCCTTAAATCCGAGAATCAAATTTATTGATTACCTTATACCGAAAATAAAATTGCAAAGCAAAAATAATTTCCACGTAAAAATTCATTTTCAGATACGATTCGCTATTTCCTTACTCTTCTCTCTTTCTTATACAAAAGAATATTTGGGTTTTATAATAGGTACATTACATTAAAAAGTAATTATTTTAATTTTTACTTTATATGATTCAGATATAATAAAATTGAATGAAAATTATGTTAACTTTACCATATTAATCTGCGATTTCAGCGGTGTTTGACGGAACAAAACAATTAGAATATCAACAAAACAATTATTTAAATTTAAAACAGTAAAACTGCTTCATAAAAATTGGTTTTTGATTGTCAATTTTAAAACTACAGTACATTACACTAGGGTATCAATGGTTTACCCCTACGTCACCGATACTGCTTGTGCAGACGCTCAAAGAATGGAAGATTTCTAAAATTCGCGAAAATAACTGTACTTTATAGCGGACTGGAGATTTAACTGTTTCCATTAAAAGAAATTGAAAGTTAAACTCGCGCTAATGCTACATTATTAAATAAATACCCCTTAAAGATAGAATGTTTCCTTAGAGTAAACGACTTTAATAATGCGGTAAAGCAACCATTATGCAACGTACCGAAGCTACTGCATACACCAAACTGTTAGCTTAGGTAACTACTACACCCAGAAGATATGTAAGCTATGGTGGCCCAAAATGCAGCGTTGCCACATGGGCGGGAGACAAGTCACGGACAGGTAATTATACTGATAGCCCGAGGCTCGAACTAGGCAACACTGTTCGCTCAGGGTTCCCAATTAGTGCTCAGGGGTACTATTTTCGATCATACCTCGCGAGGCCGGTTCTATACATGGAAACAGCGGTACTACTACCGGATCAAGTGAAAATTGCGCACGGAAAATATGGACTACTGCTATTGTGCTCTTAGTATCCCCCTTTGTTTCCTCGGCCGGGTTTCTCTATGGAAACCTCTTCTAAGCGGATAATTAAAGCTAGAATGTAAGGTGGTATAACAAAATACTCTGATTTATAAAGCAATTTTAAATGTATAGTTTCCTATGTGTTGAATATGTAAGGTTATTTTTGTATTTTTACAATTTTGATACTGCAGCGCCAATTTTCACTTTTTTTACGAAAACCCGAAGATTTTCTATACAGTTAAGTTCAAATTTTATGGAATATATGTGACGTAAAAATAGCCAATAAATACCCAAAAATCACAAACTCTTTTAAAAAAATAATTTATACAACTATTTTTTGAGCTTAGCTTGTGAGGTTATGTTAAAACAGATAAAAGACATACACAAGACTCGCAAATTAATTATTTATTGACCCAAACGCGTTTCAATGGCAAAGTCATCCTTATCAGTGAGAGTTGCTACTACAAACTCTAACTTACAACTAAGGTGAAAGTTAGAGTTTGTAGTAGCTACACTAACTGATGATGATGACGACTTTGTCATTAAAATGCGTATGAGTAAATAAATGATTAATTTGCGAGTCTTGTGTATGTCTTTTATTTGTTTTAAAGACTTTTGTCTCAAGATTTCTAATATCTAAAATTTGTGATTTAATAATACAGACATTTTGTAATAACAACTTTATATAATACAGTAAACTCCCGATTATCCGTGGAATAGGGTGGCCGGCAACGCCGGACAACCGAATTCCCCGGATAATCCGCTATGAACAAAGAATACGCAGAACGATCTATAATCGATTATTATACCATAAGTTACACAAATAATGACTCCGGTTAATGCAATTCACAAATAATCTTCAGAGGACAAAATAAATACAGAAAATAATTTAAAATGTCGATGTATTTGACGGATTATAACATGTACATTTATATGTCTAACTATTTACAATACGTACATAAGTATATGTCAAAAGTAAGTATATATGTACATATGTAATTTCCTTTACACATAATACTTTCACTTTTTAACAAAAAAATCTGTCACTTTGGTCTGTTTTTTTGTGAGCATTGATTTAGCTTTAATGTGCGATCTAAGTTTCTTGAGAACCATTTTGTCGCACAGTGTCTACTTGTGTCACAGAGCCATAAAGATCGATAATGTATATGACAGACATGGATAATACATATGTCACGTCCTAGACTATTTATAGCCGAGATTCGCTGACATTTGTTTACAATCTTATGATACACATTAGGTTTTCGGGCGTCCAAGTATTTTGCCATTGTCTCTTATATACAATAGTCTGCTCGCCCCTTTTATTTCGCTGACCCGCGTCGGGATGCTTCCCTTTCAATGTAAAAATGAGTATGTACATATTTACATATCTATTCCCTTCATCTTAACTTCTATAAGCCTTATATGTATTTACGTCGTAATTCACCGTTTGGAAATTTAAACACATGAATCTGATTGGAATAAAAATTGGATATTTGTAAAACAATGGCAGACCCCGGATAATCCGCAAACCGGTTAAACCACCCACGGATAATCGGGAGTTAACTGTACTCAACTTTATAAATTGAAAATGCTCTTATGAACGTAACTACAGTGGAACAGTCAAACTCTGAGAAAGTGTTCGTGTTATTATCTAAGCCGTTATCGATTTATATGTTAAACTTAAATATTTCAAACATAATTTTCGACAATGTCTCAAAAACTTCACACCAATTTGTTTCCTATCGTTTCTAAAACAGAATTGCAAACCCGATACTAAGAGAAAGGGAAAATACTTTTAACACGAAAATCCCTCGCGTATGCAGTGATTGTTCATAAATCTATAATCTAGGCTGTAACCTATTCCACTAACTTGTAAATACTCAAACATTGCTTTATAATTGTAGTCAAATAGAAACAATTCTACCTTGCATTTGGTGGACTAATGTGTCCTGAACTTAAGTTAACCTCTTGCAATGTGTCATCCTTCACTAAACGTTATACACTAGTAGTGCTGTAGTGGGAAGTGGGAGGAGAGGGGCTCGCGTCCGGACTACAACACGTCGCTCTTCATTGACTGTTCACAGCATGAAGAAGTACTAAATTAAAAATATTAAATTTGCTACCGAAGTCAATTACCCTATTATTTGTTTTTTCTCTGAAAGTACGAAGTGTCAGTTTGATAGATGCTTACTGATTTGTTGAAGTTTTTATTAATTAAAAGATTCATTTAAAAGAAAATAATAAGTTTAAATTTAGTAAAATGTTTTACTTAATATTTTTCTGTATTAGTAATACAATATACTTCGTAGTTGTACTGTTCCAAACTAACCGATTGCTTAAGTGAAGGGGTGGTTTCCATTTCCTCGGTTTTACTGCAAGAATTAGTTTACTTTATATTTTCTGTATCAGTAATACAATATACTTCGTAGTTGTACTGTTCCAAACTAACCGATTGCTTAAGTGAAGGGGTGGTTTCCATTTCCTCGGTTTTACTGCAAGAATTAGTTTACTTTATATTTTCTGTATTAGTAATACAATATACTTCGTAGTTGTACTGTTCCAAACTAACCGATTGCTTAAGTGAAGGGGGCGGTTTCCATTTCCTCGGTTTTACTGCAAGAATTAGTTTACTTTATATTTTCTGTATCAGTAATAAAATATACTTCGTAGTTGTACTGTTATAGAGCTATAAGAGGGGGTATATAGCAGAATCTGCCCGATCTAGTACGGTGGGTTTGGGAACATCTAAGGTTTAATTGACGCTACCAAGTGTATTTGATTGTATGCAGGAGGTGAAGAATTCTATAAGACAGACTTATAACTCAGTCAACAACTCGTCAATCCATGACTGGGCGCGATATCTTATGGTCTATCGTAAGGTGATTCGTTACACTAATTCCGTATAGTGAAAGGAATAACGAAATATAAACAGTACAGTAACCTCTCACTATTCCGGAAGGTATGAGACTGGGGTACTGGACGGTCCATGGTCTATTAAAAACACAATGTACACTGAACAATATTCAAGATTATTGCACAAAATAGAGAAAACATAGGAAAAAATTCCCGTACTGTACGTGAAATGATAAAACAAGAATGAATGTACTGGTTTGTGCTTTATAATAAAATGTTATATTATATTTAACGGTGAAAAAAATCAATATGTGTCCGTTTACACTGCAACGACATTGTTCACTGTCACTGTACATAGCTACTGCAACAATGTAAAGCGCGAAACCGTTTACACAACTAGAACCCGGCGTCGTGAAGGTCACTCAGTCACTGACATCGACATGCAGTGAAAAATATACAAGTTGTTTGCATATTGATTATGTTTACATCTTCCGTCCTTGACGAAAACGCCGGATTACGGGAGTCGGATTAGCGAAGGGCCGGATTATAGAGAGTTTACTCTATATAAAAATGAAAGGAAAATTGACGAAAACGCCGGATTACGGGAGTCGGATTAGCGAAGGGCCGGATTATAAAGAGTTTACTCTATATAAAAATGAAAGGAAAATTGACGAAAACGCCGGATTACGGGAGTCGGATTAGCGAAGGGCCGGATTATAGAGAGTTTACTCTATATAAAAATAAAAGGAAAATTGACGAAAACGCCGGATTACGGGAGTCGGATTAGCGAAGGGCCGGATTATAGAGAGTTTACTCTATATAAAAATGAAAGGAAAAGACGCAAGGCCCTCTGGTGAAGCATAGATCTCGTTGTCACGATAAATTCTTTATCGAATCCAGTGCCTGAGTTTTATTTACGACTAACATATATTGACCTGCAAGTATTTGTTCCACAGCACAATGAAAAGAAATAAATATTTATAAAGATCTAGTTGTCTAATTAAGTTGTATAACTTTTAATTCACGATTACATTATCACCTTGGTATTCATTTAATCTAAATGAGCAAAATTTTACAAATTACATTAACACATCCCAAACTAGAAACTTGTGTAATCCCCACCACTCGGCCTGAAGATGTTGCCTAGTATGGCGATATGTCGAGTTAATTAAAGACATAATTACCAATTAAAAACAAATTCCAAATGGTGAAGTATTAATTAGGATAAATGTGAGAATAAAAAGGACAATAAAAACCTTAATTAAATTTCTCGATCTAGTGTTCTTTCCGAAGTTACCGAAACAACTATTAGCCATCCTAAATACATCACTTGATCAATGTGTTTAAATTATAAAACGCCTAAATATTTCTCAATTTTCAGAAGCTGTCGTCCGATACAACCGGCTATTATACTCGTTACGTGCTTGAGCAGCGTGGACTACTATCGCCTACGAGGACTGATAAATATAATCAGGGCAAAAATTATTTAAAATTCCCTGATATGAGGTCATTGGTAACCTTAGTGCAATGTAAGACACATGCAAAACAGCATACTTGAAGTAGGCATAGCTTCTGGTATAATTTATTTAGCCAGTTTTACTTAATAGATAGAGTAGAAGTAAGGAAGGGGCACAATGTGCAGTGAGTAGGAGAACAATTCGACTCGATCGGGGATATTCGTTAACTTGAAGTAGACCCACTACTGGCTAACCCATTTGACATAATGGATAGGTGGAATAAAAGCAAGGTAGGACACAATGTACCCTGGCGTAACCTTTTCTCTACCGGAGTTGAAGAGAAACGTCTAATAGCCTTATTAAATGTGACATAGTGTGCTCATCCTGGTGATGGGTGGGTTTTATGTATTCCAGTTATGAGTGTTGTATACACTGTTTTTTGATTGAGTTACCCACCAGGACGCTAAACCATTCTTAGCAATTTTGCACCTTCTAAGGGTTGTTTGATCACGAATAAAAAAATTAAACTGTTATGAAATTAAATTATTATCACGGAGGTAAATCTTTGGTGTCGAAGGTTTAATGGTCTATAATTAAAATATCACAATTTTAAAAAATCATATTTTACAAAAGAAAGAATAGTAATAAAAAAACGACCACCTACGGCAAATGTTGATGCCGATAAACATTTTCTATTAAAACTAGTTATATGTTCAACCATTTATTTAAATCTACTCTACACTCTTCACACAGTTTATACACTAGAGCCGAACAGATTTTTTCCTGCCCGCGGAAAGCTAGTTTACTGAAAATTATTTTTTATTTGATAATATATTTAATTTTAATCACTTTTACAATTAAGTATGAGACAGTACTCGTCTCTCACTTGCCACTTTATTTGACCACTTGGAATATTGTTAGAAGTTGAGTGCACTTAAGCACTGCTACCCTCACCAAGGATTACGTTTTAGAAATCATGTCTAAGCTACGTCAAGAGTTTGATAACCGCTTTGAAGATTTTGACCGTCCAGAAGAAGACATTCAGATGTTTCAAAATCCTTTTAGATGTGACATTGACAAAGAGCCTGCAGAAATGCAGCTTAAAGTAATCGAATTACGTGGTTTTTTTGTTTTTTTTTGGATCTATTTACAAGTGTGAGCAGACTTTTATAAAAATGACGTTTGTTAAATCTAAATACTGATCTTCCTTGTCAGACGAGCATTTGAAATCAATCCTAACGATCGGAACTAGAAAGTTTTACCCTAAATGGACTGAAATTTTAAGTGGAAAACAAATGCAATCGCCTCACTAAAAAATAATTGTTTTTTTTAAGCTTTACAGATGTTGTAAACTCGTGTCTTGTCAAGTTTTCTTTAAAATTCTATAGAGTATATTTTTTTTAATAAATTGAAAAGATTTGGTTTTGTACCCAATGTTTTCATTAGGCCTACTTGAAAACTCCTACAGAACAACTGTTATTTTATAGCAAATATAACTATTTGTTTGGTCACAGTTTTTTTGTAGAATCCCGTAAAGAATTTTAGTTAGCCAACAACAAAGTATATAAGGAAATATAGCCACTTAAAAGATTAAGCAAGAAAATCTCAAAAACTCCCACTTAAATGTTGATTAGAAAACAACGTCGTAGGTATATGTGGGGGGGGGGGTAGATTTCTGCCCTGAAATATTGCCGGCCAACCTTTCCTCCAAAAGTTTTTGTGACCCTTGAATAGAAAAGGTTGGAGACTCCTGCACTAGAGGGTGGTTATTTGATTATACAGAACCACACGTCACTATATTACTGTAACACTCTTAAAATACACATCACTGAGTTCGTTACAAGAGTTGGGACGGTTATTTCCTCTTCAAGATTATATACTTAAACAGGTTAAATGGATAGTAGCTTTAACTCAGTTGATATAAAAATCCCTGTCTATGTCGCGTGCCAGGGAATATTACATTCTTACCTCCTATACTCACAATCTTTCCTACAATTCGTATTGATACTTGCCATTATCACCTTACAAATAAAAACACATTCATAATTTTATCCACGTGTTCAACACAAATTCCGATTTTTGTAATTTTTCTGGTTAAACTTCTGTCTATTTTTCCAAATTACCCAAGCAGCTGACGATTCGACTCATTTCTTCATCCGACCCATATTACCCTTGCGGAAATATTCGGTTTTTAAAGGTAGTGACCAGGGAAGCGATTCGTGATTCACTTCTTTATTATACCGAAAGAACTTCAATCACTAGTTAACCATTTCCCATCAGATATTACTTTCTCTCTGAGTGCGATATGGGACGAACGGCCCTTTAGTTTTGGAAGATACATGGTTCTACTTCTACTTACAATAATTAACACATACTACCATTTCATCTTGGTTATTTTTTTCATTAATAATATTTGAAAATAGCTGAAAAGAAGTTCACAAAATACAAATGCTTCAAGAAACGTAAGATATGAAATAAAACTGTAGCTTACTTTACTAGTTAAAGCGTGAAAAAGTAACATGATTCATGTTGACGATACTTTAGAACGAAAAGAGTCTTAAAGAGTACCAATAGGTAAAAATAATAGTTAACGACTAAACACAGAGCAGGATTTTTAAATATGAAATGAGAGGGAAAAGGTATTTGGAGAAAGAAATTAACAATGTTAGCTATTTGTAATCTGTATGATATAACCTGTCTTGTGGACCCGGACTGGCTTACACGTGCCTTATCACTAGCAGCGGCTCACAGATGCTTCTTTAATGAATTATGTACTAGCACCTTTTCTAGGTAAATTAACATACTTAACATATTTATAATTTCAAAATTGTGCGAAAACCTGAGAGTACGTAATAATATAAGAACGATACGAAATCTTAAAAACAAACTTTATAAGTTTAGGCTGTGCTGTAATAATGACAAATGTAACAAATTTAATTTACAAATTATGTGGTGTTTGGTACTATTACTCTTATAGTTGTACTTACACGTACTTTTCAAATACCCAATCGAAATTTGGAAACTATGGTAAGGGTAAGAAATTTAATTTACTGATAGGAGATGTTAATAGTTGACTCGTTAAGGGAACAGCAGTGGGCTGTTGCAAGTGATAAGGCACATCCTAGTAATACAAGGTCTACAAGACAAGTTACTGCAATAGTAGTGGGGTGGAGAAGAAGGACTTTCATTGTCATATAATCCTACTAAATGTGAAAACATTATACCAGTGCTGACAAGACTTCAAATGGCGAGTAATAACAAGGTGGAAGCTCCGTTCTTAGGAGTGTGGCAAACTACAGTATATCAATAACGTCCGTTATAATTATTCTAGATTGATTCCTGCGGTTCATTAATCTATATCCAACGAGACGCTAAATCTGATAGGCTGTTAATTGTATTAGATCGTATGGAGAGGTTTCAACGTGGAGGGGTTTTAATATCCGAGCAAACCTAGTGAAACAACTTCTCATCCCGAATATTTCAAAATGGCTATATTTGGCTCCTGTGCTTCTTCACGAATTTCAAATGAAAATACTTTTTTAGGCAACAAGATGGTTCGCAATGCTGACTAACCGAACAACGACCGGAACCATTCTTCAGTGAATTTTTATATGAATCGACAACCCCTATTATTATTATCATTATTATTATTAGGAAATATGCAATTTTAACACAATATATAAAATTTAGTTACAACAGGTCTTTTGAGAGATCTAACCATTATTACGGGTTATGATTCGTAGCTAACGTTTTTTGTAAAAATGTTAAGCACTTTCTTCTGAAACAAAATCATGAACTTTATACGAAGGAGGGCAGTAAAAGCTAGAAGGTCATTAATATATATTTTTTATTTTTAAATGTGTGTAGAAACATTAAAACTCTTTCTTATCTGTATCTGTGCTTTTTTCACGATGAGGAAAAATAAAGGATTTTAGTGGATTCTGTGGTTATCTTCACCTAGTAGAGCTAAGAACCTTACGGAAAAATTACGTAACAATATTGAGAGTGGTCGTTATTTTCTACACCGAAAAAGGTCTTAAATCTTATTCTTTTCCTCAGTGACGGTTGTACAAGTATCAAATTTGCTAAGGTTTGGGAATACGATATCAAATTATAGGTAATCCTGAAGTTGTTCAAAATGTGTGCTATGTAAGTTGTAAGACCAAGGAACTCTTGTATAGAGCTTGCTTTTGCTTGGCCTTGAGCCTCCTATTAGCCCTATCCGGTTACTTACACTATACTTCTATTTGCTGAGATCGTGATGGCATTAGATAATTATTCAAAAGCTGATTAATACTAAAAAAGGGAGTTTCATTATTTAACATTTTTATAACAATGATAACTTGATTTTACCTCAAAACTCGAATAATAATCTTCGCGAGCGAGCGCATGTGTGTGTCTGTGTGTGTGTGTGTGTCTGTGTGTGTGTGTGTGTGTGTGTGTATGTGTGTGTGTTTGTGATTGTGTGTGTGAGTGTGTATGTGAGTGTGTGTTTGTGTGTATGAGTGTGTGTTTGTGTATGTGAGTGTGTGTTTGTATGTGTGTCAGTGTATGTGTGTGTGTGCGCGCGCGCGCGTGTGTAGTAAAATTATCACCCAAGTTTTCTTCGTTTTAAATATTTATTGTTAAACACTAACGCGTATTTGGAGATCAGTTAATAAAATAACAAGTCATATACGATGCGAAACAACAGTATTTACAGCCTCGCTGCACCTTACAACACAAAAGCACTTATTTGGAATAATAGAACCTGCTTCTGAGAAACCTCTGTCTTAGTACGGATAATGAAAAACGCTCGATAAAAAAGCAATCCCTTAAACATTCGTAGAATATTTATAATTCCGCCACTTGAATAATGTTAAAGATCTTGAATTATAATAAATATTTTATACGCAGGCCACGTTAATTACACAACTAATTTGATTGGTTTGTTTTCAAATGAAGAAAATAAAGTTACTGCTAGGCTAATTTTGAACTGTTCCTTAATATTTTCCTCATACCTCAATATTTCCAGTTGAATTATTTGGTATTTTATGAGAAATACGTGCCTAATAGTGGAGTTTTTGTAAATGCACCCCTCATACAGTAATAACTCTTGTTTCACGACAAGCTGCTGGCGTACGAGTTATTTATGTTTCTAGACTCCGTACAGACAAGCATACGCGCCTCGCTTTAGAAGTTTAGAAGAAGCGAAATATAGCTCGTTTGATAAAGAAGAATATAGATGACATAACTAACTGATCATCTTTTTGACAGTATCCGGTGACACTCCAGTCGCCCGACTTCACCGCTTCCGACACTTTTACTGGAATCAAGACATTTACATCATCACGCTTTCAAGCTTCTACTTCACAACTCTAATACACGAAAAACTATCTCACGGGCCTGACTATGAAGTTTTTTGTTTTATTTTACTCGCTACAGGAGGTACGATAATCGAACACGACAGTAATAACAGATGCACTTGAATACATACATACTTACCACAGTATCTACACAGTGAACTTGATAATTGGCAGTGAGAGACTGCCTAGAATAGGCTAAGCATAGGACAAGTGCCATTAGAACGATGGAACTACAAGAAAACCAATGTTTGCAGAAAGGCATTGATCTTCCCCTCTCACCCCTCACAGCTGGAAGGTCAGCGCGGAACTTATAGTGCGCCAGTTATAAGGATGTGTACGAGGATGTTTAGTGTTTTGGTTTAAACCTAGTGGTTGTATCAGCTGGAAGTAACACTAGAAAAAGAGAAGACAATCGTGACGTTTCCTGGAGCCTTGTAGTATAAAAACAAGCCTATACACCACCACATACCGTTCTCATTCCCACTCTTGGGCTCATGAAGGTCAAATGTATATACTCCTTGTTCAGACCTCCAAAAGAGAATAAGATCTCCATACTCATCCCTCCCCTAGGATGTTTTATATCCTACCTAGTCACAAGAGGCTAGCTTGCGATAACACAGTTGTCCTAAATGCCTTATATAACTAGAAAAATAGAAATAAAATAATTCCATCATTTAAATCCGGAATAAGGACTCCCACGTACTAATCGGGCTAGTGGCTTGTAGCGCTGCTGCCACGTATGGAACCGGCCACGTATGTCGAAAGTAAGTTTCCCCTGAGCACTAGTTGGCAACCCTGAGGAGGACACTGTTGCCTAGTTCGAGCGTCGGGGTGTCAGTCTATCGCTTGTCCGCGACTCGTCTCTCGTCCATGTGGCAACGTTACATTTTTAGCCACCCGCCTGTTTTCGTGAGGTGGACTTTAGCCGAAACTCCCTGCACAGTAATCTATCGATCCGACGGTAGACTATTATTAGAAGGAATTGAGGATGCTTATCCGACTGTGATCCGATGAAGCTGTCGCCACCGCACCAAAATAACAAATTACTCTTAATGACACGGCTCGAAGAACTGTGTGCGTGCGTTTACCTAACCCGGCGATCAATTGTCAGGGATGGTTTATGGGCGAACTAAACACGAGACGTGCTACCTGACGCATAGTCACGTGGTAACAAAAACATTCATGGGAAATAACAGAACGAATCACTAAATCAGTCTGATTAAAGATCGGTTTAGGTAACACTGTCGATATAAAAACTGATATTATGAATGAAGTTGCGTTCTGCGTTCGAAATTGCGATTCAGGTGTTCAGAAAAATTCGTTTAAATACACTACGCAGGAAAAACGCTATATTTAAAGCAGGCAAAAGCGTAAATAGGCATCGAATCAATACTTGTAGAATCTGAAACCTTTGAACATTATTTTAGGCAAAAATGTTACATATTACAGGACCTAAATTCCTTAAGAATTGATTTAATGTGTTACACCTTCAAAAGGGCAAAATTTAAATAGGCAAATAATCCGTTTTAGCATCATGTGTGACGGTGAGGTATAATTTTGGGTCAGGAAGTTTTTGTTCAGAACGCAGTACACGGCATTCTATCATCCGGAACGTTCTATTAACCGGCACATTTTCAAAATCAGTACAGTACAGATGTCATTTAAGCAACCTAAACAAGAAATAGTTCAAGAATAAGTAAACGTTTCATGGAGTAACGCTGCGTGCGCTTTTACAACGCTGTTAACGTTTGTTGAAGGTGAGAAATGCTACTCGGTTTAGGAGGTTTTACAGATCCATATGCTTCATTCAAGATTTGTTGAAAAACTGTCATCGCGCATCAGACATCCGTGTTTTTTTAAACCATTAAAGCATTATAATATCATTAATCTTTGTATAGAAAGGTATACTGGTTTTATTTTAACGTTTTATAAACGGAAAAGAAATTTTAGCAATAAATTTCTTTTCCCTCCAACTTGTTTCTTATAAATTTTGTGTTAGAGCGTGTGCTTTCATTAGCAATTATTTTAGCAGTTATTTTAAGAGTTGCATTAATCAGGTTGGAGGCGTTGGACCTGGTTATTGTGTTTGCTATAATAACACCCTATACACTCTCATGGTTCCACGACGACTGAACTGTAACCTCCGCTTCCTTTAGCGGGTTTTGTTTCCTCTGTCGTTGAATATTTAAACGCACAATATTCCTTTACAAATTCCGTAAACAACTGATACTTTCAATAAATAAAAAACTTTGATAAACTATGCCACTGTCAGCTGCTAATCTAGTGACAACGTACTAAGCTGGAACAATATTCCGCATACATCAGAAAGACATTCCAACGCCGGCAAGAGATATTTAAACGCACAATATTCCTTTACAAATTCCGTAAACAACTGATACTTTCAATAAATAAAAAACTTTGATAAACTATGCCACTGTCAGCTGCTAATCTAGTGACAACGTACTAAGCTGGAACAATATTCCGCATACATCAGAAAGACATTCGAACGCCGGCAAGAGATATTTAAACGCACAATATTCCTTTACAAATTCCGTAAACAACTGATACTTTCAATAAATAAAAAACTTTGATAAACTATGCCACTGTCAGCTGCTAATCTAGTGACAACGTACTAAGCTGGAACAATATTCCGCATACATCAGAAAGACATTCGAACGCCGGCAAGAGATATTTAAACGAATGTCACAGGAGTTCAGTTTTGTCTAGCCGCAAGGCTCGTTAGATGTGGTAAAGTTGGCGAATAGCTTAAATTCGTTCCCCTTTGCAACCTTCAATATCCTCGAGACTTTAACTTTAGTAAGAGGTAAATTTCGTATCTAAACTCTTAGAAGCGTTCGTCTACATATACGTCTGTAACCTACAAAGGATAGTTTTTGTTGTCAGCTAATAGTCACAAGAGAAAATCAGGTATTATATGCTGTAAAATACTTAAAAGTTCTAATAACAATGTGTATTCTTATCAAACACTTAGGCCAAGCGCGCATTTGCGATTTGTAATCGCGCGATTGTTTCATCGCGAGAATAGATCACATTAATTTAAGTTCAAAAGCACGCACGAGCGAAAGAAAAATCGTGGCGATTAAAATACCGCAACCAGACCTAGGCCTATACTATTTGACGCGACTGTCGCTCTTCTGGAATGAAACCGCCTGATTGGTATGAATCAACATAGGGATGGTCGATCCAGTGACTTTAACGGATCGGTGATTTTAGTGACAGTGCCAGGTTTGGATCAGTGACTTTTATCGGTGACAACGGATAGTGAGGCTATTCTGTATGTGCCAATAACAGGCAGGCATATCACACTGGTGAAATGATTCCACACTTTTTTTTATTGGAAGGCTAGTTTTATTTAAAAATAAACGCCTACGAAATTAAGAACGAACTACCGTGTGCGAAATGGCGTCTACTGTACACAACGCCCTCACTATCTTGAAACGTAACACAAATTGACAACCCACACACGACGTAAATGAGTAGAACCAGTGATATCGACAAATCAAACAATGACAGCTGTGGTAAAATGTCAGTAACATTTTGGAGACAACCCCCCCCCCCCCTCTCCCCTTCAATCAACGACACTGCATGATAATCGGGGCCGTGAGCCGAGCGGTGAGAGCAGAGCCAATGATAACGACAAATCAACCAATCCCAGCAGTTTCATACAGTGACTGCGACCAATCACAACAGAGGCAACTTCCGATCGATCCATTGTCACTGAAAATGCATTTTCCATATTTTGTCGCTGGTAACACCAGTGACAAACGAATATCAGTGACAGGTCACCGTGACAGAAAATATCGACCATCACTAGTTGCGGTTTGTGTCATTGTCGACAAAACAACACAATATTCGCAAGAAAAACACAACAGAATTAACATACAATCTAATTAAAACATATATCTATAGAAGGTAAACTGCGGTACTTTAGTTAAGCGATCGTGCCCAAATGAAGCTTAGCTGTCCCTTCCTTTACTCCACCCATCCTTTCTTTTCTGTTATACTCCACATGCTGTTTGTATCAGTGATTTTACATACGCTCCTTTTTCTTTGACCAGTATTATAATTATACAGGTCCATATCATGGTTTTAAACCTAGCCTGTAATAACACCTTACTCTGAAAAACTCTTTAGGTATATTTTAATATAGGTATATAGTATTGTATAAATTTAAAACCAAATCTATCCTAACTGGAGACTTTATAAATATATTAGAACATAAGTATGCAAAAACGATAAAAATTAAACCAAATCGTTGTTTCACAAATATCTACACACGTAACGTATGCGTGACGTCACTGTATCATTCCGCTGCCGATGCACAACTTAATGCTCCGCACTAGATTTTTTACCCAACTTTAAATTGAAAAAAAAATTAACTTTCTGAGAAGAATAAAAAAAAAAAAATTCTTGTACATATCGTCCTATTTGGTGGTTTTGAACAATATTCCAATATATCGTAGGTGGCCGATAATTCTCACAATTACCAACAGTTTAAACATATCACAAACAGAATACAAAAAAGGCCACTGTCGATTTAATTGTTGAGTTACAATTACGCTAAATTACAATAATTTTCTAGGCCGTTTAGTTACATCTAAAACCGTTTTAACGATGCGCTCTTCTTGTCTAAGGAAAATCTTCTCGCTTCAGCCATTGTTAGCCATGCAACAATTAACTGAATATAAAGTTCACATGTAAACTTGGCCTATCTCACAGAACAAAGCTGGGCTGTTACGATAGCTATTAGTAACTTCCTTCGGGAGTTAATATAACGGAACCCCCTTCCTTAAGTAACGTCAAACCAAGTACTTCCTAACAATAATCTTTTCCTCCCGTTATACATACACTAATATTGTGTTAAAAACTATTTTAGATTTCGTAAAATAAAACCAGCACTGAAGTACTTCTCTATTATTCTTAGTTGTTCTGTGCTGTGATCATATTCAGTGAAACCTCCCTGTACGGACACTTCTCTTGAACGGACATTTTTCTGGGAACTGAAAGATTTAATATTACGTACATAGGATTTTCCCCTCCTATGAACGGCCACTGCATTAGACGGACAACGGGCAACCAATGGTGCCTTTTTTTTGTTTTTTGCGCCTTTGATATGCGGACAAATGTACTGCAAAACGTATTAGAAATAAATACGTATACAATCAAAATTTTATACATGACCCCTCGCAAATGTATGAGTCTACGTGAAAAAGTAGTCGTAATTCATTATGCTGACAGTGAAAAGTGTGTTGTTTGGAAAAATTGCAGAGCGTTTTAAGATAAAGTAAAACGAGTGCAGCAGAAATAATAAGAAACAAAGATATGGTTTTAAAGCAATTCGGCAAAAACGGAAACCGGAAACCAAAGTGTGCGAAGAAACTTTACTGGGCAAACTTTATCTACGACAGTAGATAAGGTAGTTTCTGATTGGTTTCAAAAGGTTAGAGCTCAAAATATTCCAACTTCATGGTCCTTGATCAAAAACAAAGGCCTTAGAAGTTACGAGTGAACTCGGAATAGATGATTTCAAGGCTTCTAATGGATGGCTCGAAAAATTCCGTACACGAGATGATGTCTTTTAAAACAAATTCGGGCGAAAGTGGTTCGGTAGATAGAAATACAGTGAGTGAATGGGAAAACAAATTGCCAGGAATTATGAAATCATATGCACGTGAAGATGTATTCAATGCCGATGAAACGGGACTGTTTTTCCGTGTTTTACCTGGAAAAACGATGTGTGTTTAAGAGGAAACGTGTGTTGGGGGGGGGGGATATTTCAAAAGAGCGGCTAACTGTTGTACAGTCCTACCGCTCATCGAAACAAACGGCGATTAATTTTTATTTTAAAATATTATAGGCTAGGCTCTACAGCATTCACAAATTTAAAAATTGTAGAGTAAAGTGTATTGTGTTCAGTGTTTTTTTAAATGTGCTTTAGAATTTGTTTAATAACAGTACAGTACAGTATTTATTGTACTGTACTCTGTATTTATAAAAAGATAGCCTACATTATTAATTAAATACTGTAGCCTATTTTGTAATGGATTTATTATATGTAATGTAGCCTATTATGTAATATATTTTTTATTATATTTTATACCCAAAAATTGTACTTAAGAGAAATCTAGGCGATAATTTAAATAAATAATATCGATTTCATTTAGATGGCTTTAGACATTCCCCCGGCATGCAAACGTGTGCCTTGGAACACAATCTACCGTTAACATTTTTGGAATGTTTAATATTAAAATCTTTTTGTTTAATATTTCTATTTTTAAATGTTTAACTGTTATTTTCTTGGTTTAATTCCCCGCTAAGCAGTCACCAGTGATGTGACCATCCAGGGAAGGTTTTTCTTGAGAGGAGCAGAAGATAAAAATTTTACCAATAAGAAAAAAGCTAAGGTTATTTTGAGAAAATTCAAAGAAAAGTTTAATATTATTATTATTTAACAAGCATCGCACTACACACCAATAATTATGCATACTTAGAAGATAACTGTGTTGATCTACTGACAACATTCCACTACAAAATGTAGCGTAACGTTTAATTTAAATAAATGATGCCTCTATACCACAAATAACTTTTTCTTTAACTTAAAATCTTATGTACATTTCAATTGCATAGCAATCATCCTCAGAGGTAATTTACAATAAAAATATCTATTTTGTAAATTAAGTATTTTATTTTACCTAAAAAGTATTTGTATTGTAAATTACCTCTGAGGATGATTGCTATGCAATTGGAATAAGATTTTAAATAAAAGTAAACGTTATTTGTGGTATAGAGGTTTCGTTTATTTTAATTGCCTATTTTCAAGTTACTTCAACATATTAAAGACATGGGGACTACTTCAAATCACATACAAAAATTAAAATCTACGTTACGAGTAGCATAATATAATAAGGGTTAGAACAGATGACAAAATAAATAAAATTATATCTACCTTCTGTAAACAATTAGAACAGTTTTACCAACTTATCAAGAAACACAATAGCTGTTCCTCTCATCAAAGTACTAAAGCAATCAGCTCCTTCTTTACTGAATTTATTTCCTATTAATGGTTTTCTTAATAATACAAGATACAGATATTTTTAGAAGTTACCTGTAATACAAAATATATTTTACTATAGGCTACTAATTACAAAAAAAAAAATAATTTTCTTTTGTAGTTTCATATACAATAAACTTTCTACATGAGGATTCTTAGGCCCCCAATCTGCCCCTTCCCTCACTCCCTTAGTAATATTCTGCATGGGCCACTGATCCGAATTTTACAACCATCTCATAAAATCAAATCTCATTTTTTGCATGAATATAAAACCTATTTATTGCAAGGTAATATTTATAAGAATAAATTTGCAAATGCAAACCATTTGGATCATGTAGGACTTAGTTAATCCTATATAAATTGTGTAGGACTTAGTTAATCCTATATAAATTATGTAGGACTTAGTTAATCCTATATAAATTATGTAGGACTTAGTTAATCCTATATAAATTGTGTAGGATAACTAGAGAATACAGATATTTTTAAGAAATAATAAATTCTAGACAGACATTGAGCTTAACCCTACTCTATGAATGAATTTATTTTGCAATTTCACCAATTCACTAACAAACTTATGCAGAACCTTTCACTAATATCCAACAAGAAAACACTTACAATAACAATATGGAATGTGGACAACCTATGAACCCAAAATTAATATTCTATCTTCAACATCAAGCAGCCTAAAGTCTACCTGCCACACATTAGCTATATCACTGGCATTTTTAAACCAAAATGAAAAATCAGAATTGTTCAAAGAACAATATTACAATAATTCATGAGAAAAACTATGACCATTATCTCACTATGGCTAGTTAAAATGTAGGCCGCAATTGAAAATCCCGCCACTTTCGAGCTTCAGCGATTAAGTTTTCATTGGCAAAAAACTACAAACCAATTGAAATTCATTGCAATCTTTGTGAACTTTATGTAGATGAAATGAAAGCAGAGCAAGGCGTGGTGTATTGATTTTTAGAATATCTCTACCGATTCAACATGGGCCGCAATGGTCGCCTAACCTGGATACTAAAGACTTGGTGAAAATCAATGACAAATTTTTTTTTCAAAACATTTTCCTAAAATTACTCAAAATTTAGTTCATGATGAGATGTTTGGCTACCACAAATACTGTTGTATCGCAGATGTTTGTAACACACAAATTTCTTGATTGTATTGACTCTGGTGATGAAACATGGGCTAAACATGTGAGTTGTTAAACAGAAAGGCAGCTTTCAATGCTGGAAAAGGTGAAACCACGACTTTTATATGCATGGTAACTTATTTCGCCATAATAAAAATTTTTTAATGTTATTAATTTTGAATGTAAAACAACTATGTGCTTAGTTATTATTGATATTTAAGAGCAATAAAACCCAAGATTTGATTGCCTGCAATAATAATTTTTATGTTCCTAATTTAAATTGACGTTATCTCCCCTTGTTTTACAAACCGCTGCAATCATCTGTTCGGATTAAGTCTTCTAAACTTGTGAAAAGTATCATATTTCAGAAATTCAGTTTCAACTGTCCTAGTATATAAAAACAGAAAAAAAACCACATGAAAAACAGCACTGGTTTCAAATACCCTAATTATTTAAATCACACATATTTTATAAAACCTAACTGTAATATTTGAATCATGGGTTTCTGCCTATCCTATCATTGGCATTTTAACTGTTGTCGACATGTATCGAATGCCCTCTATTAGTCACCGCTTTCTGTATTCTATGGAGTACACTTGGTCAACAAGAGTTAATATGACAATGCTAGGTGTGACAGAAAACCATGATAAACTAAATACAGTAAAACCTTTATATCCGGAACCTCCGATGTCCGAACGTAAAATGAAAATAAAGTAAACGCCATGCCGTTGGGCCAGTTTTCTGGCGCCAGCAGTCGCTTTTTTTGTTCTTTCCCAACTCAGCTAGTTATGTTCGAGTCTCCGTATCGTTTGGTTCACTAGTATTCTACAGATTGGTGTATTACCCAACTTAATCAGTTGTGTTTGAGTCTACATATCATTCAGTTTACATATGTTCTACAGGATTTTGTGAAATTAGGTGCTTTAGTTAGTTATTTTACCAAGAATTTGTAACCTACAATATACAGTATAATGGAAAAAAACTGTTTTCTATTGAAGATTAGATTCACCCAATAAAACTATTAGATTTGGGAGAGACACATAAAAAAATTACAAGTGAGAACTAATACGGTATGTGACTGAAAGAAATCTCGTGAAAATGTTACCAATAGTTATAATTGCAGATATGGATAAGGGAAGAAGTGTTAACAAGTCCTTAAACACCGCATACTTGATAGTTTTATGGATATCTACAGCACACGACGCAATCAGGCCGATAACACTAGTTAAATCATGGTAAAAACTATTACATCACAAAACCAACAATGCAGGGATTGAAAATGCATTACAAATGGAGTACCTTGTTATTGAATCAAATGAAGAAATTGTAGATCTTCGAAACATTCCTGGTTCTAAGGACATGCTTGCCTTAGCAACTGGGCGGGTCCACGGGTAGCGGATAGTGGAACGGCCTACAGATATGTAGGTTACTTGTGAATAAGGATTCCGGAAGGTTTCTGAATAAGCATGCCCGGACCGAGGCAATGGTTCAAAGGTGAGGAATTATCCCTCGTCAGTCAACCGGTTGGGTGTGGTAAAAATAACTGCTCTGACTGGGAACTGGGGTTGTTGGGAATTAAGTCCTCACAATGCTACTCTCACCTCCCAGGTGTACCAAGGGCAATGCGGTTGTGAAGTATGGGCGGGAAACTACCCTAACAACAGAGTTGTAACAAAAGAGAGTAAAGCAGGCTGTTCGCTCCTTGAGCATCAGTTAATAATGTCCTGAACTTAGAGTGTGCTTCAAGGTCAGTGACTGAATACCCAATCCAAGGTAGAAGGCATCGTGCCGATGGATGAATGGTTGCAGGGTATAAAATGCAGTAGCACACGATCCTCTTGAGGAACTAGACAAAACCTCATTGTATGTTGTCTTGCCAGGGCAGTGGGAGTTCTGCTCTGGTTGACCGTTCTTTCCCCCATACTTGGGAAGCTAATGGACCAAGTAAGTACACAAATTGATGTTGAGTCTGCACTGACAGCGGGAGCCAATGAGACGGTAAACCGTGAGTCTGTAGCAGATGTGTCAACGGCAACCACCACTGGGGGTGCGGGAGCGGCTACCAAGCTCCCGACTGCAGAAACCAGTGAAATGGTTGTAGAGATGAGCACGCTTTCTCTACAGAGAAAGCGTATGAGCGGCCAGAAAGCGGCTCCGAAGAGATCAGGCGAGAGCAGCGGGAGGGCCAATAATCCTGAGCACACAACGCAGGGGAGGCCAAAAACGAGCCGAGCATGTTAACATCCAGGGCTTGGATGTTGTGAGGGGTGAGGTGCAATAGGTGGGAAGCAATCAACCACGAGCACCAAACCCCAGCATGGAGATTGCATACTCGAACAGCTGGGCTAATATCCCAGATGTTTCGGGACATATGAGTATTGAGTACGTGGTCAAAGAATCTGTCTTGGAGATGGGCAGTGACCACCTTACTCGGACGTTTGCACCTGACCAGGCCCACCAAACTATGATGGAATGGTCAGGGTCAGTAAGATCAGGAGCTCAGATCTGGTACACAGATGGCTCCAAGATGGACTTTGGCACAGGAGCGGGGGTGTATTGTAAAACCCATGGGTAAAACTAGTTTTTTCCTTGGGGAGGCATACCTCTGTCTTTCAGGCCGAAATATATGCTATAAATGCCTGTCTGGGAGAGATAGCGAGAAGTTGAATACACAGGACCCGGATTGCTATTTTCTCTGACAGTCAGGCAGCAATTAAGGCACTAAACGGACATGTGGTCACCTCGGCCATAGTCAGGGAGTGCCTAAATAACCTAGAAGCCCTGGCAAGGCACAATCAAATCAAGATAGGTTGGGTGCCAGGGCATAGGGGAATATTTGGAAATGAAGCCGCAGATGCACAAGCCAGCGAGGGGTCTTCAACTCCCCTAATTGGACCGGAGCCGGCGGTAGGTATTTCCAAATCCATGGTCAAGATTGCAGTGCGAAAGTGGATGGCTGAAAGACACTGTGAGCACTGGGTCAGGGCTGAAGGAATGAGACACAGTAAGCTAACCCTTAGGAAACCTTCCTTGGGGCTGCAGGATAGTCTCATCTATCTGTCTAGGCAGGAATTGAGGATAGCCACAGGTCTACTCACGGGACACTGTGGACTAAGGAAACATCTGCATAATACGGGTATCTTCAAAGATGAACCCGTGTGCAGATTATGTGGGCAAGAACTGGAGACCGCCACACACATCATTTATAGATGTGAAGCACTTGCCGAGAGGCACTTCAACCTCTTTGGTGATAGCACAGATGTGGAAGAGGATGCTGAAAGTAAAACACTAGTCAGAAAACTTCTAAATCTGGTAAGAGGGAAGGGGCTCTTTGACTAGATCAGGGAGATAAGTACAATATACCTAAGGAAGCGGTGCTTCGGGCAGTTTAAACCCGCTCCCAAGTTAATAAAAAAAAAGGACATGAACAATGTTGGCGCGAATGAATGGATGAAAGAGGATGAAGTTCATGAATTTACTACTAGTGTGATATTGTAGACTTAGTAAGCACACAACAACCAGTGCCTGCCGAAGATGACAAAAGAAAACAAACTATTACCCATAATGAGCCTTTTCAGCCATTTGATCTACTGATCGAGTATGTCGAACAACAAAACGATGCAACAGCAGCCGATTATCTACTCTTTCGAAGTTGGAGGGATATTACGTCGAAGACAGGTGTTCAATGAAACAAGCAAACCACTCACATGTTCTTTTATCAAAACTGATAATTAATATCCACATGTTTGTTCAGTATACAGTATTAAGGAACTGTACATTCAGGCATGTAACTAAATTGTACGTACAATTCTATACTGCTATTAAAATATAATTACAATTACACTTGTTTGTTTATCTTGGCAAAAAAACCACTACTTACTGATTTATTCAGCATTACTAAATCAGTAAGTAGTGTTTCTTTTTTGCCAAGATAAACAAACAAGTGTAATTTTTATAAAATCCTCAAGATGTACAACACAAACACTACAAGTTATAATTACAATCTTTTCAATTTTTTCCGGTTCACTTATGTTTTTACTACAAAATGCATTCTAACAAAAAACATTTGCGGCACCCTAAAGTACCTATCCTATACATTCAAATATCTAGCACGATAGATTTATTTAATAACAAAATAAAGCTTAAAGATTCTAAATATTAACTGAAGTATCTATAAACCAAAAAAGAACATCAAATATATACCAACAATGCATTTGTTTAGTATATTAAAAGGTTCCACTGCCACATAAAAAACCTTCTTTTATCCTACAAAAATTATCCTTCAACAAATAATTAATACATATAATTCCACTATTATCATCATAATAGTAAACATATTATAATGAACATATACAGTATCTGGTTAGGAAAGATTTGCTTAGGAAAATAGTAATGCAAAAACTTTCTGAACATTAAATATAACTAAAACACTTATAAAATATGTTTACAACTTGCCTATAATAGCACTTATATTTGTTGTGGATGGGAGTTTCGAGAGATCTGTCCCATTGTCAACTCCGACTATAGCTCTGAGTTGACAATGGGACACATCCCCCGAAACGACCGTTCTCAACAAATATAAGTAAGGCCGTTCTCACCAAAGCTTTAGTATGTTTGTAACCTTCTGATGATGCTAACTGTGTTGGCAAAATGTACATCAAGGGTGTTTAAATATTTGTAGCAAGGGTTATTGTTATTTATTTATCACATGCTTATATAAAATGGTAACATTTTACAATACATACAAAATTTTCTTTTAATCCCATTTTTTTTATAAAACAGAGCAATATGTTACACTACTACAATAAAAATATTGAAAAGAACCCCAATACCAAAAAAATAATCAAAAATAACAAATAAAACAAGTTACTTAAGATTAAACCCTTATGTACATTTCGATGACCATGTCATCATCATCAGAGGGTCTTGTTACAAAACACAATCTAGCACACAAGAAGTTACAAACTAGAATGATCATTCTAGTTTGTAACTTCTTGTGTGCTAGATTGTGTTTTGTAACAAGACCCTCTGATGATGATGACATGGTCATCGAAATGTACATAAGGGTTTAATCTTAAGTAACTTGTTTTATTTGTTATTTTTGTGGTATTGGGGTTCTTTTCAATATTTTTATTGTAATATATTGTACCACTGTGCTCTTGATATTGTGTATGTTACACTACATTAAAATATTGCTACTAGTATTCAATTTGGATAAATTTTATCCTAATAATATCATAGTCTGCTAAGAAACCAATTTATTGACAAGTAAAGTGGTCTTCATTTATGGATCACCACATGGAACAAGGTAGTGTTCAACTTTTAATACTGTGTTGTAACTTTTTTAATAATAACTATTAAACTTGTTTAAAAAACAAACCTATCCTAAATGAATACTTTTTATTCATATTATTTTAAAATTGTTTGTATATTTTATAATTATTTTTCCATTTAAAATTTGTTGGGGCGTCGCCATAAGGTTTTTTATCAGTGCTCTGTTTTATAAAAAATCATTTTTTGGTGTTTTATTATTTGTAAACCCTCAGATTCAGAGTTGTCATTGACAGAGCTTCTATGGAATATGTCAAAAGTTAATGGGAGAATGCTAGGTATTAAAAACCCTTGGTTTCTTAAACTTTTGGGTATTTATTTCATATTCCTACATAATAGATTTCAGGAAAAAAATTATACCGATAGATGCAGAAAGTCATCAGAAATATGAAAAAAATATTAAAAAATTCCGCTCAAGCCTAAAAAAAATTTTTTTTTGGTAAAGCATCTCCCCCTCTACAGCACAAACTAATTCAACATTTTATTTAATGTTTTTGATGCAGTAACTCACAAAATCACTTGAAATTTAATTATACTTGCAGCCTGAAAATTTACAAATTAAAAAAATTTGTAACTTATGTAGGTATTTATTTCCCGTGCTAACGTATTCGATTTTAGCAACAAAAAAATATACCGGGTGACGCAGAAAGTCGTTAGGGATATGTAAAAATAACAAAAACTCTCCCTCAAGAAAATAATTGCAATTTTATCAATTACACTGGGAAAAAAATTCAGTGCAGAGTAGTCAGAAGTACTACGTTTGTGTATCAACAGTGCGCCGTACTACGTGTACGTATATTTAAATATAGCTATAGTCTCCAGTTTGGATGGATTTGGTTATTATTTTATAAATTACTGTATACCTATATTAAAATATACCTGTAAAGTGTCCAGTCAGGATAGATTTGGTTGTAATTTTACAACATTACATTACCTAATTAGACGTCTACTTCTGCGGAGTAATAATTTTTGCCAGGTGATGTCATGTGATCTCTATTCTAGCCTTACATGTGTACATTTGGTTAAACGTATAAAATTACAACCAAATCTATCGTGACTGGGTACTTCATAGGTATATAAAATTACTTTTTCATGGCAATAACAAACAATAATTACCAATATAGCTTTAGAACATGTTTTTGATTCATTTTATAAGCATTGTAATGAGGGTGGGCAATGTGCATTTTTACCAGCACTATTAGCACCACATATGGGGGAATTACAATTGTCCAAAATTATTAATTTTTGGGTCATGAGCGAGGGTCATGTGGGCAAGGTAAATAAATACCCTCAAGTATTATACGGCGGTTACTATTATAGGTGCATAGTAATTATGTATAAAATTACAACCAAATCTATCCTGACTGGATGCTTCATAAGTAAATAAATTAATTTGAACAGACATGCAAATTAACTGCGGAAAACACACAAAAGTTAAGTTCATTTATTCAAATTTTATTTGAGACTACGTTTTTGGGAGCGCAGTAGCAACAGCACACTGCCCTACGTCTAGACATGAATATACCTATAAAGCATACAGTTAAGATAGATTTGATTGTAATTTTATACAACATTACTATATACCTATATTAAAATATACCTATGAAGTATCCAGTCAGGATAGAAGTGGTTGTAATATTATAGCACATTACTACGTACCTATATTAGTGGCCTCCGTATAATACATAAGTACCAAAAAAACCTCAACACTTTAATTTCACACATCTTTGCACGATAATTTTAATTGTTTTTAGGGTACCGTTAAAACTATAATTAAATGATACTTACCTGAGTGAATACGTAAGGGCTTACTTGCTGATGCGTTTTGAAACCTGTAGAGGCTTCGTTACGTAATAGGAACGATTGTTTCAAAACGCATCAGAAAGTAAGCCCTTAGTTTCGTACTTAGTTAAGTACCATTTAATTATAGTTTAATCAGTGTATTCAAGATTATTATAACAAGCAACTTTAGAGTAAAAATTAAAAGTGTGTAAATGTTCAACGCATTATTATGTTTTTTTTGTGTGTTAGTGTCTATGTTTGATGCGTCTTTTAGAGTAATTTTGGAACTTACTATCGCAAAAAAATAATGTTTGATTTTAATAACAATATAAAGTAGGTGTGTCAGATAAAACGTCGTGCTAATGTTGCTTTGTTAAAGTTGATTTTTTCAAAATTTGTAATTTTTTAGGAGTCAACAGCTAGTTCAATTACATGTCAAGGCATTTTGTGAGTTTCAACGTCAAAAAATAAAGCAAAAAACATTAAAATAGTATTGTTTTACATTTGACGTGCAAAGAAACAAGACATTGCTGTCCAAAATTTAAAATTTTAGGGGCATGAGCGAAAATTGTCATAATTTTTATGTATTTCTGATGTCTTTCTGCATCACCTAGGCCTAGTATAATATTTTTACTAAACTCGATAACGTGACAATGGGAAATAAATACTTTTTGGATTGTACAGTGAGATCTTTTACTTTTTTGAAAATGTTTGGACATCAGCCCTAGGTATTTTGTTAGTGTTTATGAAGATATCGTTTCATTTTGTGAGGTATAATGTTTTTTTGCAAAATCTATCCCACATAGCAACAGATAACTACCAAAATCCTATATTAAAGCAAAATATCTAAATTAATACTGAATCTAAATTTACTATAAAAATATAACCATCACTTTCAAATTCAAAACTACCTTAAGTTCATTTTTCCTCCTAGGGCTGATATGTCATGAAAGTAATAACAAACCTAATTCAATATACTTAATAGAAGCTTATATCATTTACCTTATGAAAACCTAACTCACATTTCAAATTATTGGACAAGGCCTAATGGTAACTTATTAAAAGGTATATACCTAAAATAAATACTGTCTTGCTCCAAGTAATTTAAATTAGGCTACTAATTTATTTATTTTTATTCATGTTATGGTGCTAATTATTTATAAAAACAAGTATTTTATGTCTAGTTTTAAAAATATAATTAATTTATACTAGAAATGTCGGTTAATGGAAACTCCCAATTTATTGAGGTTACAACTGTCAACTTGACAGCTGTTTTTAGCATTGCTATATTTCAATATAAATATTTTTTTTAAATCCAAAAAAAAGGATATTTCAATGCAAATAAAAATGGAACAGATATAAGAATAATGATTTATATATTGAAAGTGATGGTAAGAGTTTGCTGCTAGGGGAGAATCGATAAAGCTCCAAATCGGGTGCAATGAGCAGCTCTGAATGGCTGATAGTAGTAACACACGTAGTACGCACCTGGGGTAGGTTGGCTGAAATCTGGCGTTGCAAAGAATCACGCTCTTTCTCTACATCTGTAAGCTTTGCTTCTGTTTCTCCTAGACGTTCTTGAGTTTCGCGCAAACTGTCCATTAATTTATCGCGCTCATCGAGCATAGAAACCATAAGCTGTTCAAAATTCGCATCGTCTCCCGAGAATTGAGAACTTCGTTGACTTATACTATCTTCTGATATGGTTGGCATCACATCACACATCATGTTCCACATTTTGGAATTCGGTTTAAGCAAAAATTTAATTCAAAAAACCATAATAAATTTACTACACTCGACTGAATAGGAGGCGGCGGCGGCAGGCAATTAGCCTAGTAGCTTATCTTTATTCACTAAACATTTTATATATCACTAGTAGCTACTTTAGCTACCAAAATTTTGCACTAAACTATACACCATCGCTAAAGTACAACAACCGATCACTAAACACATTTTTTTCGTGGCTAAAACCAACATTATTGCCAAGAAAGAAGCGACACACCTACAAATTCCTACTCCTGTCCTACAACTAAACTTATCAAATCAAGCAGCCATCTTGGGCTGTGACGTCAGGGAAGAGGGTGGATTCTGTTACTCAGTCTGCAATTTTGAATGAGTACATAGATATACAACGAAATCATATCTGTATACATTAACTATACGATACAAGTTAGTATTACAAAATCAAAAAGTGTAAATTATAGACATTTTAAAATGTTTACATATAACATGCCCTTTACTAAATTTTGTAACCAGACATTTGTACGGAACGATATTCAATCCTTTGAAAAGAAATTTTTAATAACGGCAAAGAATTTAATAAACATTAGTTATTAAACAAAGGTATTAGGAAAATTTGTTTGTTCTTAAAATTAAATTTTCAATAGAGCTTTATTTATATTTTTAAATAAAATTATCGACTACACATTATATATTTTGTTTACATTATTTCCATATTATATTTTTAGGAGATCTTCAAATGAATTTATATAAAAATTTAACCTAATATAGGATTTTTAATTGCTTACCTTTGAGCATATAACATAATCAAAGCATATAACACAATATAGTACATTATATGTTCACTACTCTGTTGATTTTCCGACGTTCCAACTTTGTATGTCGAATTACTTCTTTGATAACGAGCTTTATAATCTGTGACAAGATGCAGATTTCATATTTATGGTTGGATACAGTAAACTGTCATAACAGTTGAATTTTATAAATAGAAAAACAATACATTGATATAAATCATCTATATAAGTGTACTTTCGCACATAAATTTTCAGTTTCTTAATAATTGTAATACCAATTTTATAACTGTCAATTTCAGGAATCTAAATTTTTACCAAACCAAGAAATATTTTTTCGAAATTTATGTGGTAGTTTTATTAAATTTTGAGTCGTGCATTAATTATTAAACAGAATTTGTTTAAAACAAGTTTACACCTATGAGTTTGTTTCTAAAGTTTTTTTTTTCAATTTATTTATTATAAACTGCAGCTAAGATAAATCCTATCTAGCAGCTTGCTTTCTGATGGAGATTACAATGTTCATCGTTTCTAAAGTTGTTTTTGTATTTGTTTTGCAAACGGGAAAATTTATTTCATAATTTTGTGAAGTCCTGATGAGTTTAACTAAAGATCAGAAATTCTTAGTAAAAATAAATAACAAATTTTTATCAAAATAGTTTTAGATGATTTTTCACTTATAACCAAACGGGCCTGCAATCTAAATTTTAACCCAAAATATACAAACATTTCAAAATGCATCCTTCACTCATACACATCTAACTACATTATGATTTACACAAACTTTTAATATAACCCAAATCATGCCATCAAAAATCACCTAATATTGCTATCCTAGCCCCATCACACCATTACAGCACCCCATCCCAACCTACAATATCCAAAAGTTATTTTTTCTCTGCCTAAAATAAGTGTCGTACATCAAGGTATGTCCAAGTGTTAAACTATAATCAAGTAACCTCAAGCTAAAGGTAAATTCAAATTATATTATGGGTGAGATATGTATTGTACTGATATTATGGGTTTTAAACAAAAACCCATTTTAATTTATATGAGGCAATCTTCATGTATTATTTTTCATGATGTTCAAGATTTCTAGATGTGTTGTTAACATTGGTTTGGGGTAAAACTTTTAATAAATTCTAAAATTGTAGAAAATAAACATGTCTTATTTTATACACTATTCCAAATAGTTATGCAATAGTTATAATCAGTGTATGAACTATTATTTTTTACAAATTACACTTTTGCTATTACTTGTGACCAGACATTTGTTAACTATAAGTTGTTAATCTCTAAAAGGAAACGTTTTTGTCGTAAGACTTCTTCAGCCTCGCCTGACGATTTTGTCTAAGATTTCGATATTATTTTTTCTCTTGGATTTTGTAGTCCATTATGTTCGGTGAAACTTAATTATCACTTTTACATTAGTTTATGTTAAACTCTTGACATAAGCATACCACACAATTTAACACTATTATCACTCGACATAACAAACACTCTACACCAACATACCCGTATCCGAAGCCCTCATCCTAAAGACCCAATTATTGTAGGACATCATAACAAAAACTCACCTTACCGAAATTCTAAACACTCTCTAAACTATCACTAAACAAAACTATTTCACCCACATCTCAAATTTCTATTCATAACCAGGCCCAACCATGGGAAGTTCTGTCAGCAGCGTCAGCGAAATTTTTCTACAACACAGAAAACACCAAGATACTCGCAAGCAATACACACGCACACTAACTCATTTACTAGCACAGACATGTCCATGATATAACACTATACAGAGGCAACACCTGACAATGCGAAAAACTCCTCACCTACACTAATAAAATACACCCAAAACTCCACTTCACCTCTGAGATTGAAACCAACTGGTCCTTAAACTTCCTCGACCTCACCATAACAAAGAGCCACACACAAAAACAGCTTCAAGATTTAAAGGCACACACATCGACAGACACACTTATCCACAAGACCATCCTATCCAACACAAACACGCTGTCTTCAGATCCATGCTCCATAGACTTGAAGAAGTTCCAATGACAGAAAACATATATAAAGAACTAGACACCATTAAATTTTTAACATACACCAAATGGATATAGCACCACAATAATAGACAAACTTTCGCACAATATACAAAAAACACTAAAATTAACACTACGGAGAGGGAAAACATATACATCACAATACCATATATAAACAGAACATCAAATAAAATAGTCATAAACTAATGTAGAAATGATAAAATTATTTTTCTTTGCACCAATATAAGTTGTATAAAAAAGTGTTACCATTCAACATTAATTTTTTTTTTTATAACATTTGACAAATTACTATTGTATTATTTGATTCCATTTTTACATAAGCCACTAGTTTTTAACTAAAAACACTTGTACATTTGTTACACTATAATAGCACTTTCTTTTATTATTGATAAACTGCCTATTTGTAACTGACTGAGTTGATAATGGGACACATCTCCCGAAACAATCGTCCTAAATAATCATAAAAGTAGGTACTACTCTAGGCAAGTGTAACATATGTACAAGTGTTTTTAGTTAGAAAACTCTTTGGAAAGTGTATGATTAAGTTACATGCAAAATAAATATGATTTATTGGATTCAGTCGCGCTATTTCAGTAATTTATAAAAAAGCTCAACAAGCAAAATACTCAACAAAAACAAAAACACAAACAAATTCATCACCCTCACATACATAAACAAACTCACAAATAAAATAGCACACCAATTCAAAAAAGCAGGATACAATGTAGCTTACAAAACAACAAATAAAAGCCAAACTGCTATCAGACACAGCATTAATAACAATACCAACACATACAATAACCCAGGAGTGTACAAACTGAAATGCAACAACTACAATAAGTTCTATATTGGACAAACAGGCAGATCTTTCGCCAAAAGATATAAAGAACACAAAATCGCACTGCACACTACTATTGCATCCACCTTCGCAAATCACCTCGTGGACACTATACACTCATGCAAAAGTAATGGAAAATAACATGGGCATCCTCCAGACATGCAACAAAGGCCATAAATTAAACACACTAGAACAGTTTGAAATATATAGACATAGCAACACACATAAAAATGACATCCTAAATAAACAAACGGCACAGATCACACATACTCTTTGATCACATCACTTCTAACTTTCAAAAAAATGGTACCGAGGAAGCACAACTGCAGCATTCCTAGTGGCAAAAATACGAGGCTGAAGAGTCGTAAGACGAAAACGTTTCCTCCAAGTGTAAGTTAACAATTTAATAACTTTTAGTTAACAAAAAGTCTGGTCGCAAGTAATAGCAAAAGTGTAATAAGTACAGTACCGCTCAAATTAATTGGAACACCAGGTAAATGACTATGATTCTTAAATGAAACACAATTTATTGACGACAAAAATTACAAACAGCTCCCTACTAATTAATATGTCCTCCTTTTTTTTATAACCTCTTCACATCGTTTTGGCATTGATTCTATGAGTTTTTTGCATATATTTTTAATTTTGTCATCATGGTACAGTAGAACCTCTTAAACTCGATTCCCGACATTCCGTAAAACTCGACAGGGCTGGTGAATTAATAATTTTTTTACACCGCCCATAACGTAAAGCTTTCCATCAGTACATAGGCCGCCCGAGAGCGCTAGAGACTCAGACTAGGTTACTGGGTTTTCCAAGGTCGTTCAACCCTTTATCTGCCTAGCTGGGGTGGGCTATTGTTTGCACACGTTCGGGGATTACTGTGGCCACTTTCCTTATCGTGAGGCTGCGCGTTGGCTTGGGATTCCCGGGCAGGTCATAAACTACCCTCGCTATATTGTCACTGGGCGTTGAGACACAGTTGGGGTCAGTTGCTTTTGTTCGAGAGTGGTTGACAATTGTTTTAATGAGTTTTGTGCTGGAATTTAGAGCGACAGTGTGACGGAGAAGAAGAGGAAACAAGTGTCAGTGTCAATGGAAGCAAAGTTTGGTGCCCTAAAAATACTTGAGCGTGGTGAAAGAGTAAATAAAATAGCGTTGGACTTGAACATCGATAGGTCAACAGTGCTCGGTTGGAAGAAAAAGAAATCTGAAATTGAATCGTGGTGTTTGAAAAGACAGTGTACAGAATCCATCGCGGAATGAAAAACAATGAGAAGTGCAGAGTTCGAAAAAGTCTGCAAAACCCTTTACCAATGGTTCCGTGTGCACAGGGAGAAGGGAACGCCTATATCTGGACCCATCCTGCAAGAGAAAGCTCTTCAGTTTTATGAACAATTTATGGACAAAGGAGAGCCTGGGTTTACAGAGAGCAATGGTTGGTTGTCAAGGTGGAAACAATGATATGGAATCATTGCAGTACTTAGAGCAGCAAAATGCGACTGGAATGGAGATTCTGTTCCTCAGGAGACTCCGTGATCAAGCTGCAAGACGCCGTGTGGAGACAAAAAAGCAGTTTTCAATCACAGGGTTTTTCAAACGACTTCAGTAAGTTTACTTTTACAGTTTTCTTCTAGTGTTCAGAAAACTTCCCATAACTAACTGTGATGGACTTTTTATAAGCAGCATAAACAACTTCAGTAATAACACTTTTGTAATGAACACTGAATTTTCAGATTCTACTAGGCCTTTTGTATCAATTTTATTTTTTTATTATAAGTTATAAATGTTGATATAAATATATAATTGTATATAATAAATCAATAAATGTACAATTTTAATACTCTAAATAAGCGTTTTTATTTAACTCCTAGTTACTTTTATTCAAGTTCCCTAAAACTCGACAACCTTTAAGTCCACATTGTGCCGAGTTTGAGAGATTCTACTGTACCATATTTTGATTACAGCAGTAATCATGGATGTTTTTGTTGTACAATGTTCTTTAGAAAAACTTTTTTAACAAATAGCCCATGGATTTTCGATTGGGTTTAAATCGGGTGAATTACCAGGCCATTCCAGAACTTTTACTTTGTTCTCAGAAAAAAATTCCTTGCATATTTAGATGTATGGCATGGAGCCGAGTCTTGTTGAAAAATCCCATTGGCTTTTGGAAACATTTGCAAAAAGAGTGGGACAACTCTTCTTTGTAATAAAGTAATATATTTGTCTGAGTTCATCATACCTTCAATTGGAACTAATGGCCCTGAACCATTATAGGACATACAGCTCCAAAACATTTTTTTAGGTGGATGTATGGGTTGTTGAAGGATGTGAGCTGATGTCTCAGCTTCATTCCCACTTCTGTGGACAAATTTAACTTTATGTCACTGAACCAAAATATGTGTTTCATCAGAGAAAACGACATTTTTTCACTGTTGTAACAGTGAACTTTTTGTAGGTTATAGTCCACTGTAAACGTTTCTTCTTCATTGCCACAGTAAGAAGCTGCTTTTTCTTTGGTCGGTAAGCTTTTCGCCCAACTTCGGTCAACCTTCTTTTAACAGTACTAACATGAATATTAACTCCATTCTTGTTAATTTCTCGTGCCAAATCTACAGCCGACAACCTGGAGTCAATCTTACTATTCCTACTTAATTGGCGGTCAGTTTGAGGTGTGGTTTTTCTTTTACGACTACAATTTCCTATTCTGTTAGCAGAAAAGGAGCCAGTCTCATTGAATTGCTTAACAAGTCGGTTAACAGTAGCTAGGCCTACCTTACATTCTTCAGCTATCTTCCTCTGAGACATACCTCCATACTGATGTAGCGTAATAATCTTGCTACATTTTCTAGGTGTGGTATCCACCAATTGAGTTATTGTAAAACTAAAATAAGTTTGTTAAACAAACACACAAATGCAACAATAATAAATACTAAGAATACTTCACTGAAAATGTGTAAAGCACAAAGAATCACTTGTGCACTAACTGTTCGTGAGGTCAGGTTGTATTAAAACAAAATCAAAGTACTGTAGCAGTGATGCCAACTGTCGCATGATGAAAAGAGTGAAATTTCTGAGGTGACTGGTCACTGATATTCGTTTGTTGCTGGTGGTACCAGGACAATATATGGAAAATACCAGTTTCAGTGATAATGGATCGACCAAAAGTTGCCTCTGTTGTGATTGGGCAAAAAGTCATAGTCACTGGATGAAACAGCCGTCATTGGTTGATTTATCGCTGTCACTGGCTCTGCTCTCACCACTCGGCTCATGGCGCTGATTATTGTGCAGTGTTGTTGACTGAAAGGGAGAGGGAGTGTTGTCTCTGTTGTGATTGGGTAAAATGTCACTGAAAAGCTACTGATATTTTACCACGGCTGTCATTGGTTGATTTGTCACTGTCACTGGTTCTACTCATTTACGTCGTGTGTGGGCGGTCGATTTGTCGGAATTCAAGATAGTGACTGTAATGGGTACAGTAGACGCTATTTCGCATTTGGTAGTTTGTTCTTAATTTTGTACTTTATTTTTAAATAAGATAAGCCTTCTAAAAAAAAAACTAAAGAAAGAAATGTATGAATAGGGTAAGAGCAATAGGGTAGGTCAAAATTGTACGAGGTTACACTATAAAGTCCGGAGGAGCCACCCACTCTTTGTTGGAGCAGTATGGGGTCTTCTTTATTAATAAAACGACACTGAATTTAAGTTTAACACCAAAGATAATTAAAAGAGAGATAACACAAGTTTCATGAGTAGCAGTTAATTCTAAGCCACTTACCAATCAAACTGTATGCGGTTCTTGTAGAGCTGTGAGTCGTTCGACACAACAGGCCTGTTTGGAATCTTGCAGAGATGAACGAAGTTTCTCGAAGAGTGGCAAAAACTAAAACTTATTTAATCTTTATTTTAATAACTTTACTTCACTTATAACAAGATAAACCGTCTTTAATCATTAAATGTTTATTCCTTCAAGCGGTTAAAATACTTAATGTTCTGATGCAATGTTATTAACACGCGGTTACCCTAAGACAATGGCACTCGAACTTATAACGCGGTTTAACAGGATTTATTAAAGTTTGACGTCAAAAATTTATTGTCAGCACGGCATTTACACTATTGCCCGAAAGTATTCTGCAAGTGGTGTAACATATAAACACGGTTTTACAAGGATTCACACCAACGCACTTGGCTAGAAAATGATTACTGAAAGCTAATGCGACATGTTGCAAGTGTGTAACTTTTAGACGAAGGAAGTGGCTAGCAGAGGGAAACTAGATCATAAACTACGTGGGCCTAGTCTAAAACATAGAGGAAATAGGCTCAAAGCAACGGGTGACTAGAGCGGAATAACTCTTCTGAGATACGCAGACGAAACTATTTCTTTGCAGTGAGAAAACTACATTCTAGCCGGCGTCAACTATCTGGCAGGCGGTGAAAACTGAACTACGGGTAAAACACCAGCTGATTTCTAGGTTATATCGAAAAAAATGACATGTCAACAAACGTGGTTTATGGAAAGTGAGGTTAACAATCCTGTACTTAACAACCTATAACATAAAATCAGCTGTTTTTTAAAATCATGTTATCACTTATTTTAAGCCAAATAGGTCAGCAGAGTAATTCTATTGCATATCTTGCCCTTTTTGTGAAAAGTTTCCCCCCCCCCATATAAAACTAAAAAATTAAAAGAAATAAATAAATTTAATGAATAAATTGAAATTAATGAAATATTTGACAAAAATTATATTAACATCATGTCATTCACTACAGGTTTTGGTGTTAAGTGATTTGTACTTGAACTTGAGTGGATTTGAAGAGAACTTTTATAAATGTGGTATTTTTCTAGTGAGATTAGTTTTTGTGGATTTTTATTATTTCAACAAAGTACAATAAGTTTTTCAAAATCAAATTAATACAACAATAAGTCAATTCGGTGCCTGCATTCAGCTCCATACATACGTTTACTTACTGCTGATTTATTAGTTTTTGAAATCGATAACATTATCAGGAGTCCATAACTAACTTGGATTTTGTTTTCTCTGTCATTTACCAAAGAAGTGTTACATCTGCTAGTTTTTGAAACGTTGCGTCTACTTGTGAAAGTGTCTAGTGAACCTGTTTTGTTTTATTTTTTCCCTTTAATTGTTTATCCAAGTTATAATGTCATCAAGCTCTGATAGGGCAAAGAGCATTATGCCGTTGATTAAGGAAATTGACTTTTTAGATAAATTAAAATGTGGTGAAAGCATAGCGTCCATCGTAAAGCATTTCAGCTGTTGAGTCAACAATGGATTAAAAAAATAACGATAATATAAGAAGTGTCGAAGAAAATAAGATTTTTTTCTGAATCAAATTAACAGTGTTCAAAAGATTATTCATTTAAAATTAGGTGTTTAAAAAATTAGTGGATAGTGTTTAACAAGGAAGAACATCTGTGAACCCCATATTTAATAGAATCATAAGATTGAAAACGTAAATAAGCAATAGTATTATAGGTGTACAGTATAACTGTAACTAATACTATTTTTTTGATGTGGAGCGTAACCCTCTCCTTTCCATAAACAGTTGGTTTCAGTATCCGCAGTACGTTTGGCGAACGTATCCCCTCAGAATAGCAAGGGATTACTGTATATACTTTTCATATAAAACTATATATTTTATAAATCTAGAATAAATGTACAATAAAATGTATATCTATTCATGAATTACTTTATACACAAAATTTAAGCAGTTGAATATGCACAAAATTTTTTTATCTTGCTTTAGCAAAAAATCAAAAATTTTATATTCATTATCCAACGCCCGTCTGTGGCAGTTGGGCCATTTGACGCCGAGCCTCCCAGTACCGAGCAGTGATGTCGTAAAGAGCATGGTTGAGTTTTGGGCAGGTGAGCAGGTGACTTGCCACCATAATTTCTGTGGAACAGAGTGGACACACGTCCGATTCGGCTATGCCAAGCCGGTGTAAGTGAGCCTGCAGATAATCGTGACCGGTTTCCAGGCGGAACCTTGCAACAGCTTCACTTCTCTCCAGATGACCAGGTATGTGGCCTGGGATCGCTAAGTTTGCCCATATTTTGCCCGTGGATGCGTTTCTTAGTAGGTTCTTAGTGAGCCTGGATATGGTAGAGTCAATTTGGGATTTTGCTGCTTCAAGGGTTTGGAGAGTTTCAGGTTGCTCCTTCTCTGCTTTTTTGGCCATTTCGTCCGCCTTCTCGTTTCCTGGAAGGCCCACGTGGCTGGGGACCCACTGTAGGCTGACATCCCAGCCCCTGCTAATAAGGTTGGCTAATTTCTTGCGGCAGTTCAAGGCATATTATCTAGCAGTTTTATATAATATCTGATATTTTCATATATTGTGTACGTATATATTAAAAAGATTATATATATATTTTCTGACTACAAATTTATTTGCCTATAGGAAAATTTGTAATATATAAGTTTGATAATAAATACACAAAAACCTCTTAACCACAAACCTTCTTTATTTTACCCTTATGTACATTTCAGTTACAAAGTAACCATCCTCAGAGAGATAACATACAAAGACATACAGTCATCCCTCTGAGGATAGTTACTTTGTAACTGAAATGTACATAAGGGTAAAATAAAGAAAGTTTGTGGTTAAGAGGTTTTTGTGTATTTGTTATTAAATTCAACCACAGTATATTCCTAATAAATAGTATATAAGTTTGCTTTCTTACATAGCGATATTTGGAAATGTTTTTTAGAAAAAAATAGGATTTTATGAATTTATTTCTTTTAACTTTAACAAATGTTAGATTTCTAAGTAAAAATACTAAATTCCACACCTCATAAAAATTCCCAAAGTCGTAAAAAGTCAGCACCGTCCTTTCTACTAAGTTAATTTCAAAATTTTAAACTTTTATAAGTCCTTGTTGTTTTACCAATAATTTAGGACATTTTTTTTAATGCTTCTAAGTTATAAATGTTTCAATATACTAATGAATTATACATACATTTTACATATACTTTTTCTGCATACATATACTTTACATATAAAATAAATATGTATCTGAGGATTTAATATAATACTACAAGAACTGAAAAAAACACTGTGCCAGATAATGGAGAGCCTGCCAAATATAGGGTTAATCCCAACCAGAGAGAAGACAGTAACAGAATACTTGAACAAATCCCATCCCCTAGCAGGCTTTGGATGTAGCTAAACTGCTATACAGATGTTTCATGTAGTATGAAATTGACATAGAGACATTGCATCTAAAAGGCCAAATATGGAGAGTTCTTTAGAATTCAAATAAGAAAGATCAAGGATGACAGAACTTTGATGAAGTAACTTTTCAATTGTACTTTAGTGAAGTAACTTTAGATTTAGTTATAGAGTAATTTAATTTGGTACTTTAATTTAACTGTATGTAAGAATGAATATAAAACAACACTGGCGACAAAAACCGTCTTTATGTGGGAATTAGTTATATTCTTCAACTCTTTGTCATACATTAATTTTGAACCTATATTTTAAACTTTAGTTCACTGCATATTAAATAAATTACTACTTTGACAAAAGTAGCATTAAAATAATTTTCGATTTATTAAAAGTCCTATTTAAATTCTTACATGTGTAAGAATAGGGGGAAATAATTATTTTCAATGGTTACAGCCTAAAAATATTAACAGCATGCTCAGTTGACAACATCAAATGCTCTTTAGAGACTCCATTACAGGTGCTTATTACTGTAATAATGAATGACGAATATAATAAGTACTTGTGTAGATGTCAGTTTATACTGTATTGAAATTATCCAGCAGTATTTGATTTTTTTCAACTTCAGTAGAATGCAAATGTCAAAGTTAATAAATATGAGATATTCCATAGTACTTTGCCATGAATCTAACTTATCAAGATATCTCACAATATGCTTGTTAAGGGTTAAACTTTTCTCCTTGTATTCCCTCTTTAAATGTTGTTTTTCCTACATTATGTTCTCTTTCTATAATGATGAAAATTTCTAGTCTCTTGAGTATCATTATAAAGAGAGATTAACCCTTTGATTAGCAACATGTGTCTTCCCTGATTTGGTCCCTGGGAGCAACATATTTTTGAAAGATTTTTACACATCTTCTTTTTTCTAATCATTTCTTTATTTTTCTCTAATTTTTTAATTCATAGTAATATTTTTTTTTATTTGCTTATTGTCTCATGTTAACTAAACTTTACCTTACGTTTACTGACAATTTCATTGCTAAAAATTATCAGTTAGTCTTTTTTTTAGTAAAATACTTTACAAACTGCCAAACGATGTGTTAACACATGGGAATACCCAAAGACTTTGAACACAAAAAACTTCTTCATTATTCAATTGCCTATTCATTGTAAAATATTGCACAAACTTCAAAATGATCTGTAAATACGTGGGAAAAACAATAAATGTTGGACACAAAAGAATGGCGAGTATGTACTCTGTGTACTATTTATTGTCCAGATAGTTGCAGATATTTAGCCTAGAATACAGCACAGTACACAGGAAAGCAATGATAGTCTGAGAAAAATGGTAGAACGTACATATAAGGAATTGCTCATGCTGGCCTATGCAAGCTCTCACGTACTGCTACGTGAATGCTAATCAAAGGGTTAATGTATGTTTAAATGAACGGAAAAAAGATTTAATGAAATTATAGTAAATTAAATTAAATTTCAAAACAAATGAGCTATTACATTTATTTAAACATTAGTACTTATACTTGAATCAAACTGTTAAAAATATAAATAAGGAACGTAAATATAAAAATACTAAACATATAAAAGCTAGAAACATTTCTGAAAAAAGGTAAAAGCAATGGAATATAATATATATTATCTTTTTACTAGTAAAAAAAATATAAGTAGCATTAGGTCATTAACTAAAATATAAATGCAGTGTTAGAATGTAAGACAAAATCCATAAAGAAACCCGTTGTTATCCTTAGCTGCAATGTCTGATCTGGTTTACACAGGTAATCGGTTTTCTTTGTCTTTCACCAATGAACTAATTCCAATGCCTTTTTTAAGTTTTGATAACAACTGAAACAAAATTATAATTAACATTATCTGTTACAAAAGTGTTTTAGAAATGAAGAAAGGTTTTGATTTGAGTTTTAGGTTTAGTTAATCTAATTTAAAACTATGTGCTTATTCATTATTATGAAAAAAGGATAAAAAACAATGAAGCAATTTGGAGAGTAAATAAAAATTGAACAACATCTGAAAATCCTCTGTAACTTAAAGTCAGCAACTTATAATAGTTGAAATCCTAGCTTATAATTTGGTTATAAGTAATTATTTCGTAACTGAGTGAATACTTTTGAACTTACTTGCTGACACGTTTCAAAATAATCATTTCACTGAAGATGCCTACCGCTATTCTTTCGCATCATCAAATAAGTTTAAAAGTATTCACTCAGTTAGGCAGTAATTACTTATAATTTAATTAGTGAATTTAAGTCAGACGATTACAAAGCCACTTTAATAATTTTGGATTCAAATAGCCTTCTGTCGTCTATTACTAATCAGTTGCATAATAATACTACACATTTTTATCATGATAATTTTACTTCTAATGTAGGTGTAGGCTATGAAACTTAGATGAAAAAGGGAAATGAAATTATATAAAATGGTGATACTAAATTATTCTGCTTCCAAAATGCATTTAGAATTGTAAAGACAGATCATGTAACCAAAGACAAGAAGTAGACATTTTCTGAAAGCAGAAAAATGACCTCTAGAAAGCTGTAAGCCCTCACACAGATTGATTCCAGATTAGGATTTGAACGATTAGGAATGATATTTTTTGACACCCAATTTACAAAATACTTTTAATATTTGAATTAAGCCGATATTAAAACAAGTATCTTGTTTTATGAAATGTTTGTAACATTTCATATACAATTAAAACTCATGTAAATTTAAATGTATTTCTGAAAAAAAATCTTTTTAATCTGCCATGGTTATAAGTCATAGTAAATCTTAATAAACATGTCTTGATTAGCAACAAGTATTCAACAGCTGATAAGTCTTTAAAGATTTCGTTTCTGGTTAGATAGAAATTGATTTACTAAAAACTCATCATTCTTGAAATAAATCATTATGTGAATCTAAAACAATAAATTCATATTTAATGATAATATTATTTAACTTGCTTAAATATATATTAAATGTTTTCATAGACATATCATGCTTACTCTTCCTGGTGCCTTTGCAACTGAAGCTTTTGGAAGGGGAGACTTTGTGAGATCACTAAGAGCTCGTGGATTTGGTCCTCCAAGTTTTGCTTTAAGTCCAGGTTTATTCGAGTCAAATGACTTGTTTTTAAATTTGTTCACCTGTTTACATTTTAACAATAGATTTATTTAGTTTTAAAGATGTTAGTTTACATAAAGTATGTTTTTAAATGTATAATAATACTTTATTAATATATTAGATTATAATAATTATATTATTATTATTATTATATAATATTAATAATTATCATTAATTAGATTATAATAATACCTAAAATTCAATACCGCACCTCTTGTACACCTTATTAAATAAAGGAATAATTCCCTCATATACACCTAAATCTTTATTGGATTATACAAGAGTTACCTATTCCTAAAAAAATCTATTTGAAAATCATTGTTGAATTCTAGACTTGTCAGTAACATTTTACAAGACTTTCTTTTGAATTCAACTTATTTTAATACAGTGATCTTAAAATTTACGTTAGAAATCTCAATCTAATAAATGTATCTTATTACAGTAGTGTTTCAATAATTTGAGTTAAATGGGACCGAGGCCCATTCCTAGGAGATTACTCGGAAATACATTTCTGTGCGTTAAAAAAAATAGGAGTTTTAATGAACCCTAATACTATAATTAAGAATGCACAATATAAGTTTATAGAACTTTATATAAACATTTCTTGGAAACAAAGGTAAAAATCAAAATAGTGAACTCAAAATCTCACAAAAAATTAGTTTATAATAAACACACACACAACAAACTAGTTTCGGCGACGATGTCACCTTCCTCAGTGCTTCGCTACTACTGAGCTCTAATTAACTAAATCTCTTGGAAACTCAATTTATTTCTTTTGCATACCGTATTGATATGACATTTCTTAGATAAAATAAGCTCAAATAGAAATAGGCTTGAATTTAATAAAAGCTCAAAAAATCAGGACTGTAAATATTTGAGACTCTACTATGCTGATGATGTGATACAGATCAGAGTTAAAATAAAAAAATTGTAGCAAATGCATTGTTTAGAATATCGGTGGATTATATGACAGGCACAGGTTAGGAAGGTTGTTCTCACTCTCTTGGGGATGAATATGAATAGAAATGTATACCAAAGATTTTATTAATTACAATACAATGGTAATTTAAAGATCCGATTTTGGAAAAGTTATTGTGGATGAAAATCACTCTAGAATATTTGTATTGTATAAGTATATTCCCTAGCTAATAGTACAAAGTATGGAGAGCTAATATCCTATTGTTGTGGCAACTATCTGGAAAAGTTAAAGATATGACAGAAGTCCGTACTATACAGGATTTGCTTCAACTGGTCCTGAATAACTCCAGTAAATGTAATAGAGATTTAAATCAACAATGAGCTAATAAAAAAAAAATTGAGTACAAAACATATTCAATACATTGAGTGTAAGTAGGGTAGTGTGCTCTAACCAAGTAAGAAACATGCATTTCCATGGGTAGGTGTGGTAATGTTTATGAGTTCAACTATTGTTGAAGGTAGTTGTAAAGTAACCAGCACTATGTAGGACTTACCTCATCATAGTCTGACTATTGTGATTATGGGCATTGCTTTCCCATATTGTATTAACAAGTAGAGCGCGGCGGGCGGGCATGAACGCCTGTGGTCTACTAGCGCTGCGGCAATAGCCGTTTATGTTGCCCCGCTTTCCCTATAAATTCATTGGTTCGGTATGAGGTTAGTTATTGGCGGAAAACGTTGAATCGCTTGTTGGTTATTGTGCCAGTCTTTGTGAACATTTCAGTACATTTTTTGTTTTTTTCCCACCATTGCTATCGGATAGGGGACTGTGTTATTGTATTAGTGTTACTTGAAGTGTGTTATAGTAATGTTTTTAGTTTTTGAAGTATGGATTATTAGAGATTGTCTACTGTAACAATATTTGTCTAAGTAAATGTTCTCCAATAATTTATCTTCATTGAACAAAAACTAATAAACACTACTATAACAAACTTACATAACACTACTGCGATAACACAGTCTCTAATCTGACAGCAATGGTGGAACAAAAAAAGAAATGCACCGAAATATTTACAAAGACTGACAAAATAACCGACAAGCAACACACAATGGCTAACCTCACACTGAACCAATGAATTGAGAAGGGGAGTGGGAGTACATGAATGCGTTCATGTACCCCCGCCACACTCACTGTGTTAAACAAGTATTTGTTGTTGTTGTTATTTAATTTTATGATTATTAAAGAAACTGGAACCTTACATATTTTTTTTTTGAATATTTCAAAAATATATTTTAAAATCTGAATCACTTGTCTTCAGTTTATAAGCAACCCTGGAAATGATAAGCATTTTCCTTTAACACAAATATAGAAATTTACTTCTAAAAAAATATGTATTTAAAAAGAAATTTTAGACAATGATAAAATTTACTATTACTATTACAAATAAATAAAATGACCTACTACTTATAACACATAACTTATATATATATATATATATATATATATATATATATATATATATACATTTTTTGGACTAGGAGACTGACAGACCTACCTTGGTAAGAGTCCACACTGTAGTCTTGAGATAGAAACACATAAAAGCACTTAAACAATGATATATTTCAACCACACAGTGGTCTTTGTCAATCAAAGAGAAAACACAAAAAGAAATATGGGAGAAATAAAATGTAATCACAGATTGTGTAGAATAGAAATCAGATGTCACAGATGCACAGATTAAAGATATATATATTGTTTCCATGAGCATATAAGTAATTATAGTTTATATAAGTCTGTCAGGGGAAAAGAGAATGAAGACGGCTGAGGCTATTAGAAATAAAAAAAAAAAATAAAATAAAATAAAAAAAATTTTATATGAATGGATTTATCTGATGTTGAGGTTAGGGGATTCTCTGGACTTGGTATACCACTGGTATGATAGTTCCCATCTTCTCAGTTCTGAGGGATTGCAATCAGGAAAAAATGTAAATAATCTTTACCAACCAAAACTAACCTAAATATATATATATATATATATATAGAGAGAGAGAGAGAGAGAGAGAGAGAGAGAGAGAGAGATTTGGAGTAGGAGACTGACAGACTTACCTTGGTAAGAGTCCACTCTGTAGTCTTGAAATAGAAACACATAAAAGCACTTAAACAATGATATATTTCAACCACACAGTGGTCTTTATCAATCGAAGAGAAAACACAAAAAGAAATATGAGAGAATGAAATAAAAATTGTAATCACAGATTGTGTAGAGTAGAAATCAGATGTCACAGATTAAAGATTGTTTCCATGAGCATATGAGTGATTATAGTTTATATAAGTCTGTCAGGGGAAAAGAGATTGGAGACGTCTAAGGCTATTAGGGGGAAAAAAAGAATGGATTTATCTGATGTTGAGGTTAGGGGATTCTCTGGACTTGGTATACCACTGGTATGATAGTTCCCACCTTCTCAGTTCTGAGGGATTGCAATCAGGGGGGAGTGATTTAATTATTTTTGTGGTATAGCAGTCATCAAAAGTTGTGATGTTGTGACTCGCAGCATGTTGAGCTGTTGGTCTATCCATATTCATAATTTTAACATCATGTCTGTGGCCATTCATTCTGATATTCAGACCATCCGTGGTCAGGCCTATGTACTGTGCTGAGCAAAGTTTACATTGTAGCTGGTATATGACATTTTTCGATGTACAATTATGATGACCCTGTATTTTGAAGACCATTTTTGTTGTTTGGCTGTTGAAACTATTTGCTGAGGGGTGTATTGGACACGTCTTGCATCTAGGTCTATTGCATGGGAAGGAGCCATGAGGAAGTTTGTGTGGTTTCTCTGCATCAGGGTCTGGTAGTTTAGGATGTACTAGGATGTTTTTCAAGTTGGGAGGTTGCTTGTACCAAATTTGCGTTGGATCGGTGAAAAGATTTTTGGTGTGGACGGAAGCTTGAAGAATTTTAAAGCCATCTCTCAATATCTTGTTGAGTTTATGTAGACCAGGATGGTAGTCTGTTATTAAAGACAGTTTATTTTGTTCTGTTTGTGGTTTATGGTGAACCGAGGATTGTGCTGAATGAATTTGGTTTTCAATGAGTTTTTTTTTGGTATCCTCTTCTCTGGAAGGCTGTTGATATCTTTCTATTAAAATCTTCCAATTCCCTATCATTCGAACAGATTCTCTTACCCCTGATTGCTTGACTGTATGGAATGGATCGTTTTATGTTTATTGCGTGGTTGCTGTCGAAATGGAGATATTGTAGGTGGTTTGTCGGTTTGATGTGAATTCCTGTGTTGATATTTCCATTCTGGAGTGTTACCTCTACATCCAAAAAGGTGATGGCTGATGTAGATTTCTCCCAGGTAAATTGAAGTGTGGAGAATTGTGTCAGGCTGTCTAAAAATGTCTCAAGTGTTGAAGCACCCTGTGTCCAAATTAGGAAGATGTCATCTATATATCTATACCAACATAATGGCTGGTGTGTTTGTGTCTTTAGAAAACTTTCTTCCAACAGTCCCATGTACAGATTTGCGTATGATGGTGCCATTCTGGTGCCCATTGCCGTTCCCTTTATTTGAAGGTAGTTCCTTCCCTCAAACTGAAAGTTGTTCTTCTCGAGGATGAACCTGGTCAGGTTCACAAGAAAATGTAGTGGGAGAAGGCTTGCCTGGGCGTTTGTTTAGAAAATTCTCTATTGCAGATAGGCCGTGTGCATGAGGGATGTTGGTATAGAGAGAGGTGACATCTATGGTGACCAAAATAGTTACCGGGGGTAGAGGTACAGATATTTGTAATCTATGAAATGATTGGTATCCTGGGTATGTGATGGAAGGTTCTTTACTAAGGGTTGAAGGTGTGAGTCGAGTAAAGCTGAAATTCTTTCCGTTACTGAATTGCAGCCAGCAATTATTGGTCTACCAGGTGGAGGGATTATGTTTTTGTGGATCTTTGGTAATATATAGAATTGAGGAGTAGAGGGGTTTTCATTATATAATAATTTTAGTGATGTTTCCGAAATATTTTGTTCAGGAGCTGTATATTTGAGTAGGTCCGAGAGTAAATTGTTGAATTCTGTAGTAGGGTTATCTGTAAGTATTTTGTATGTTGTGATGTCTGACAGTTGCTTATTTGCTTCTTTCATGTAGACTTCTTTATTCATAATGACAGTGGTTGAACCTTTATCTGCTGGAAGAATCATAATATCTTTATTGTTTTTTAATGAAAATATTGCCGCTTTTTCTAATTTGGTAAGGTTAGGTTTAGTCTTCAGATTTTTAGTGAAATTTATATCGGTGATGCTTTGCATGATAAAGTTGATGTAAAGTTCAATGGGGTGATCAGGTGGTAGTGGTGGTGGATCCCAGTTGGAGGGTGGTTTGAATTTTGCAAGACATACGTCTATGTTTGTATCCGTTTTGAAAGTTGGTGTCTGAGCTATATAATTTTTTATCCTAAGTTTTCTGGCAAAGCTGAAAACATCTTTTCCTAACTTGAATTGGTCTATTTCCTTAGCTGGTGTGAATGACAGGCCTTTAGAAATTACTTATAGTTCATGTTCCGAGAGTGTGTGGTTGGAAATATTGTGCACGGCAACTGTTTTTGGTGAAGGGTTATTTCCTATATCGGGACTGTTTTTATTATTATTTTTGTTATTTAGCAATAATGATTGGGTTGGCAGTTTAGGGAGTTGTCCACAGGGTACTGGTATCTTGAAGAGAGAACTTAGGCTAGGTTTGTCACAAACAAGAGGTGGTTTGTCGGCAGGTAAAGCTGGATTATCATATTTTTTGATTTGGCCAAAAAGATTTATTTCTTGAATGCAGAGTTTTGAAAGTTTATGTATTTTATTCTTTGCAAGATTGTCTTGCAATATGTATGCTTTATTGAGAGTATCTTCCATTTGTTGTATTAGATATGGAAAATTGGAGGTAATTAATTTGGCAGTTGAGGTTAGTAATTCAGATAATTTGACTTGTTCTTGTTTGTGACACTGTAAGACCAAACGTGTAATTTGGAAAGAGTTGTTTTTGTAAATTGGAGAAATAACAGTTTTGATATACTGGGGCATACCTGACAGTGGCGATTTCATATTAAAACCCTTTGGTGTAATGCCTAGATTTAGACATGCTTCTAAAAACAGTATATGCATGTTTATTTTTGAGATTTTAAAAGCCAGGTTTTTAAGCTGTTTTAAATACAGCTTAGGAAGATTCATTATATATAAGATAGGAAAGGAGGAAAGAACTCATACAAAGATAGGGAAGGAATATGAAAATGGAAAGATTAAATATATGTTTATATATTTTTAGGTTAGTTTTGGTTGGTAAAGATTATTTAGAATTTTTGGACTAGGAGACTGACAGACTTACCTTGGTCTAAGGTAAATCTAAATAATCTTTACCAACCAAAACTAACCTATATATATATATATATATGTCTTATAGAACTCAAAGAATATTTGATCATTAATATTGGTACTTAATAAATTACATTTTAAAAAAGCATTACTAGTATAGGACATAATCAATTGTATAAATGTACAATTTGACATTACAATATCATGTCTTAACTTTGTAACATTTTGTATTACCGCATAAATAGTCTAATTCCGTACGATAATTCTAATTGTCGCCGCGAGATAGTGACCGATAGTAAAACAGCTGTGTGGGCAAAGTTTGATATTTCCGGTATAGTTTTAATATGAAATAAAGGAAGTCACAGAGAGAGACCGAGTCGAGAGAGAATACATCTCCCTGGTGACCAAAGGACTGCATCCAGCCGAATGCTATCTTCCCGAGCGAACCAGTGAGAGGTAACACCAAGTCATTGTATCGACTCATAACAGGTAAACGATTGATTTAACGTTTATTTGAACACACTGTCAACAGCCCCCAGTGGATTTTATGTCGTTTATTTGTGCTAATTAAAATTATTATCGATGATTTGCCATTTTATTAAATCCTCCGATGGCAGAGACGTTTGAACTTTGATTCAAAACTCACACTCAAGAACTACAAGTTTATCTTTCCTAACGGTAGGACTTTTGTATAAAACTGGATGAAAATAGGACAATTTTACATTACTAACAAACACCCTGGAAATTCAGGATGAAAGAAAAGGGTTATAACAATATTTAAGTTCAGCTCTGCAAATCAGGTTTTATTTAATAATAATAAAAAAATATTTCAATCGATATGGGAGAAAATATCACTTTAAATTATACCTACAATACATAAATGTCTTACTTGAATTTCTGTCAGTGTTGATCCATTTGTTTGAATCAAAGGTATTGCCGTCTTAGGTCTAGAAATGTTAGAAGATAAGGAAGAATTTGCAGAGATAGATCTTTTCATTGATGCATTCGTTGGAACATTTAAAGAAACCCGAGAGCTATAAAAAAGTAACACTGTATTATTGTTATCATACAAAATTTAATAAACATTCATAAAGTCATAATTGTTTCAACTTATTAAAAAAAGCATTTTACAAAGTTACAATGGTATAAGATCAAAAACTTCATACTTAATCTACTGAAAACAAAAGCAGGCACTGAGAATAAAATGTATGAATTAAGCATAAGTTTTTTGTAATTAGTCTCACGCAGTCACAGATTTGGTTAAGAACAGATATTTTTAACGAGATGCCAAAATTTCAGGTATTTATCAGCACTTGATAAATACATTTATATTAATCAAACTTCTATTATGTATCCAGTACACAAAGTAAATTCTAAATGGATTACGAAATTAAAAAATCCCATTGGTTTCAGTGCAAATTGTTTTGTGAGAAAGCAAGTGAACAATTTTATTTACGTTATAATTATGTTAATTTTGTAATATAATAATAAAATACTTTATAACAAAAGATATTTTAAATATGACAAGGCATAAGATTTCAAGTATTTGTAAATATTGTTCAATTAGTGAAAAATAAATAAATTTCACAAAAATTAAAATCACACTTACTCTAAGGACGACCTTTGCTTGTTGACAACTTTTTGGATAGGAGAAACATGAGCAGTTACCAGTGAACCAGAGGGTTTTCTATTTGGTGTTGAAGCAGTGAAAGGTTCATTAATTGAATTAGACTAAACAAAGAGAACATTTACTATTAAAATTCTGTAAATAAAATGCTCAAAAATTATATTAATATAAATATGAGATAAATAGTTCTTTTAGTATTAAATAATTACTAGAGGAAGATTTCAATGCGTTTAACTTTTTTGAAATGACAAAAAAACAAATTTTGTTTCATCCAGCTATAACAGTGTAATTGTACTTTGAATCCTGTAAATTCTTTCATACTGAATTGGACATAAAGAGCTACAAAATTGTTTAAGTTTTAGCTTGAGAATGACTCTTAACTAATAATATATCATACTAGCCTTCCTCATTGGAGTTACAACACTTAATTTCTTAGATTCTTTAACATTCTCCGAAGATGTTGCTCTGTTTGCTGAATTTTCTCCTGAAACAAAAAGTTATAATCAGTACAGACTATAAACAATAACAATGAAATGTCAAACATTTATTTTTAACAAAGGAACTGACAAATTTTTAAAACATTTTATAGAACTTCAATAACCCATCATGTTCTTTCTATAATGTATCGCTATGAAAACCTCTACCAGACATACGAAACGTTGTGTCTCAATGATTTTAACAAAATTATAAATATACAGTAGAGTCTCAAAAATTCGAGTCCCGATTTTCCGAGCTTCTCTTAAATTCCAGCCTTTTTCTATTTGAGAATATTTTATCTCAAACTATTGAATACCAAACTATTGAAAGAAAATGAGTCGGGTGTCCAAGAGATGTTTATAGCCATAAAGAAAATTAATCGGGCATTGAAGAAATATTTATATCTGTATAGTTTTGGTAGCAAAACTAAAGAAAGAAAATGTGTGAATTATTAGAAATCGATATGGTAGTTCGAATTATACAAGGTTACACAATAAAGTCTGGAGGAGCCACCCACGTTTTCTTGGAGCAGTATGGGGTCTGCTTTATTAATAAAAAACACTGAAGTTTTAATTAAACACCAAACGTTAATTAAAAGAAATAGTTCAAGTTTATGAGTGAAGTTAAGTCTACGTCACTTACCATTCCAAACTATACAGTGTAGGTGAAGCGGTGATGCGGTGGTAGTCCCAGGCCTGGGTTAAGTCCTGAAGTGATGAACTGTAGATTGCGAAAAGTGGTATAAACTAGAACTCATTTAAAATTAATGTAAAGTAAAATCACTTCAATCGTCACAATAGAAAATCTTTAATTAACACTCGATAGTTCACTCACGAGGTTAGACAATTAACGGTCTGAGGTATAAGGAAATACCTCGCGGTTAACCTAAGACAATGACACTCGAACTTATAACGTGGTTTAAATTGACTTATTAAAGGTTGACGTCGGTAGTTTATAGTTAGAACGCATTTAAGACATTAACTGAACATAATCAATAAGCGGTGTAATATTCTAACGCGGTTAGAACCCGATGTAACCGGCTAAAAGCACTTGACTAGAAACTGGCATGCCGCACAAGGAAAACAGCCATAATGGAAGAGAGTGTAACTTTGGAGATGGAGGAAATGGCTAGCAGAGAGTAACTAGATCAGAAAACTACGTGGACCTAGTCTAGAACATAGATCAATAGGCTCAATGCGTCTCGTAACTGGATCGCAAAACTATTTCTTTGCAGTAAAAGAAGCTTGGATTCTGGCTGGCAAAGAATGTCTAGTAGGAGGTGGTAATTGAACTGTGGTAAGAAACACCAGCTGTTCCTAGGTTATATCGGAAATAATGACAGATGTCAACAAACGTGGTTTATGGAAAGTGAGGTTAACAATCCTGTACTTAACATACCGCCCACCAAAACGAATGTTTTAGAAATTAAGAAGAAGAATGATGAGAGGGGTTAGTAGAGGGGCGAAGAACCAGAAAGAAACAACCAGGAGGTCACCAGATAGCTAAGAGATGGATGGATGTCCAAGAGTTGGTGAGGTGTTGAGCAAGTAAGTAAAAGGTGGACCAAGAATGACAGAAGCGGTTGGACATCTGCTGAAGAGGTAACGGTTGCTAAAAGGGGTGATTTCGTGGAGGCTGATGAACTCTGCCGCCCACCATGAGCATTCCGGAGGTGTCGACTAGAGAGCGAAAAGACGCGGTGATATGGTTGACTCTCCTAACAGAGCCACTGGTGGTGGTAACCTTATGTAAGTTCTTGTAACGTTGAGTGACTTTAATGGTGCGGATGACTTCTTTCCTCTCCATGGATCGACGTGCAGCAGTGTAACGAGCGTTTAATCTTGTAATGAATGCAAGAGGTTGACGACATAGATGGTCTGGAAGCGATCCTGAGATAATCCATCCGAAGAAGGTGTTTAGGGCAGCAGGTTGACCTTTGATTATGGTCTGTGGTTCATTGATAAGAATGCGGTTAAATACGTCAGATCCTAGAATTAAGTCAATTTGGGCAGGAGTGTCAAAGTGAGGGTCAGCAAGTTGGAGATGACTGTAGCGTGCGTGTATACTGGGTGATAGTGCATTTGATGGAAGAGGGTCAGTGATGTGAGGTAGTACTGCAGCTTCGACATCGAGTTTGAAATTTGAGGCATATCTAGAAGAGATTTGTAGGGACACATATTCTGATATATGTGTGGTTTGAGAAGCGACCCCGACAAGAGAAACATTTGATTTCCTAGTAGGTAAGCTCAACATTGCGGTTGCGGGTTTTGTTATGACAGACACTTGACTGCCTGGGTCAATGATTGCCCGAAGGATATGCGGATTTCCATTGGCGGTTGAATTGTAGCCGTTGTTGGCTGAGTTTGGGTGTCGATGCGTGTACGGTTGCTGGGGCGAAGCTGAGTTAGAGTCATGTAACAAGGAGTGATGATTACCGTTGCAATGTTTACAAGTCTTGAGTGACTTGCATTTGTTTTGGTAGTGGGTGCCGAAGCAATTGAATCAGCGCTGCATATGTCGTATAGACTCGCGACGTTCCTGGGCCTTTTGTTTGAGAAAGTCTGGACAACAAAAGATATTATGAATGGCTGAACAATAGAAACACTGTGCTGCGGACGGATCATTACGAGGCGGGTTGGTAGGTCTGGTAGACAAGCGTGGTCTGGGTAAATTTTGTCTAACAAGCGGTGATGTTTGCGGTCCGGGCGTTCTACGGTTAAACTGGATGCGTTGGCTTATCACTGGTGGTCGCAAAGCCTGCGGTTGAGTCCTGGCAGTGTGGTGTGTTGTACTGCGGTGATGACCTTCATTCAGCTGTGTGGCTTCATCTGCGTAGTCGGCAGGGTTACTTGTAGCAGCTGTGGTAGTCGATATCAGCGTCATGAGTTTAGTGGGGTATTCGAGCTGCGGTGTTGGACTCTCAGGAGGTGTATTACTCAAGTCAGGTTCTTTGACAGAGGAGACCGATAGTTGGGGTTGTTGGCTTGTGCTAGCTGCGGTTGAAGTAGCAGGCTGGTTGAGCAATTCCATTGCCCTAGCTTGTTCGGTTACGAAATCATTTAAGCTGCGGTAAGTAGGCATAGTGTTGGTGCCTAGCCTAGTTTCAAAATTAAGACGAGTGTTCGGATCTAAATTATTAACTGCCAGTTGAAACAACAGAAAATCTGCCAAGTCCGGTAGGTTAATGGCCTTCAAGGCACATACTGCGTTAGAGTGTGCAGTTAGAAAGCGGTTAAGTTCTGCTTGCGAAGCGTTTTTCATTGATTTAAATTCTTGAATCGGTTTAAAGTAATGATCAGCTAGCCTGCGTGGGTTTGTGTAGCGGTTTCTTAAAGCGGTGTAAGCTATTGCATAATTATTTTCTGAAATTGTTAAGCCGGTAATTATTGCTAAGGCATCGCCTTTTAAAGTTGATTTTAAATATTGAAATTTTTGTACTGCAGTAAGATTAACATTAGAGTGGATCATGGAGTCAAACATAGTGATAAAGTCTGTCCATTCATTGTTATCGCCTGAGAAAGTGGGTACTTGTAGGCTTGGCAGACTGATGCAATTATTTGTGAGGTTAACTGGTGAAATTTCTTTTTGTTCAGATTTTATAATGCCTGGACATTTAGCCAGGATGGGTAAATACAAAAGTTGAAATTTGACTTTCAATTGAAAAACCTTTTCTGCAGTTTCAGCGACTTCATGCTCAAAAGTTTTTTCCATGTATTCGTACGTGTCAATAAAGTTCTTATTGATGCGTCTAATTTCTAAAATCAGCCCTTCTGGGATTTCATTTCCAGCAATTATGTTAACGATCTGTTCCAGGTCCTCAATGATATTGTTTAATTTTGACAAATAATAATCTGTATTAACTGACATTTTTACTAGAATTCAAACAAGACTTATTAAGGAAATTTTGAAGATGATTTGTTAAGGAAATTTTGCAATGAACTGTAACCTATGGCTTATGCGATTCAAATTAATCGGCCCGTGTTGACCATGTATAGTTTTCCATTCCAAACTATACAGTGTAGGTGAAGCGGTGATGCAGTGGTAGTCCCATGCCTGGGTTAGGTCCTGAAGTGATGAACTGTAGATTGCGAAGAGTGGCATAAACTAGAACTCATTTAAAATTAATGTAAAGTAAAATAACTTCAATCGTCACAATAGAAAATCTTTAATTAACACTCGATAGTTCACTCACGAGGTTAGACAATTAACGGTCTGAGGTATAAGGAAATACCTCGCGGTTAACCTAAGACAATGGCACTCGAACTTATAACGCGGTTTAAATTGACTTATTAAAGTTTGACGTCGGTAGTTTATAGTTAGAACTCATTTAAGACATTAACGGAACATAATCAATAAGCGGTGTAATATTTTAACGCGGTTAGAACCCGATGTAACCGGCTAAAAGCACTTGACTAGAAACTGGCAAGCCGCACAAGGAAAACAGCCATAATGGAAGAGAGTGTAACTTTGGAGATGGAGGAAATGGCTAGCAGAGAGTAACTAGATCAGAAAACTACGTAGACCTAGTCTAGAACATAGATCAATAGGCTCAATGCGTCTGGTAACTGGATCGCAAAACTATTTCTTTGCAGTAAAAGAAGCCTAGATTCTGGCCGGCAACGAATGTCTAGTAGGCGGTGGAAATTGAACTGTGGTAAGGAACACCAGCTGTTCCTAGGTTATATCGAAAATAATGACAGATGTCAACAAATGTGGTTTATGGAAACTGAGGTTAACAATCTTGTACTTAACAATATCAATCCAAGAAATTAATCAGTTTATCACCAAGAACAGACATTAGTATACAAATAATCATTACTAATGAAATTCAAGCCTTGCAAATTGGTGCATTAAAAAGAAGTACGCCAATAGTACTGTTATATTTTACTTGTAATCGTATATCTGTAATTGTATATCTTATCAATGCTGTTAGCACACTTTTGTCAATTACGATGAATTTTCAATTATAGACATTGTGCATTTTAGAAATTTACAAATGATAATACTTGACCAAATGGTAGTCAACTTCAATTTTTGTTTTCACATATACTACTCCAAAATACGTTCTGCACGAGAAACAAAAAATTCAACTGCTGCCAAACATAAATAATGCTTAAGTGTCATAAATGATGGCGTTAGAAATAAAACAACACTTTAGATAATCTTCTAACAATGAATTCTCAACTAAAATCACACTATATTACACTAAATTAAAATATATTTCTATTAAAATATACATACAAAGTATCTAGTTACAAAAATTTGTTATTCATGATGAGCTGGTTATTAATTAAATGTTACAATATAAAATTACTTCCAACCAGACATTCCATTAATATAAGTTGTTAAAGTTATTAACTCACACTTGGAGGTAACGTTTTCGCGTAGCGACTAGGAGGCTGAAGAATTCGGTTGACCAAAACGTTACCTCCAAGTGTGAAGTAATAGTTTTAACAACTTATATAAATGGAATGTCGCTAGCAAGTAATTTTATATTGTAATAAGCATCTAGTTACGATAGATTTTGTTTTAAAAGAACTAAAGTCAGAATTTTGAGAAAGTAAAATGTAGAAATTCACAAGAGCGAGGTTAAATGCTGGTAGTACATCAATAAACATTAACCCTTTGATTAGCATTCACATACTAGTACGCGAGATCCTGTAGCGGCCAGAGGGAGCTTTCCTGTGTATTGTGCTGTATTCTAGGTTAAATATTAGGAACTATCTGGACAATATATGTTACATTTCAGAAAATGTAAAAAGCATGCAGTAGGACCTCTTTTTTCAAGATTTTGAATTTAATTAAACAATTTTTGCATATAATACGCGAAAGTTCTTTTATGAATCACCACAAGTTATCTGGAATTGTATTTCAAAAAGTGAAAAATAAAGTTTTATGGTTAAAGTCTTAAACACTCACACATGTTTGAATGATTAAAGTGCTGTAGTCCAATATGCAATAAAGGATTAAGTCTGTATAAGATGATTTAACAAAATATACTAGTATACTATAATCTTTTATAAATATTTTCATAAATTTTAGTTTGTTTATATGCAAAAATTCATTTTAAAGTAATAAACCACAATTTTTGTTTTGATATAATAGGTTAGTGGAAGCCAAGCTTTTGAATCAGTAAGACGCGTTTTGTTTGTGCTCGAGCAAATATGGAGTAAGTAAACTCCTAAAGTGTGAAGATAATGGATGGTCGATCCAGTGATTTTAACGGATTGCTAATATTAGTGATAGCCCCAGGTTTGGATCAGAAACTTTAGGCAAGGGACACTGAGACTGCTCTGTATGTGCCAATAACAGGCAAGCATACCACACTGGTGAAATGATTCCACATCTCGCTTTCTTCTTTATTGGAAGGCTCATTTTATTTAAAAATAAACTCCTACAAAACTAAGAACAAACTACCAAGCACAAAATAGTGTCTACTGTACACAACACTGTCACTATCTTGAAGCCTGACAAAAATCGACCACATGACATAAATGAGTAGAACCAGTGACAATGGCAAATCAACCATTGGCAGCTGTGGTGAAATATCAGTAACTATTAAGTCGTTACAGTGGTATTTTACCCAATCACAACAGAGACAACCCCCTCTCGCATTCAGTCAACGACATTGCACGATAATCAGTGCCGTAAGGCAAGAACAGCATCAGCGACAGCGACAAATCAATCGATGACACTCGTTTCATTCACTGACTGTGATGTTTTGCCCAATCACAAGAAGGCAACTTTCGATAAATTTACTGTCACAGAAACTGGCATTTTCCATATTTTGTCACTAGTACCGCCAGGGATAAACGAATATCACTGATAAGTCACAGTGACAGAAAATATCGACCATCCCTAGAGAAGATGTGAATCGGAGGCGTTCTCTTATTTCAGCTTGCAAATATTTCAGATATTTTTATACATTTAGATTTGTATTTTCATAAAACTTACAAATAAAGTAGGCAACAATTCTAAATTTAAACAAATTCAGCAACAACATTATTTTGTCCATTTTATTGACATGTTTGTTTTTGAAATATTCAAGATACCTGAAAATGGAAACATAGAATGAGCTCAATCACAGTTGGTATTCTTGCTATTTAATATTGCAACATGTCAAAATAGCTAAGAGGTTATTGAAAAAATCAATTGACGAAAGTCAATTATATATTTCTGAGTTCAAAAATAATAATTAGTAGATCCACATTATCCATTTGCTTGTCAGATCTGAAGTTGAAAAAAGTGCATAATTGGCATAATAATTCATCTTATAAATCAATGTAGATATTTACATTCAGGATTGTTTAAGGAGGATAAGGTTGAAAAAGGAAGAAAATCCATGACTAATGTTAAGTTAAAGTGTTATTATATCATAATTGTCTTCTTCTTCATCCAATGCCCACTCTTGGCATTTCTGCCTTACGGCGCCGCGCAGTCCAATAGAGGATGGTTAGATCCTCGAGGTCGTTATTTTCTGTAATGTGTTTTGGATTTCTGTCAGGTCTCTGCAAGTATAGAGATGTTGTGTTGCATGTCCATTTTTGAATTCACTTCATGGCAAAGCAGTCATTCTGCTGAAACCAAAACACCAATCCTTGCGAGATATGCTGCAAGATACTCGTGATCTGTAAGAGTGCAAAAGGACGCTACTCCAACTGAATGGGGAAGTGTGCGGCTAAATGGACCATCTTTTTTATGAGCAGTTCCCAGCTTTTTCCCACCGCAACTAGAGTGTAAGAGTTACGACTTGAGTTCTTTTATTTTCCTCGCTATTTGCAGAAAAAAAACAGGGACTCAGGGTTGGCAGTGACGAAGCCCGGCCTAGGCAAGATCACCCCTTTCTTAATTGTAAATAAATTACAATCATAACAGTATTTTCAAAGTTGGTTGAATATAAGGTTATATCATAGTCATAATAACAGAGTATAACAAATTTTCTTAAATTTGTGCATACAATTGTAACATGATAAATTGAAACAATCTTTCATTATAAAATACTGACCTTTGTGTTCAACCGGTTTAGTCATATTCTGAATAGGTACAACTGCTTTAAGAGGACCTCTTCTAGAAGGTTCAGCCAAAATTTTCTTTACTCGCAAATGTTTTATTCCTTGACCTTCATCAGGATTCTTAACTGTAGTCACAACTTTATAAACAATGAAAAATAATTAAAAATTATTACTACTGTAGAGTACAAGTGAAAATAACAAATAACAATGTGTCTTGGTCTCTGAGGACAAAATTAGCACCCAAAGATTGTGTATTTACACTTTACATTAACAATATTTCTTTTGCACTTAATAGAATTTTTTATTTTTGATAGAGCATACGCAAGACAACCTCATTGAGAAACACTTATATAACACCTCTTTTTTACTTATTTTATTTGTGGAATTTTTATTTTATGAATCATTTTCCAGATACATGAAGGACATTAATATTATTACTACGATTTTACATAGAATTGAAGTTATTTTTGCCATCCTTATATATATACAGTACAGTCTCACTAATCCAGACTTGATGAGGCCGGACCCTGTCCGGATCAACGAAAGGCTGGATTAGACGGGAAAAGCCAAACAAATGCATACAATATGTGTTTTAGGCGGGGAAACATATTGAAATTGTAGTTTTAGTGAAATTGAGGCCTAAATATAGCTTACAGTGTAGTATTTCATAGCTTATTTAGCAAAAAATCCTGTAATTGTAACAGAAAAGGTATGATATGAATAAATATCAAAGCATCTTTCTCGTTGAATAAATGTATTCACATAAAGTTATTTACACTATACTGTATAAACGCACAAAAAACTCAAACAAAAATGAAACTGAAACAAAAATAACCTTTAAAAACTTAGTGAAAAAAGTCCGTAATGTTCTTTTGTTTTAACGATGAATGACGTCCTTTCACAGTACGATCTCGTAGGCGTTTCAAGGTCAGTAGCTCCGCAGTTGACGCATCACTTTGTTTCTCAAAGTAGGTCATCAACCCCTCCAGCATTGCAGCCGCCTCATCATGAGTTGGGCTGATCGGTTCGTCTGTGTAGTCTTCCTCTTCCGAGCTGTCATTTTCTGCGTTTGCAGTGCACACCGCAACGATTTCGTCCTCGTTGAGCACTTGATGACCAATGTCATTATCACTGATAATCCACTCGGAAATATCAGTGTCTTTCAACTCGGCACAACCCTCCAATTGTTGAAAAATCTGAACAAATTCAGCGTCGTCATTAGTAGGTTGACTGTCGGTTTTTTCACTTTCCTGTGACATTTCAGGCCACAATTTTTTCCAGCTCTTTTGAGTGTAGACAGTTGAATTTCCTCCCACGATTCTGCAGCCATATAAATGACATCCTTTATAGTAACTTTTTTAAGAATTTCAATAAATTATGTAGCTGGATCTGCTTCTTGTTGTTCCAAAAGCGATAAAATTAACTTTTTCCTATATTGCCGTTTTATCGCCTCTATCATGCCCTGGTCCATCGGCTGAATGAGAGTTAGGAGGAAGAAATTTAACAAAAATTCACCATGACACAATTCTTCTTCATTTGGGTGGCAGGGGTATTATCAATTAGTAAAACCACTTTTCAAGGGAGTTTTTTCTCTTTTAAAAACTTTTCTGTTGTTGAAACAAAGTTTTCAAAAAACCAGTCCTTAAAAATTTGACTGTTCATCCACGCTGATTTTTGGAACTTGTATTGGGCCGGTAGAACACTTAAATTGACATTTTTAAAAACCCTAGGCTTTGCGGATTTCCCTATCACCAAAAGTGGCAATTTTAGATCGCCGGAAGCATTACTGCAGGGCAGCAAAGTCATACGTTCTTTCTTTACTTTATGGTCTTTTGCTACTGAATCTAATTTGGAAGCTAAAGTTTTTTTTGGGAAGATTTTATAATTTAATCCGGTTTCGAACACTTGACAAGGTTGTAAGTTTTCATCTCTGAGAAACTTGCCAAATTTGTCTTTGAATTTTTCACTGGCATCACTGTCACCTGACAAAATTTCACCACTTATTCCGAGTTGACGGATGCCGTGTCGTTCCTTCCACCGTGACAGCCAACCCACACTGGCAGTAAAATTAGGGTCTCCTTTTAACTTTTCATTCAGTTTCAGCACGATCATTTGCAAATTTATACCCGATAATGGAACACCCTGTTCCCGTTGTTGGCAAAACCAAACATACAAAGCATCATCTAAGGTTTCATTTTTTGGTTTTTTTAAAGTGCTTCTGCCGCCTAAACTGTCTTTACTAACCATTTTTGCAAAAAAATCTTCAATTTCCTGTCGTTTTTTCTCCAATCGGAAACAGTTTTTTCCCACGCCTAACTCTTTTGCAATTTTAGTAAACGATTCACCTCAATCAATACGAAATAAAGCTTGGAGTTGTTATTCCATTGTCACTGTCACTGACTTACGTTTAGTCGCCATTTTCACTGAACACTGAACGAGACGTAAATAAAAAACACAGATCAATATCACACTAGAATTAAATGACAACTGAGCAGAAATCTTGCGAGAAGCAGTAAAGGTGGCATCCGTCCGACAACACAACTGACCTGACGCCAGATGGATAGACTGTCTATCCGTTTAGTCAGCGGTTTTTTATCTTTGGTTTATCGCAAGATGTCTCTGATGTCACGTGCGTTGTAGTGTTGGGAGATCTAATGTGAATATATTTTTTCAAAGAAGTTTTTCCTACTTTAATAGGCAAAAGAAACAAATAATATGGTAAATTCATATTTTAATGAATAAATTATATTATATGTCTATTAGAGTAGGAAAATCCCTTTGAAAAATAATAAATATAGACGTATAAAAATAAATATTTTTGTGGACGGCAGACTGATTGTGCACTGTAAAATACTATAACATATATATATATATATATATATATATATATATATATATATATATATATATAGATTTTTTGGACTAGGAGACGGACAGACTTACCTTGGTAAGAGTCCACTCTGTAGTCTTGAAATAGAAACACATAAAAGCACTTAAACAATGATATATTTCAACCACACAGTGGTCTTTGTCAATCGAAGAGAAAACACAAAAAGAAATATGAGAGAATGAAATAAAAAAATAAAATTAAAAAAAAAAAAAAAATTTTATTTTATTTTTTTTTAAAATTTCATTCTCTCATATTTCTTTTTGTGTTTTCTCTTCGATTGACAAAGACCACTGTGTGGTTGAAATATATCATTGTTTAAGTGCTTTTATGTGTTTCTATTTCAAGACTACAGAGTGGACTCTTACCAAGGTAAGTCTGTCAGTCTCCTAGTCCAAAAAATCTAAATAATCTTTACCAACCAAAACTAACCTATATATATATATATATATATATATATATATATAGGTTAGTTCTTCCTTCTGACAGACTTTTAATATCTAGTTTCAAGTAACCAATCTTTACACGATTCACATTTAACAATTTCTACACATATCACATATAGCTCTATATCATAAACTATAAATCTGTGAATCTGTGACATTTGGATGTTTATACACATCTGTGGTTCACTTCAATCTTTTGTTTTGTTTTCTCTTTCTTGACTGAAGAAGATCATGTTGATCGAAATATTTCAAATAAAAGTGTATTAAGTGTTTTATATGTGTTTTATATGTGCTTATTTCCAAGAGATTGCAGTTTTGGACTATTTCCTTTAGGTAAGTCTGTCAGTCTCCTATCAAGTCCAAAAAAATTCCTATATATATATATATATATATATATATACAATTAATTGTTTACAATTAACAGTAATAACTTTATACATGTATATGTATCATATATATATTCGTGATATTTAACGTTGTCCATTATTATTCTATAACAGTTATTCATTTATAAGTGCTATTAAGGTAAAACTTAATTTCACCTAATGGTGGAATAATTGTTTACAATTAACATTTAAAAACTTATATATATATAATATAAGATAGGGTTTTAGCAATGAGTACTAGGATGGCTCCTGTTGTACACAAAGCGTACTAGGATGGGTAATATCGAAGCGGTATTCATAAAAACTCAAACACACCAACCGTTATGTTTGTACAAATATATAGACGACATCTTCGTAATTTGGACAAAGGGAATCCCAACACTGAAAAGTTTTTTAAAGAGCTTATCTCTATTCTCTACACTCCAATTCTACTGGGAGAAATCTACAGCAGCTATCACCTTCTTGGATGTAGATATAACACTCAGAGATGGGAATATCTATACATGTGTCTACATCAAACCGCAAACCATCTACAATACTTCCATTTCAATAGAAACCACCTTATGAATATAAAAAGGTCAATTCTACACAGTTAGGCAATCAGGAGCAAAAGAATTTGTTCCGATAGAACATTGAAGGACTTTAATAAAAAGGTATTACAATGAGAGACACTGATGAAGATCGTAATGGAGCGATTGAAAACGTTCTATCTCAGTACAAAATTTAAATTTCGGATAGTCATAAACTAATGTAAAAGTGATCAAGAAAGATATTACTAGCTTTCCAAAAAATAGGAACAATTTGTTGAGAATCAAATCTGCTTAGCTCAATCATCCGATGAATCCAGACCACTTATTGAAGACAACAAACTATCTTTAGTTACAGATTACCATCCAGACCTACAGAAGCTGAATAAAATATTAAAGGATGGCTTCAAGATTCTTGAAGCTTACACCTACACCAAAGATCTTTTCTCAACACCCTCCTAGTTACAACATCATATCTTCCAATGATTGTTATACCTCCAAAATAATTAAGGCCCTCCCCCATGGTTGCAACCCTTCAGAATTGAGAAAATGGGAGTTGTGATACCCAGAGTGGTACACCAAATCTATAGAACCTCCTAATCTCAACATCAGATAATTCCTTTTACCTTCCCCCTAACTTCTACTATTTTTACAACTCCATTTACCTTCCTTCTGACAGACGGAATTTAATATCTGGATTAAATTAATCAATATTTATACAAATAACATATAGTACTACACCATAAACTATAAATCTGTGATGTTTGGATATTTAATCTGGTATGCACATCTGTGGTTCACTTCAGTCTTTTCTTTTTCGTTTTTGATTGATAAAGATCATCTAAGAATTATTATTAGTCTATCTAGGAATTTTTGGACTAGATAGGAAACTGACAGACTTACCTAGTGGCCATAGTCCAAAACTGCAATCTCTTAGAAATAAATAGACACACATAAAAACACATCACTATTGAAATATTTTGATCATACAATGAACTTTTTATTGTGTGTGTGTTTGTACACACGTTGTATTGTACAACATGTGATGTGTGTATATTTATTTATTTCCAAGAGATTGCAGTTTTGGACTATTGCCATCCTATTCCGTCCTATTCTGGACTAGAACATGTACTGCAGCATCTTAAGCTCTCATACAGGAAAATGTTATTGAGACAAATAGTGAAAGATAAAGACGAAACACTCACACTGATACAAAAGCTCAAGATGATACATATTAAAGATGTAACGATTTATGTTTATTTGAGCACTAGAGATAATTATTGAATAAATAATAAGCTGGTTGAATATCGACTCAAAAGTTTATTTATATATTGCGACGTTTCGGCAACTAATTTGCTACCCTTATCAAGCCTGTAGTACTACAAAACACAAAGTTCTTACATTTAGTGTTCAAGTGAGTATTAAGGCAAGCTCTTACAGGTGCAGGAGCGGCCACAGGCTGACGACAACGACCATAAAATTTTAAATGGTCATTAGGTCGTTGAAATTTTTTTAAATAACCGGACAACATCTTAGACAAGAGTGAAGGTGAGGAAGACGTAGACAGCGAGTAGAGGGTATTCCACTCGAATGGTGCGGCTGCCTATGTTGTAGCGCTACGCTACGTAGAACAACAGTCTACCTCGACCCGAACGGATATTTAGAGCTGTTTGGTACATTACACTGTCTATATTTGAAATGTACTGTAATTTTGAGTACATAATACACTTATTCACTGTTATTGCTTAGTTTTTTTAATTTCCAGAAATATCCTAATTTCGGTTTCGGATTAATCAGACTTTCAAATTACCGAAGTTCGGCTTATCAGTGTTTATGAAAACATCTTCTTCTTCTAATGGCTCTCACTTGACTTACGCTATTTGAGATCTTGCATCCCAATACAATCCAGGTAAGTCCCTTTGTTGTTGTCTTTCCTTATCTAGTTCACTGCAGACCAGAAGGTGGTCCTTGTCCATAATAAATGTTTCCCATGCACATATTGTGCACCTGTTAGATCCTAATATTTTCATTCTACTGAGATGACCGGTGAGACAGTCATGCCCTGTGGTCAGTCTAAAGTTAGCAACAGATGCTTTTCTCAGGCGTGTTCTATTCGCCTCAAACACATTATAGGACTTGCCCTTCAGTCTTTCTTCCATAATATTCCTAAATACTTTTTATTCTTACGTGCAGTGATAGAACATTTGATGGTTTTTGAACAATTTAGAGCCAGTGAACAAGACTATTGACATCCCAGAAAAGATATCTCAAATAGCCTTGGAAACTTTAAACTCATAGTACTCACAGACTCCTGGGTGAGAATCTATATGGATGGGTCTAGAGTGCATTGTGAGACAGGAGCAGAAATATACAGTGATTACTTCTCACACTATTTTGCACTGAGCAATAATTCAACTGTTTTTGAGGCAGAACTGTTTACCTTCAACGAGGCTTTTCAACAGCTAATTTTAAGACCATGGCTTAGTACCAATATTGTTTTATTGGTTGACTCTGATAAAAGGGTAGTGTAATTTTACAGAAAAAAGAATTATGAAATTGTGAAAAACAATGTAATCAATATTGTAATGCAGTGGATCCCGTCTCATATGGGAATACAGGGGAATGGAGCTACAGATGAACTTGCAAAGAGAGGGTATATATAAACATTAAAATTGAAATATAATGTTTAATTAAAATCTAATTTTAAAAAAATATACATTAAGTTACGTACTGATGTGGCACTTATAATTGCATTATATTACTGAAACAACAAATGTTACCTGGAACATTCAGACTTGGCTGCTCTATCTCTTTATGTACTGGAGCATCCCATGACTGCGATCTACGCATTACAAGATTTTTCTGAAATTATCAAAACAATACACTAATTAGTTACATATTGAAATGAAAATAACACTAATTACAATTTCATAAAAAGAACTGTTTTAAAAAGTTCAGCCCAACATTGACATCACACCTGGAAATCTTTTAAATTTAGGTAGGTAATCATTTTCAAAGAATTTTTCTACCATCAAAGCCCATGGTCATAGAAATTGGCAACTTTGTAACATGCTACACATACTTCTAGCAAATTTTGGACAGAAAAATGTTAAAAACTAACCATGTTTGGTAAAAATCCGATATTACACATGGGATTGTTGAAATCGAAAGAGCAATGACAAAGTTACAAGAAAGTTCAATCCATTTTTGTTGGTAAAAACTGTGATGGTGAACAAAAAAAAGTGTTATTACACTATTTCATTTCCTGAAACAACCAACATCTTAAATAAAATGGCTGCTATAGAATTCCCTCATAAACAGAATTCTACTAAACAGCACAGACATATAGTACACAACATAAATTGAAAAACAAAACAAAAAAAATAAAAATAATCACTATATAATAACAATAGGACAAAATTCACCTGCAGTGAAATATAAAATAAATTCTTGAATTTTGTAGTCCATTAAGTTCAGTGAAAATTAATTAATACATTTACATTAGTTTACGACTATCCAAACATAATTTTTTTTTTAATTTGTAAAACTTAAAGTAAGTTCAAAAAGCAAAAATTTAACTCTTCTCTTCAGGGACAAGCTCAGTTTGTCTTAACAAAATGTTGCTAGAGGCCATACAGACAAGTTTAGCTCATCCAGAATGTTGTTGTTTGTTTCAAGACATTTTATTTTCTGATACAACACATACAAGACTACTACTACTACTACTACTACTACGTAGCGCTACAGCCAGGGGTGGGCCTTGGCTTCCTTAACAATGTTCCGCCATGTACTTCTATCCTTAGCCTTCTGTTTCCATGCTGTAATGCCGAGTACTCTTAAATCTTCCTCAAGGTCCTGTAGCCATCGTTTTCTTGGTCGGCCAACTCTTCTTTTGCCAATCATAGTGCCATGTAAAAATTTGTTCGGCATTCTATTGGTGGGCATTCTTATGATGTGACCCAACCATTCTAGACGTTGTGTTTTAATAAAATGGACCACATTTGCGTCTTTGTATAAGAAATACAACTCGGCATTAGATCGAAGCTTCCACACATTTGTCTGTACATTGTGGACCAGACCATAAATTTTTCTTAAAAGTTTACGCTCAAACAAAGTCAACTGATTTTTCATCGCGGCGGTTAAAGTCCACGTCTCCGCTCCATACGTTAGGACTAGCCGAATTGAGGTTTTATAGAGTTGTACTTTAGTGGTTTGAGACAATAGCCTACTTTTAAAAAGCTTTATATTTGTGAAGTATGCTCTATTAGCTCTATTATTCTTTTCTGGACTTCATTTATTGTTTTATTTTCATCATTTACTTCCGAGCCCAAATATGTGAAACTTTTTACTTTTTCAAATGAATATCCATCGATATCTATAGTCGTACTGTTACGCCCTCTGCTTGTACTCATACATTTAGTTTTCCCTCATTTATGTAGTTTTTCCCACATACAAGACTAGACATCTAATATTCTGTCTACAGGATATTTATCGGCTCTCAAAACTTCCAGCACAGATATCTATAGTGCATACGTTGTCTTTCTATCAGACGTTCTATACATGATAAAGCTTTTATCAGTTTTTATGTCAAGTGGATTCACTCGCTCAGTATAGTTTTTACTAAGTGTCGGTAAGTAGCTTGTTTGTTGTGTGTCTTACTATTGTAAATATTATTTATTATTAGTGTATTTTTCTGTGCATTCAAAGTGAACAATAGTAGGGATTGCCTAGAATCTAGCGCAAAGCTCAAAGTAACTATTATTTTTTTACAAACTTAAACTTTGTAAATTTGACAAACTTAAAACAATAAAGGACATTTTCACTCTAAAAGTTTGTACTGGTTTTTTTGTTAATTTCTGTTCTATGTTTTAGTATGTGCATTATATGTTATTTCACTAAATTCTTTTGAATTTTTAAATCATTTTGAGGTCTATTTTGTAATAATTCCTGGTTGAATCCAAACTAACACGATACTTTAAGCATTAAAATATATTATAGTTAGTGAAATATCAATAATATACATTAGTTAAAAGAACATTTGAAAATCCGAATAAATCAGTACCCTGGATGGGCCTCAGTCCCAATTCATCCAGATTTTTGACGCTTTGCTGTATTTACACTAAGTACTTTTTAAATTTAGAATTTCACTAAATTCTGGAGACAGCTGCAGATTTTCTATGTCCACACAGTATGATATACAACAAGCATTATCTATTAACCAACACTTAGTAACAACTATACTGAGCAAAAAAGTCCATTTAACATAAAAACTGATGGTGGGACTATCGCATCTAGAACAACTGATAATAAGATTACTTGTGGGCTATAAATGTCTTCCCTTATTTATGCTGTAAAGTTTTGAGGGGCAATAAATATTCTTTAGATCAGCGGTTCTCAACCTGGGGGGCGAGCCCCCCTGGGGGGGCGTGGGATAATTCCAGGGGAGGCGTCAACAAAGTTTAAAAAAAAATTGAATTTGATGTTGGACACAAACACACAATGATTGAAATTTCTTTATAGCTTAATAGAGCTATAAAGATCTATTTCTTTACTCAATAAAATGTAAGTGAGCGTCTGTCCAGGCGTGAGAAACTAGCTGTTACTCAGCATAGCAGGGTTTTTGTTTATTAATAGCGGGGGGGGGTAGTGCGCATGACTGCCACAGTCCCATTCCTGTCCACCACAAGCGCTACTTGTCACACAGAATCCAGTTGTGCATTCCCCTCCGCCTGTGAATATAGCTTTATTGTAATTATTATAGCGATTGTGTTGTTAATTGTCATCACCATAACTTGACAAATATTGCGTGTTTTAGTGGTAGTTGCTATTAAAATGAATAAATCAGTACCAAAGAAAAGACTCTACAGTGATGACTATATTAAATACGGGTTTACATTTATTGAGAAAAACGGTAGTCATTTACCTCAGTGCGTAATTTGTCATGTAGTTCTGAGTAATGATGCAATGCGACCTGGACGTTTGGAACGCCATTTGACTACAATTCACGCTGCCCTGAAGGACAAACCTTCTCAATTTTTCGTTTCTAGGAAAAGTTGCCTTAAGAGAATGACACTTGACTGCAGTGGAAGTTTTTGAATGGAAATTGAAAAGGCCGTTGAGGCTTCTTACAAAATTGCCTTGTTGATAGCTAAAGACAAGAAACCCCACACAATCGGTGAGTCACTCATAAAACCTTGTTTGCTTACTGCTTGTAGTACTGTGCTCGGTGAAGACAGCTACAATAAAGTTGCCAAAATTTCTTTATCTAACGATACAGTCAAACGTAGAATTGATGACATGGCTATTGATTTGAAAAATCAACTGGTGCAAAAGCTAAAAAACTCCCCATTCTTTGCATTGCAGTGCGATGAAACAACAGACATTTCAAAACAAGCGCAGTTGTTTTACTGTAGATATATAGATGAAAAGAAATTCCTTGAAGAAATACTGTTTTCAAAAAATCTTGAAACAACAACTAAGGCAATCGATATATTTTCTGCTCTTCAAACATTTTTAGAATCTAATGAACTTCCCTGGGAGAGAGTTATTGGAATATATACTGATGGAGCTCAAGCGCTGACAGGTTGCCGATCAGTATTTATTGAATTGGCTAAGAAAAAAAACCCTAAAATAATTGGATCACATTGTATCATTCACAGACAAGCTTTGGCTTGCCAGACTCTCCCTGAACCACTTAACGCTGCCTTGAACTTAGCAGTTAAAATAGTGAATCACGTCAAATCCAGTGCTTTGAACACCAGACTTTTTCGAGTGTTGGTCAAGAACTGAACAGTGATCAAGAAACACTTCTCTTTCACACCGAAATTCGTTGGTTGTCCAAAGGTAATATGCTTGCAAGATTGTTCAACTCGAAATCAGAAGTTGAAATCTGTTTGATGAGTTCAAGTGAAGAACTGTTTAAGAAATTTACAGATTACAAATTTATCTTTTACCTGGGACATTTGTCAGACTTTTTCGAAACAATAAATCTTCTGAACCTAAAGCTACAATTTCAGAAAAGTGCTTTGAAGAACTATGATTCAATTAAGAGTTTTGCTGAGAAGATGGCTCTTTGGCAACACCGCCTGCACATTTCGCAGCCGAACTTTTCTTCCTTTCCAAAATTAAACAACCTCCTCGATGATACCCAAAGTCTTCCAAAAGACCTAGTAAATGAAATGAAGGACCTAATATCTGAGCATTTGTTGTCTCTGAAGAACAAAATCGGAGCCTATTTCCCAGATATAAGCTCGGAAAACTGGGAATTCAAGTTAACAAGAGACCCCTTTCAAATCAACATTGATATACTTCCTGATCACATTCAAGAGCAAACAATTGACTTGCAATGTAATTCCAAAGCTAAATTGGATTTACCAAACATGGATCTTGAAGATTTCTGGCTACTATATCTTCCTGTTTACCCAGAAGTAGCAATGGAGCCCGTCAAGTTGCTTGTACAATTTTCATCAACTTAACTATGCGAGACAGGATTTTCAGCCCTGGCTAATATAAAATCTAAATATCGAGCCAGACTAGATGTGGAAAGTGACCTGCGGTGTTCTTTGTCAAAATTTCATCCAAACATACAAAAAATAGTTAACGAGAAACAGTGCCAGCCCTCACACTAGCACTACAAAAGTAGCGAACATTTTTCTGGTTACATTATTGATATTTTGTTGTGATTTTTTCGATGACTCGTGTAAATAAAATTTGTATTTGAGCAAATATGATTTTATATTCTGTACCCTTACTAGAGTATGTCTAGCCTAAGTTCAAAGTCATTTTACTTAAACACAATATAAGTAAATTTATCATATATAAGTCTAAATTAACTTAATCCGTAAAGGGAGGCGTGACCTCACACCAAAGTGTGAAGGGGGGCTCAGAGCCTAAAAGGTTAAGAACCCCTGCTTTAGATAGCAAAGACATCTAGTATTGTAAGTGACATTTAAAAAAATTACTCTTTTGAAGCAAATTAAACAATGATTACCTTCATGATGAGCTAATGGCGTTCGTATGATCTCTACCACTAATGTGTCATAATGAGCAATCATTTCATCAGTAGAAGGAGAATATTTAACAGTATGTAAAAATATTAGTAGAACTTACTGTTGAAGAGTTATGGTAAAAGCTCATAAATAGAAACATCTCCCAAAATGGCGTATTTAACACCTAAGTTATACGACAGACAAATTTTTATATATTGTTGTATAAATTGTGTAGAAAAAATTATATTTTATATGTAATGTATGTAGGAAAATATGTATGTTTTGAAAAATTATACTTTATTTAAACCCTATATTTAATTTTCCTTACTGGCAGATTTGAAATTTTCTCCCTATCTTCTTTTAGTTTATTTCTAAATCGTGATAATACGTCAGAATCAATTTTTGAATTTCCTTCTTGTGTAAAAGATTGAGATTTTTTGGATATGCTTGAATGAAAATTGAGAGAAGGATCTTTACGCAACATCTCTGCCTCATCTTCACTGCTATCAGCATATAGAAACTCAGGTTTACATGACATCAGATCATCTTCTTCACTTTCATGACCTGCAAGAAGATACATTAACAATATACTAAAATTGTGCTGATAACATGATAGGTTTTGTGAACAATTGCTAACTTATATACTAACTTCATGTGTATATATTTAATCCCGCATTTACAAAAATGGCCTGTAACAACTGAATACAATTCTAATATTTTCTGATATATTTAACAAAGATCCATTCTAATTTTAACGGATAACTATAAACCAAAAACTACTACTTACTGATATTTTTCAGCGGACACATTCCACACTATATCAGTATACTTGATCATGACTGTGAGACAATACTTTTGCTTATGACCTATTGTTTGACCTATGTAGACGAAATGGCAATCATTACATTTGATCTTATGTATTCCTGCCCTAACGTGTTTATTCTGCAGAATTTTTATATTATGTAGGTGTTTTTTTGTTGTGTTGGATGTTTTAAGTGTTTGTATTTGAGTTTTCTTTTTTGCTTATTACACTGTCTATATCATTATCTGTGTGTTTCTTTATACATATTATTTTCTCTACAACATAATGTTTTATACATAATGCTATGCTCACTCATCTTTTTTGAATATTTTGAATGTTCTCTGATCTGTAGTCTATGGTTTATAGAATCATATTTCTTTTTAAACTATTTATAATAAACTATCTGCTGTTAGTTATTTTTAATTATATTTGTTTCTGTGACTGATTTTGCCTAAGATTCATGTTATTATGTTGCAAAAAGTATATTACAAAGAAGTATAAACAGACTATAAACCATTAAAGGTAAAAACTAACAAATATTTTTTTAAATCTTACTTGTTTAAGAAGTTACAAAATTAACATCATTATAATCCTGTAGCTTGTAACCAACAATGGCTGAGTCTACTATTGATTTAACGTATTTTATATTATCAGGCCAATTTAGTAATTTCTCTTTACACAATATCAAGAGCACAATGGTACAATATATTACAATAAAAATATTGAAAAGAACCCCAATACCACAAAAATAATCAAAAATAACAAATAAAACAAGTTACTTGTTTTCTAGATCATTCTAGTTTGTACTTCTTGTGTGCTAGATTGTGTTTTGTAACAAGACCCTCTGATGATGATGACATGGTCATCTAAATGTACACAAGGGTTTAATCTTAAGTAACTTGTTTTATTTGTTATTTTTGATTATTTTTGTCGTATTGGGGTTCTTTTCAATATTTTTATTGTAATTTCTCTTTAATTCATTTCAAAGAATATTTCACCCTCCCTGATACATTAGATTACAGTAATATAATAAATAATTTGAAAAAAATTCATTCATTTTTTTTATCTCTTGAAGTTAGAAAATATTTTTTTGAATAAAATACACAACCTTTTTAAGTCAGTCTTGTAAAATTACACATTTGTTGCAAGGTTTTTTGAAGACATTAATGCACAGTGTTACCTGTTATCTCATTATTCAAGTATTTTTAAATCTTAGTATATATTCAATTCACATTTAAGAAGTTAAAGTTACATTAGTTTAAAATTTTAAAAATATGTGCATTGGAAAGTTACTAAATTTATTATGAAAGCTCTTTCAACAGTACTTTTATACGGAATATTTTTCTTTAAAAAATCATATCGCTATATAATCATATAGCAATATGAAGAGAAAAATTCCTCATTTGTACTTTACAAATTTAATATTGCATTAATGTATAAATCTATTCATATTGCCTATTATTTTGCCAAACATACTTTTTTCATAGTAGTTTGCTCCATACATAAACTACAAGGAACATTTGAAGTTTTAATTTGATTGATATAAATTTTCATTGTATTATCATTGATTAAATATTTCCAATTTCTACCAATTCAAGGGCTTCGATTTGAGAATGTAAAGATTCTTATTTACAACAACAGAAATAACCAGCCTTAAAAATAAACGGTGTAAAAAAGGAATAGTTTTATTCTTGATTGGGATTCCAGAGCTAGGTTTTGTAGTAAACCACTATATTTTTGCCAGCTAATATGCTGGTTAGTATTAAGCCATTTGTGGACAAAAAACCTTCTTTCTATTTATTCAAATACAAATAAATTTATGTTTATAGAAATGTAATTTCATAAAAAGGAGCATCTTATGCAGAATTTTGACAATCATATTTACACATAACAGTTAGTTGTTCTTTGAATGTTTTTTTCCAGAATCACATGTTCTCCTTTAAGACTCATAGTTTTGTTAAGTAATGCACAGATGAATACACCCATTTCATCAAGATTGTATATGTTTAATTCATCATCCTGAATTATTGTGCTCGGTTTGTTATTCCATTCACAAACTTCCTTTGCATTATCAGATTTTCCCTCTCCATAAATTGCTTTAAATCTTATGTCTTGAAGAATCCTAAATTTCTGTAGCCAACCATGAAGCCTTATAGCTATCCCTATTTATTTCTTTGTTAATTTTCAAAGCTTGTTCTTGGATCAGAGATTCACTTATTGGCACGTTTTTTGACCTAGCCACACAAAACCAATGAAAAACAAGTTTATCCACTGCATTTGAATCTGTTTTTCTAATTTATTGTGTTTCATGTTTTTATTTCCATCACTGAACCACAATTCCCTTATCTGATCTTCCCTTTTTAAAATGTCACTGATCTCCGTTTTCCAAATTTTGAACTTTTCTGCCTATTGTCGCAGACTCAACCTTTCCTTCTTTGTACACTCTAAAATTTGTATACTTTCTTTTATTTTAAGAACTCTACGTTTGCCACTCACTTTGTGTAAAAAGTGAATAAAAAATCAATCTTTATTCAAAAAGACTACCCTTTCTAGTAATTATGAAAAACAGTTAACCATTAAAACATGTGTCTTATACTATAAGTTATAGAAGTTACAGCTGAACTGAATAAACTAGATCTGAAAACACAGGAAGTAGGCTATGGTTCTTGGAATTTTGGCATCTGACAAATATTGGAATGCTCAAACAACAACAAACCCTACAACACTATACTAATGGAGAATGATGATTCATGCCTACTGACAGGGTTACGTTTCTATTTACAGATATAGTAGTGCATTCTTTATATTCTCAATGTAAAATTTTGAGTTTATAGACAACAAATTTAAGACTGAAAATTGCAAACGTACTGTCTGTATTTAGAAGTCTTCATTGTTGAGAGAGTTTTAATAAATATCCCTATCTTACGGGACTGGGGAGTAAAAAATTTTCTGTAAAATATTAGGGTTTGTAGAATCGAAGTGTTAATTACAAGAGGTTTTACTGAAATTACTTTCAACCACATGTAATTTCTAAATTTAAACTACAATAATTTTAATTTCTAAACTATGAAGTGGCTCTACACTAAACATTTTTTTAATCTGAAATAAAGACCAGTTGGAGAAAGCTGAGGTATTAACAGACGTTCGAGGAGAATTTAGCAATGTTTATGACAAAATTTGAACTTCACCCAAATAATATCTCTAACTTCTCTAGATTTTATCAGATTACTTTCTACATTGCTATATTCACATAATCAAGAAAGCTAGAATACTGTTTGAAGTGAGCTAAAAGAAATTACAAAATTAATGTGATAAGATAGAATATGTTGAGTGACTATGATTAAGATGATAACATTCTTAGATCTGTGGATATTCCGAAATAGGAAAATTTAGTTCCACAGGGTCATCTTTACCAGACATTACCTAGAACATTATGAACTTGATGTGATTGACAGGCTTAAACCATCGGTATCATATTATAAGCATTATACTACATTTAAGTTTTACTTGCAGATGTATACCTGTTGATTGATGAGTGTAACTGTTGGCGATTTTACTGAAGGTGTTAGCTAACTTTTTTGCTTCATTAAAAACTTGTTCTTCATCAGATACAAAAACATTTTCGTCACAAGATTTCTGAAACAATCATAAGATAGAACAAAATTATATTATAGACGGAACTGAATAAACATATAGAAAACACCTAGAAAGCTTTTTATATAAAACAGGTAAAGACGAATAATAGAAAAAATTTAGCCAATTAATAGAACTCGGTATTGGTGAAGAAGTTTTCATACTCAAGATTAATTTGATGGAAATGGTTTATCATCCAACCAAACATCTACCAATTAAACAATTTCTTGTACAGTTGGGCATTGATTATCTGAACATGGGAAATACGCTGATAGAAAATATTTGGTTAGTGGAGTATATGATATAGGGTAAAGACAGGCCCTTTTTAGTCAAACTTTTCCTAAGTTATGTGTTTACAATTATTATTTGTTAATCCTTTCCAATGCCACTATAACTGTACATAAATATCGTACAGGGTGTGGCAGCATAACTTCCTTTTTTCAAAAGGCAATAGAATCTCTCCTAAGAAACACAAATTTATAATTTTTTTTATAGTAAGGTACATAAGTGCGTGAGGTTTAACCTTGTCTCTGACCTTGAGATAGCTAGGGTGGACTGGGCTGCAGTGCGGGGTAAATATCCATCACTTCTGAAAACATCTGCCTATAGTCAAAGTTGAATATGTTGTGTTAGCATTTGGTTTCAGCTGAAGACAATTGTGTCATGTTTAATGTGTAAACAGTATGGTTTACGGTTAACCGGTTTTTAGGCAAGTTGTATTAGGTTCTTGCTAGAGTAGGACCAGTGTTTTAGAGTCACGTTCTACGTGGTTTGTATAGTAAAATACATACAAGTACTTGATTTTTTTTACAAAATGGAAAATAGAACAATTAAAACTAAATTGTAAAAAAAACTTCATAGTCAAGCACGCGAAATTATTTCAAATGTTACGATTTTATGATTGGTGAATCAAACTATTTTTGTGAACATTAAACATTTCTAATGTCATTACAACAATGTGATGTCTCAAGCGTATGATGTATCTGTAAGCACAGATAAAAACATTAGGAAAGAAAAACAAGTACTGCTGCCATCAGAAGGTGAATGTTCTTTGCAAACTCCAATGAACAAAAGAAGGAAATGCACAATCACAGGCATCGGCGATTTCGATGCATCAGTAATTAGAAGGACTGCCCATGCATTCTAGAAGACAGCAAAGGAATTGCCCACATTGAAGAAAATTTCATTGAATTTACAGGACTCAATAAAATTTAAAGGAAGCACTTGAAGTCTAAAAAAAATACTGTTTATTAGGTTTTTCATGGGAAAAAATTTAAAATCCTGGAAAGTACTTAGAATGCACTTGTTCATTACAAAAGGTCATATATTATGTGATATCAGATATATTGCAGGGTATGAATAGCTATATTTGCTTTTTCCTCTCGTATAAAAGCGTTTATCTCTTTGCATGCAGGTTGTAAATGTGTAAAGATCTGGTACAGTATTCTTCCATGCAGCATAATACCATATAGTACACCACACAGAGGTTCAATTTAGTCTCCAAAACATTTTGGTTTTCTTGAATTTTTGTTTTTTTAAAAAGTTTTTAGTGATTTTACAATGGCTAAGTGTGAGTCATATACAAATTTACATTGAATTCTTAAGAGAAAGTAATAAGTGGAATGTGATAAAAAAGGGTAATAGTTCTGGTTGGGCAAATATGGATGGCTCTGTAACATTACCACTTTAAATGTTACGCAAAGCCGAAACGCTTCAAATCACTTAAAAGTTTACTGGTTAAAAGCAAAGTTAAAAAAGGGAAATTTTTTTTTTTTTTTTTTTTTTTTTTTTTTTTTTTTTTTCCTGGCGAAAAACCAATTGTGGTTATCATCGCCAAACAAAATCTAACACAGCACTCAATATTTTAAATAAAATCAAATAAATTAATAAATAAACAAATAAATAAATACAACAAAAATTACAAAACAAAATAAAACACCAACAATAAAAAACAAAAAACAACAATATAACAATTAAAAAATCCTTAAAAACTAAATAACAAAATAACAACAAAGAACAAAATAACAGTAAATAAATAATATGTAAAACAATAATAGGTAACAATTTACCAATAAATAAATCTCAATAACAATAACAAGAACACAAAATAAATTAAATTAAGATAATTAAAAGAAACAGAATTATATGTATAAATAAAAAAAAAATATATTTATGTATTAAATTTTAAAAAATATTTTCAAGTGGTGCAAGAAAGCGATGACTCGGTCAATGGTCGAGGCATCGTCCCTTAGCACCACCTTTAAACTCCCTTTTAAATTAAAAAGGGCACGAACATTACCTACACTAACACAATCTACCAAAATATGTTTTATTGTGAAGATACCCCCGCAGTATTGGCATATTGGTGGATCTTCACGACGCATCAAATATCCATGAGTTGCAAAAGAGTGGCCAACGCGAAGGCGTGTAACCACCACTTCCTCCCTACGTTTTGAACGAATTGAAGACCTCCATGGACGGACGGTATCTTTAATTTCCCTCAGCTTATTCTGAATCACGGTATGCCACTCGTCATTCCAAGCAGCGAGCAATAAATGTTTCGCGAAACACACATAATCAGATGCCATAACCAGTTGAGTAATAGGCACCAAACTTGTAGCTTTCTTCGCCGCTTCATCCGCTTTTGTGTTTCCAAGTATTCCGCAATGTCCAGGAACCCAACAGAAAGTTACCCCCACACCCCTCAATTGAAGCCTGTGTACAGCACACAAAATGTCCCCAACTAAAGGGTCGCTAGAGAAAACATCCTGAAGAGCCTGAAGAGCACTTTTGGAATCCGAACACAAAAGATAATGCGAGGATCGAGATTGAATGACGTCCAAAGCTTTAAAAATAGCAAATAGTTCTGCCGTAAAAACACTGCAAGCTGAGGGCAATCCGTACGTGTAGGTACATCCAGATACATAAAACGCACACCCAACGCCATTGTCCAGTTTAGATCCATCAGTGAAAATAATTTCACTGTGTTGGTGAGATTTATAAATGGATAAAAATTCCTGGTGGTAGACCACAACAGGAGTATCGTGTTTTATATAACTGGACAATGAGAAATCGAAGTGCGGCGTTTTTATTATCCATGGAGGTAGATAGCACATTTGTCGTTCAAACATAGTTGGAAGTTGCAACTCAAGTTCATCCAATATTCTTAACGTTCGTATGCCAAATGGAGCGGTCGAACGTTGACGTGTATTATACACTTGATTTAGCTTATTATAAAAGACTCTTTCAAATGCCGGGTGGTTGGGTTTGCTTCGAAGAACAGAAACGTAAGATATTTGTAGCATCTGACGTCGTCTTGAAAGAGCGGGTTCCCCAGCCTCGACAAGAAGACTAGGGATTGGGCTAGTTCTAAATGCACCAGTAGCCAGTCTAAGTCCAGAGTGGTGGACAGCATCGAGAGTTTTCAGAACTGTAAGTCGTGCGGATGAATAGGCTTGACAGCCATAATCAATGCGCGATCTAACGACCGCGCGATAAAATCGAAGCATACTAGTTCTGTCTGCTCCCCAATTCGTACCACTAAGGACTCTTGACATATCCAATTTCTTATTGCATCTCACCTTCAAATCACGAACATGTGGGATCCATGAGAGTCTTTTATCAAATAAAAGACCTAGAAATCGAACACTATCCGTGGTTTGAAGCTGAACCCCGTCAAGAAAAAGGATCGGCTCCTGGTGTTGCCTACGACGACTAAATGCTACACATTGCGTCTTCGAAGCAGAGAATTTGAAACCTGTAGATTTTGACCATTCCTCCAATCTGTATATTGCTAACTGCAAAGATCTTTCCGCAGTTGCCATACTACGAGCAGGCACACATATACAAAAGTCACCCACAAAAAGGGAACAGTGTACCGGAGATCGTATATTACTGGTGATACTATTTATTGCAACGGCAAACAGCGTGACGCTCAGCACGCTGCCCTGCGGTACACCATTCTCCTGTGTATAGCTGTTTGAATACGCGCCTCCAAGTCGAACGCGGAAAGATCTGTTAGAAAGAAAGTTAGCGATGAATGCTAGGATATTCCCTTGTATACTCCATGATTTCAGAGTGTTCAGAATTCCTCTTTTCCATGCCATATCATATGCCTTTTCAAGGTCAAAGAAAACCGCAACGAGCGTTTGACGCAAGAGAAAGGCATCTTGAATAGCGGATTCTAACAAAACCAATTGGTCAACTGATGAGCGTCCTAGTCTGAAACCACATTGTTCGTTGCTAAGAAGGTTGTTGGTTTCTAGGTACCAGACAAGCCGGCGGTTGACCATCTTCTCCAGTAGTTTGCACAAGACGCTTGTAAGTGATATAGGCCTGTAACTACTGGGGTTGGTTTTGTCCTTACCTGGCTTCAAAAGAGGAATTACAGTCGATTCTAACCATGCATCGGGGAAAGAGCGCTCCTCGAATAAACGATTGTATACTCGAAGGAGGACAAGTTTCGCCGATGATGGTAGATGTTTTAGCATGGAGTACACAATGGAATCAGGACCTGGTGCAGAATCCTTCGTTGACGCAAGAGCTGACTCCAATTCCCCTATAGAGAAAGGAGTGTTTAAAGGAGAGTCCTCAGACGACCCAACAGTAAACGGTATTGCTTCTTCTTTCAGTTTATAAATCTGGAATAATCTATTATAGGCTGTAGTAGAAGTTAGAAAAAGATGTTCCAAGTACATTAGCAATGTCATCACTGTTTGTGATTAATCTCCCATCTGGTTGCTTCAGCGCAATGGCTGGCAACGGAATGGAAGTACCACAAACTGATCTTAGTTTCCTCCACACTGTGGAGGACGGAGTTGTTCGTCTAATTGTGCTAATGTACTGTTCCCAAGAGTTCTTTCTACTCAGCCTAAATATCCTCCGTGCTTTCGCACGGAGTATTTTATATTCCTGAAGGTTTCCATTCGTTGGGTGTCGTTTAAATCTCCTAAGAGCTCTTCGTCGTAAACGGAGGATTTCTGTGCATTCATCGTTCCACCACGGCACAGGCGGTCGGCGTGGATGCGCAGAGGTTTTCGGAATGGTCTTTTCAGCGGCATTTAAAATTGCTTTTGTAAAATTTTCTATATTTTCATCAATGGGTGTCAGATAATCCATGTCAAGTGATACAAGGTAATTCGAGTATGAGTCCCAGTTGGCTTTTCGCAAAATCCAACTGGGATTTCGAGCATAACAGGGTTGGGAGTCACATAAACTGATCTTAATAGGCACATGGTCGCTTCCATACAAATCGTTGAGTACCGACCATGTGCATCTAGTAGCTAATTGTGGGCTGCAAATCGATAGGTCAACAGCTGTCCATCCACCAGTAGATGCTGCTAAATGGGTAGGCGAACCGTCATTTAGCAGACATAAGTCCAGTTCCGTTCTCACACTCTCAACAAGGTCACCTCGAGAGTTCCTAGTCGGAGATCCCCAAGACGAATGGTGGGCATTAAAATCCCCTACCAATAAGAACGGAGTTGGTAACTGGCTTATTAAATTCACTAAATCACTGTGATGCAGGTTTTCTTGTGGTGGCAAGTAGACACAACACACAGTGATTTTATACGGGACAGCTGTTTGAACGGCTACTGCTTGTAAAGGAGTTATTAAGTTTAGAGAAACAGCATCGATACAGTCACGGGCTAGGATGGCTACGCCACCTCTAGCTCGATCTTCTGTAACGAAGTCCGATCTAAAAACTGAATACTCCCTTAAATGGAAATTATGCGATTCGTGGAGATGTGTCTCCTGTAGACATACAAACATTGGGTACACATCTCGCACGAGTACTTTAAGTTCTTCTATGTGACTCCTAACACCGTTGACGTTCCATTGTATCACTGACTTCCTAAGCAAAGACATTTATTAGCTTAGCAAAGGGTTTATTTGACACCCATTGGTGCTCTCTCCTTTCTTGCCTGGGACGTTTTGGGACGTCTCAGGCTTACATTTCTCAGATTCCATATCCACCCGTTCAGGGATGGAATCTGAGGAAGTTTTGGGTTTAGGAGGGGTAGTTTTCACATTCCCTCCTTTGTTTGCATTTTTCTTAATACCCGGTAACGACTGTGACGATGTGGTCTGTCGTAACTCCGGTCTACGTGGTTTGGATTTTTCCAACGTCTTCTGCACAGATGGTTTACTGCCCGTTGATAATTTCTTCTGCACCGAAACACAAGGCTCACTTAGTGATTTATTTCGTGCTCCAATCCCCCCAGTGGAAGGGATTGGTACAAGAGGCAAATCACCATCCGTCGCTGCAGGTTGTACTAAGTTCAAAGTAGGAGGACCATTCGTGACTATGGACAAAAGGCGAGAAACTTGTTCAGTTAGAACTTCAATTTTTTTCGACAGCTCGGCACAGTTGTTACAGGACGATTTGGAAGCGGTCAGAGTAGCGGCATAAGTCTTACTGTCTGTCTTTGGCTGAGTGGAACGATAGAGTTTTTTGGCCTCTGGAAACGACAGCTTGTCTTTCGCCATGATGCCTAGGATAGCTTTCTCTTCCTTGAACGTGGGACAGTTGTAGGATCGCGCTGGGTGGTCACCACCACAGTTGGCGCATTTCGGAGAATTAACACAATCCTTATCATCATGGCCTTCGACGCTACATATACCGCATACGTTCTGCTTCGAACACGTAGAGCTGATATGCCCAAATCGCTGGCACTTGAAGCAGCGCCTAGGGTTAGCCACGTATGGTCTCACTGAGAGCCTTTGGTAACCTGCATGTAAATATTCGGGTATTTCCGGTTTGCCGAAGGTAACGATAAAAGAAGCTGTTGCTACCTTTTCTCCTTTGTCCATTTTCATGATAGGGACAACGTCCGTAACTGACTGAGACGACAGTTCGGACTTAATTTCATCAACTGAAATGTACATTAAGTCCCTACATGTGATGACCCCCTTTGAGTAATTCAAGGATCTGTGGGGAGCCACAGATACCTTGACCTGGTCAAAGAAAGAGGTCATTTTAGATAGAGCACGGGTTTGTCTCTCGGTGGAAGTCGCAACTAACAGTGTTCCGTTTCTGAGTTTCTTGATAGAGGCTACTGGGCCTCCAGCACACGCAGTAATAGCCTTGTTAATAAGGAAGGGAGAAACTTTTGAAAGATCTTTCCCTTCTTCGGCACTAGAAACAACTAAATACTTTGCTGATGGCAATGTCTGCGACGTTGCCACCATCAACTTTTTACTCAAATCCTTTTCAATATGATCGTCAGGAGAATCCTGGCGTGTTCTCTTTAAGCTAGTCATATTTGACGGGGTTTTTGAATCCATAAATATTTTTTGCCAGCCATCGTGTCAAGCGTTACGGGCGAGACTATAGGAACGGGTACACCCTTGGATCACATTAAGATCATTTCCAACCCTCAGAACTCTGAGGCCTATAGCTTTTCTCCTTAGCTCGACTGGATGGGCATCAGTCGAGGACTCGTAATACTGTGCACGGGCTCCGACACCCGTGCACCGCGGACACTCCCTGACCAAGGACCGAAGCGGCTGGTAGACCAGAAACCGCGCTTACGTCTTCGGCAGAGCAAGCTCACATCAGCGTCCCAGACCAGAGTTTGTCACGCTCTGGACTTTTCAGCACTCCCAACGCGCAACGGTTCTGACCAGTCAAAATTCCCTAAGCGAAGATGTAAGTTTTGAAATGTGTATAGATTGTGTTGGTGTGTGTATGTGTGTGTGTATGTTTTTGTGAGTGGTGTAGTGTTAGGCTAGGGTACCGCGAAGGACGCCAAATCCCTCGTAGGTGCGGCTCGTAGGTAATAAGTGGAATGTGATAAAAAAGGGTAATAGTTCTGGTTGGGCAAATATGGATGGCTCTGTAACATTACCACTTTAAATGTTACGCAAAGCCGAAACGCTTCAAATCACTTAAAAGTTTACTGGTTAAAAGCAAAGTTAAAAAAGGGAAATGTAATAAGCAAACAAATAAATACTCAATCATACGTATTTAAAAGTTCAAAATTATTAAGTAGCTGGACCCAAGAAGCAAGAATAGGCATGTAATAATAGTAGTAGTATATAGTATATACTACTATATACATATATACAATATATGTAGTATATAAAGACGAACTCAAAATTTGGACGAACAGAACGATATAAGTTTTGAAAATGGAACCACTTCGAAACGTGTCAACAGAGGAGAATGTTGTAACGATAGGGAAGGCAGAAAACTGTACTAAAATATATACTCAAGAAGCCCTTTGTTCCATTAGCAACTGCTAACGAAATGAGGCAGTCACTTTCCAAGGCTGTAACTTAGTAAAAATTCTCTGTATGTATAAAATATTATATAGTTCCCAATTATTACATTTTATACTCACTCAGAGCCTATCAATATTTTCTAGAAAATGAATGGTAAATGTTTTTATTTTTTCTCAGCATATCTTTCTTCAAATTTACTGTACGAAACAAAGAATGGTGAATCTTGCTGGAGATTGAGTTTAAAACTAATGACAATTTTTGTTCAGATTTGTAATAATTTTATATTCTGCATTGAGAACTCTTTAAGCACTCAACCAATATGTCCACAATCAGTCGTGGCTCGTCATAAACTGATGAGTGATAGAATAAAATGGGGTATACAAATCATACCTATTCAACACCAACAAAGTTTCCGTCTAATTCTGTAGTGTTAGCTTACTATTTACGATTTTGTAAAAATATCTCTAAATTAATTTTTTTTCTACAATTATTGTTTGGAAAATGAACTAATTACCTGATTAATCGCCGGACTGGTGGATTCTTCACTTGACCCTCTACTAGTTAGAAAAGCTCTGTTCATTAAACTTGACTGAGAAGAAGGTTTAGACAGTACTGGTGCTTGTTGAGGTTCTATCTTGTCCTCATTTCGCAATAAAAAAATTCCACCTGCAAAGCTATTATTGTTACAATTATTAAGGAACTCCTTTTTCACCACAGATGTTGACAAAGAACGACGGAAGTTATAACTTGAAACAGTTTTGCTTTCATTGAGGTCATCAGTAGTTTTATTTAATTTTGTTTTCGCTCCTGTGTTATTTAATACCTTTTCTATGCACCTACTAACCCTATTTGCTATCACAGCTTTTACACCTTCTTCAGAAATGAAATCAGCTAAGGTATGGAGATTATTTTCAGTTTCTGGTGAATTTCTTACTAAATTATTTTTCACAGACAAACTTTGACTAGACTTATTTTGTATAACTGAATCATCACACTTGATTCTGCTACAGTCTCCAATAGTAATTTTAGAAATATCAATGTCATGATAGCTGCTTCCACTTCTCCATCTATTTCTACTTTCAAATAATTCAGGACTTGAAGATCGTTCAGGTTTTGAAACCCGGACAATATTTGTTTCTTCATTATGTGATAACTTTTCTCCTGTAGCATCATCCCTGTTTTTTAACTTTTCATCCTCCAAAACAGTTTTATTTTCACAGACTTCTTGAAATGCAGTTTGAAAAACCAACTCAAATGGATCATTTTGTACAAGTGGAGATTCGGTTTGAGTGGCCACAACATCAAAGGGGTTATTATTACTAGGAGACACAACTAGTTTGCTCTTGCTACATGGCATAGGAATTAAAGGTTTGAAGTTGTCTTTTATTCCAGGGCTGCTGAAGTCTATTAATAAATTTAAACTTTTATTACCTGAAAACAATAAAAGTCTGTTAAATCTTACAAAATTAGACAAGGGTCCAATGCAAATATTTATTATGAAATTAAAATAAATTGTTTCAAAATTATATTTGACAATTTCAGAAAAAGCTACAACATAAATATTTTGAAAGCATGCCGCATTCATTTCTTTTAATCATAAAATACTAATTATTAATGTATATTTCAGATAAATATTTATATATACATATATATATTATTATTATATTGTGTGTGTGGGGCGGGTGTACACACACACACACACACACACACACACACACACACACACACACACACACACACACGCATGCACACACACACACACACACTTAAATTACACAGAAATACGTCCCTGTACTTTAGAAAAACCAGGAATTCTAATAAACCCTGATACTATACTATAATTAAGAATGCACAAATTAAATATATAGAACTTTAATTACTACAGTACTTATATAAATTAATGTTGCTTTGGAATACATTGTTTAACATGGGTGGTACATTTTTTTGGAAAAAGTTGTGTCTTCTGCATTTGCTTATCAGATTGTTTTGATACTACAGTGTCGTTTAGATGTCTTATCAGAAGCACATCTGTTGTTCAATATAGCGTAGTGCAGTTTCCAAGGCGGTCATGCCTTCAACGTGATTAATTTCCCCTTCTTGTTGTCTCGGTCAAACCATCATCTTTATTCTTGTCATCACTGTCTTCAGTAGTTCTTTGTACCATTTCAATAATCGTAATATCTGTTATCTCAAACTGTTCACATTGAAATTTTCACAGCCTGGACGTTTCTTGACAAGAAATGTCAAATATGTTTCTTATTGTGGATCAATAAAACAGTCAACCGTTTCATTATGACTGAGGGTTACACAGTCTGATTCAATACACAGTACACAACACCCTTGACTGTAATTTTTACAAACCCTACAAGGCTTTTTTCCCTTTCAGTAGCTTGTAGTCTTGAAATAGAAACACATAAAATCACTTAACCAATGATATATTTCAACCACACAGTGGTCTTTATCTTTATTTCTATTTCAAGACTACAGAGTGGACTCTTACCAAGGTAAGTCTGTCAGTCTCCTAGTCCAAAAAATCTAAATAATCTTTACCAACCAAAACTAACCTAAAAATAAATAAATATATATATATATATATATATATATATATATATATATATATATATATATATGTATATATATATATATATCGCAATATGTATTCTTGTGTATTAATAAAGAACTCAAAGTAATATATATATATATATTATCATGATTTACACCATGAAAAAAGAAATAAACAATAAAATAAAATATATATAGACTTCACAATAGCAAGAAATACGAATAACATTAAACAGTCTATTTTTAGGAAACCTACACAAAGCATAAACACAATACCCATTAAACAGTCTATTTTTAGGAAACCTACACAAAGCATAACCACAATACCCATTAAACAGTCTATTTTTAGGAAACCTACACAAAGCATAAACACAATACCAACTACTCTAACCATCCCCCACAACAAAAAATGGCTGCTTATAACTCACTTTAATTTCAAACAGAATACTGTATACAGAGGAAATAAAACACAATCAAAAGTTTGAAAAGGGGCGAAGCCATATTATTTTCTGCACTTCTTACTTAACAAAGTCCCCTTAATGACTCAAGTTGACAATTAAGTTTAGACAAGTTTTATTTAAATACCATAATTTTAAATATAATATAGTAAAGTACATATAAAATATGAATAATAGAATGCCGAAACGAAATTTTTTTAAAAACTTATTTTGCTATCAACTATGGAGCTAAGTCTATCCTAATTGGCTCCAGTCATTATTATTATTGGAAAATAGCTTGCAAACATGATATATGTTTTGTAACAAATTAAACAAGAAAATCACAAGGTATTTATATAATTGAGTTACTAATTAATTCCTAACCGTTGGTGATCAAATGATATGTCTAAAATTTATCTTGTAAAGGATTATAAAAACCCATTTGTAACTAGATTCTATTATTAGGCATACCAGACATTTTCAAACAAATTCAATCTGTCATCTTGTGGTTCTTTCCGTTTCTTTAATATGTTATCATCACCAGGGTTTTTTTTAAATTCTGAAACAAAATATTAGTGTCCATTAAGTTATTAATATATAGCCAAAACCTTTATAAACTAAAGTCACTTTATAAAACATAGTATTATGTTATGCTATTTTATAATACAGCTACAAAGTATCAGTTGGAGTAGATTTTATTATATAAACAAAAAAGCTTCCTAATGCAAGTTTTTCTTGACTTTAGTGTAGGGGCCTCCATTTGCTATATGTTATTGCATGGCTGTACATAAGATAGAGACCATTTTTCATTTCACACATTAATTGATTAGCTTGTAATAGTAAACTTGATTTTGAAAAAACAAAACCTATGCTATCACCTAAGTCATCAACATTTAAAAACTACAATACACAAGTAATAAATTCATTAATAGAGTGCTACTGTCTTGTATTTAAATGCTCCAAAACCGCAAGGAATATTTTTGGACCTCCAGGTATCAAGGTCGTTATTACGAAAAGTATATTTACTGAACAAAAAACAATGTTTTTAAATAATTTACTTATTCCCTAATAACTACTCGCCCAGGATAGGGAACAAAATGGAACTGTTGAGTGATTCAATAGCCACCAGCAATGCTGCTCTCGGACATCCATTAGGCCTACCATTGTTCCAGAATTATATAACAAATCAAGTGTTTCTAAACTCCTAAAATAATTAGTAAATCATGATTTGTATAAAATCATATCACAAGTAATAAATAGATGACAAGTTCATTTCAAATATAACAGTAAAAATTAAAATAGTCAACTCCAAATCTCACTACAAATTAGTTTAATAAAAACAAACACACTAGTTCATAAAACAGCCAAGCTTCGGCGACAATGTCGCCTTCCTTAGTAGCCAGATACTGAAACTGTTTTATGAACTAGTGTGTTTGTACTTTATGTAACTAATGTGTGGTGAGATTTAGAGTTGACTATTTTAATTTTTACCGATGTGAATAGTTCTCACTAGTTAAGCTCTAATTAACTTTATCATTTCAAATAGTTCTTGGTTAAGTTCTATATTTATAGTTCAATACTCCTGTTAGTAAAGTTACTATTGTTTAATATCCAAATCTATCCCAACTGAATATTTTAGATATAGTGTAGAAAATGTTAATCAAGTTGTAAACAACTTAAACCTTTTCCTAACAATTTCTGTATCGAAGTTATGCTCTAAAGAAAAAAGTATTTGCTAGTTTTAATTATAACAAAGTTAAAAATTTACATTAGGGAACTATTCAAAGGTCTGATTGTGCGGAGTAATACCTTTTCCAGGTGACGTCATGTGATCTCTATTCTTACCTTACATGTGTTGGTTTGTTTAGTTACATGTTATATAAAATTGCAACCAAATCTATCTAAACTGGATACTTCACAGTTATATAGTAATGTTGTATAAAATTACAACCAGATCTATCCTAAGTGGATACTTTACATGTATATTTTATGTCTACATGTAGTATGGAGCACTGTTGCTACTGCACGCCCAAAAAAGCAGTCCGAACTAAAATGTGATACAAAATTAACCTTCCGATGCAATAAAAAACAATTTCAACATATATAGCAGGACACGTTTATCAATGTTTTCATTCATATGTCTAATTATTTCTCAAGTGAAAATAATAACCTGATTATTAACCAAAAATTAGAATAAATCTATATTTTTTCCACAAGTCAGAAAAATGTTGAAGTAAAACAAAAGAGATGTGTAAAGTAAATATTATTTTTTTTCTAATTTAAAGTTTGTCTCTAATAAACTTGAGAAAGTAGAGTATATTATTTCTAAACTTTATATATATGTATCTATATATTTATATATATGATAAATTAAAAATATTTCAAAAACAAGAATACTTTTAATGAATATATTTATTCAAAGCTTTTCGCCGATAAAATAGTACCAGCATCTTCAGGAAAATAATTATCTAATCAGGAAAGGCCTACTTTAAAGTTTAGTGGATACTTCTATAGCTTAGTGGGTAATAACACAGTATTAAATAAAAACGTTCACATGGTACAAAGATCAAACTTGTAAGAAAGTGATACACTGCACTTTATTTTTCCATAAGAGGTTAACTCTATATTAACAGAGCAAAACAAGCTAAAGTTAACGGTCATATGCAGAAAATAAAAGTACAAACTATAATTTTGACAAAATGTACCTACACAATAATGTTTGTAAGTTTGAAAGAATAAACTCACTATATTCAAGAACTAATTACAATTTTTAGTAGCGTCAGACAATGAGAACAATTTGTAATAACTAATTCTTTATAAAACAGTTTTTACTTCATTCATTCAAAATTGAATACTTATTCAAAATGACATCACAGGTCGAAACTAATCGTACGATTCAAAAATTCAAGCTGGCCAACGTAATGGTTTGGTCATTTCAATTGAAATATTTCAATAATAATCATTGAATGTAAGAAAACATATTCAGTGCTTTTTTTAACGAACAACCTAATGAACCGAGTTATAGTTGTTTGGTAGACAAATCTCTTCTTCCTAAAAACCTAAAATATTTTAAAACCTGAAAATTTTAACACATTTTTAGTAAACACTTGTAAATATTTACAAATTTGCCGCTGTGTAAAAGGTTTTAAATTCAGAACAAAAACCATGTAAAATTTGAATCTTATAATTTATAGGTAATATTTTTTGATTCCATCTTCACGTGAGCTACTAGTTATCACTAAACACTTGTAAATATTTATAAACTTGCCTATAGTAGCACTTATATTTGTTGAGGACGGCCGTTCAGGAGATGTCTACCATTGTCAACTCAGACCGTAAATGATCTCAAGATATACGTAGGTATATTCGTGGTAAAAATATACATATTTTTGTATTTGTTGATTCCATCTTCACGTGAGCTAATAGTTTTCATATTTTTAGCTTTCACTAGCATTATTCAGCATGAATAAAGACGCTTATGTGACTACCAGGAGGTATTTAAAATGGTGCTTGAGGGAATTTTTACTGTCGGAACAAATAGATATAATAAACCAAGCAAGAAAAACATTTATTTGGTATTTTATTACTGGTTGTTGTTTGGTATATATTTCGCTATAATATTATGATCTTTTTTATCTTAGATGTATAACATTTATCTTTGTAAAATATTGACGAGTATAGAAGCACACCACACTGACACTGTTACTTTTATAAGTATGGAGGCAGGTTCACTCTATGAAAGTTGAAAAAGCTTTTAAATTTCAAGAGAATAGGCCTACACTTACCCATAAGAGTAAAAAACTAGTTGCAGTTTTTGTGTTGTACATCTTGAGGTTTTTATAAAAATTACACTTATTTGTTTATCTTGGGAAAAACCAATACTTACTGATTTATTCAGCAGAAGCGTTTCGCACTAGGTCAGCGCATTTTTCAATGCTGTGAATTTCTGACAAGACTGTTGCTCAGGTGTGTTATGTTGGTGTGAGTCTGTGGTGTATTTTTGTTTTGTGGTGTGTTATTGTTCATAGAGTAGTTGTTAATTATGTGCTGAAATATAATGTTTGATTGGGAGTGTATTTTGTCATTTAGATCAATATAAGCAAAAAACTTAACACAGTAGAAAACTATGAGATATACAAACACAATAAATACTATCCACAACACTTTCTAAATGACAACACACACTCCCAATCAAACACATTTGAGCACATAATTAACAACTACTCTATGAACAATAACACACCACAGACCTACACCAATACAACACACCCGAGCAACAGTCTTGTCAATAATTCACAGCATTGAAAAATGCGCTGACCTAGTGCGAAACACGTCTGCTGAATAAATCAGTAAGTAATGGTTTTTTGCCAAGAAAAACAAACAAGTATAAAAACTACTTACAACTTTTTAAAAAAAAATGTTTTAACTTGCCTATAGTAGCACTTACTTTTTTTGTTGAGGACGGCCGTTTCGGGAGATGTGTCCCTTTGTCAACTCAGACCGTAACTGATTTCAAGGTTTACGTAGGTGAGGGTGGGGTGGGATATTTTGGTGGTGTGGGTGTATTTTGTGTGTATTAGGAGTTATGATGTCAAAAAGTGCGTGTGAGTTGTAATGTAATTGTGTATTGAGTATGTGTGTAGGGTGTAGTTTGAAGTGCCTATATATTTCTTATTGTTCGGTTGTGTAGCTCATGCGAAGATGGAATCAACAAATGTTATAAAAACTAGTTATTATAAATTCTATTTAAAATCACAATGAATCATTAAATTATACAACTCAATTCAGTTATTTGTACACGTATGGTAGTCATTAAACTAAGTTCAAACGAATATTTTATTTGATGACAACTCACAATCTTGTTATATGTTCGATCATATAAGAGCAATTAGTGTAGCGACAGTATTTACACCGTTTCAAGTAATTTTTAGTAACTATAACGCATGCACATGTATATGTTGCACTATTAAAATGCACAATTACAAGGATTTTAACAAATAAATACGAGTATTAAAAAGTTGACCTACCCACTGGATCTGCTACTGATTATATCTTAACAAACTTGAACCATATACAATTTGAAAAAGTCCCAAAATAAGAAATAAAAAACTTCTTATTTTGTTAAAAAACTAAATATTATATTTCGTTTAATATGTATATATATATATTTTTTTCAGTTTCATATGGTTAAATAATTGAGTTGAAACAAAAAATCGATTTTATTTTTGTATATTGGTGAAATCTCTATTATTTCCAGCCACACACGTAAGTTTATATCTCCTGTTTAACAGTTGAATAGTTATTAATTACTAACTACTAACTGTTCATCCCTTTATTACTGGCGGTCAGAGAAAAATCTATATTGTCATATAAAATTTTCGAGGGAATTTTAATACCTATATGGTTGACCACAGATGTTACAAGACAGGCAGGTACCTTCCCCGATTTCTGTTAAAATTCAAGGACTGTTAAATTTTAAACTCAAATTTAAAAAAATTCCGTTCATTTGAAACGTGAGAAAAAATTCTTTCTCTGTTAATATTTTTAATATTGCATGTTGAACTATTCATACAGTGTGACAAACATTTTACGTGTTGCCATGAAAAAACCTCGAATTTATTATCAATACTCAATACTCATATTTATTTAAAATTTGAACCCCCTCCGTTTATGTTGATATAGCCCTCTCCTTAGGGAGGACATTCCAAGTAAAGTTACAGAACAGTGATTGTGATAATATGAATTTTAACAATATTTGGCAGTCTTCCAGACGTTTTTTTCTTATCAATAGTTAAGAAGCTATGTTTGGATGGTGTTTCAGTACGGCTGTTTACGAGTTGATTATATTAGCTACATGCATAAACAGTACTGTATTATTAAATAATATATTTTTCCAAAAAATGTATGGAAATAAACTTTTTAAGAATACATGTGTAGCAAAATTTGCATCTATTAGACAGTCAAGGGATCCCGTCAATAGGTATAGTTAAACATATTTTGTTTATATTAATTAGTTATAACCTAAAACATTTTGTAGGGTCAGGCATAATTAATGTTTTAAATAATTAGATGTCAAATCGTTCTGTTTTTAACCAAATGTTTGTTCTCTATTTGTCTTTCCCTTTTTGTTTGTTTGTATAAAGAGCAAATAATTGATTTCGTCATTAATCTCTCAGCCAATTCTAACCTCAAAACAACGCCAAACCTAACTTACATGGCTGTTGGATTAAAAAGCCTTTAGGGGTAATACTTGACAAAATAGAAGCTTTCTGCAAAGGTGTTCTGCTACTCATATGTTATTTGCAGTGTAAAATTACTGGTTACAGAATACTGACCTTCATTTTGGGTAGTTGTGCATTAAAGCGGCAACCTACGATATTTAAAAAAAATTGTTCAAAACCACCAAATAGGACGATATCCACAAGAATATTTTTTTATTGACTGAGAAAAGTTACTTTTTTAAAATTAAAAGTAGGCTAACAAATTCAGTTTTGTTTAGGCGCGGAGTGATACAAATGTTTGACGTCACAACTGTATTTGGTGTTTTAGCAATCTAAACTTTATGAAATAAAAACATGTCTTGAAGCTATATTGATATTATTTTTGTTATTGCCAGAGAAGGTGAATTTTATATATCTATATTGAAATATACCTATGAAGTATCCAGTCAGGATAGATTTGGTTCTAATTTTATACATTTAACCATTTAGGTAATATAAATAAATGAAACCTCTCAACCACAAATAACTTTCTTCTTTTATTTAAAACCTTATGTACATTTCGATTGCATAACAATCATTTTCAGAGGTAATTTTCATTGTAAATTACCTCTGAGGATGATTGCTATGCAATTGAAATGTACATAAGGTTTTAAATAAAAGAAGAAAGTTATTTGTGGTTGAGAGGTTTCATTTATTTATGTTAAACATTACGCCATGTTATTTTATACAGTTACATTTAGGTAATGTATAAAATTAAAACCAAATCTATTCTAACTGGAGACTTTATAAGTATATTCTATAAAAATGAAACCAAAACTTTTCTCAAATATCTACACACTTAAGGTATGCGTGACGTTACTGTATCACTCCACGACCGATGCATAACTTGAAGCTCCGCACTTTGATATCACAAATAATTTTTATCACTATGAGTCCACTCACAACTTATGCCTCGGCACTGAATTTGTCACCCTACTTTAAATTGAAAACAAAATTAACTTACCTTGGTGAAAAAAAATATTCTTGCAGATGTCGTCCATTTTATTGGTTTTGAACAATATTCCAAAATATTGTAGGTGCCGCTAAAAATGCACCTACTACCTTATTTTGTTTGATATACCAAGCCATATATTTTATTAACTCATTTTTTAATAATAGTGTGTGCTTTTATTATTTTCTAACCTTATAAAATAAAAATAGAAAGAATGATACTCAAAAATATTTGAACACTTACAGTGATAATACACCAACAAAAATAGTACATGTTGTGGAATTAGAACAGTCCGGGTGTGAAGAACTGATATAGCCCCTGCAAATGTTATTTTATGATGCTTAATATAAAATTTTAATCAGCTTCAAAACATTTTCTTCTTATTGATGTAAAAGTTAATTTGTATGAGAAAACATTTTGAAATATTTTGTGCCTCAGTTTTTACCTAGGCCAGACAGGGAGTTCTTTCTAGACACGATACCAAGAACATATAAACGCACTAACAAACAATAATTACCAATCAAACTTTGCCGATCATTTCATCTCTACAAAACATGACAACATAGACATAGCATCTAACCTACAAATTCTTCATAAGCAACACAGAAATAACCAACGTTGCACAACCGAATAATATGAAATATACAGACATTCCAAACTACACCCTACACACCTACTCTACACACAATTACATTATAACTCACACACACTTTTTGACATCATACCTCCTAATACTCACAAAGTATACCCACTCCACCATATTATCCTAACTTTGAGATCAGTTACGGTCTGAGTTGACAATGGGACACATCTCCCGAAACAGCAGTCCTCAACAAATATAAGTAAGTGCTACTATAGGGAAGTTTGTAAAATATTTACAAGTGATTTAGTGAAAACTAGTAGCTCACGTGAAGATGGAATCAACAAATAAGAAATATTTCAGTAAATTGGGCAATGTTCTGCCAAACATATACTGCAGCAAACATGTTTTTAATCTCTCAGTAGTCTGCCAGTTTCAGTAATATAGTAGTGTTTTGGTTCCATATCTGCTGGATTATTGAGACACTGTTCATTATTGTTTCCAAAATATTGTAGCATAGGCTCTATAATTATTAAATAAAACTATTATACTAAATTGTTTGGATGTAGGTAAGCTTTAATAAATTTTAAGTTTTTTAAAGTAAAAAATTAATAATATACTAATCTTCATTTCTATGAGGAATATTTCTATATATTTGAGTACAACTTTTTGCCTTTCCTAACGCTACAGTATTCTCCTCTGTTGACGTGTTTAGGAGTGACTCCAATTTCAATCTATATACGGTACTGTTAACTACACCCCCACAACTTCCAGATTTCGCTTTCTATTCGTGCACACATACTCTTGCTTCTTGCATCCAACTACCTAATAATTTTAAACTTTTAAATATAACGTTCGACTATGTATCTTTTTGTTTATTAATTATATTTTCCTTTTTTATCTTTGCTTTATAAATTTCAAAATATTTAAAAGTCATCCTTTATTATCATAATGTAAATTCAATGACAATTTTACTAGGGTCCCAAAAGATACAATATAAAGGTTACCAATGGACAGGTTTAAACAAGAAACAGATACTTCTAAGTCTAATTATCCTAGGAGCTTAATTACTTTAAAAGAGTCTCTATCTAAAGGACAAAAATCATCCCAATAACCCTAAGGATGGTAAAAGTAGTAGGTCTTAGACTAAAGGCAATAATTATTGTTAAACCCAATAGAAGACAATTTCATTTACAATTACAATTACAACTTGGATGAGAGTCAAGAAAATATTTTTTTTCTGCTTTATTAATTCAAGGATGGTTAGTAATTTTTTAACTACAGTATTTTAATTTGATGAATGAATACTAGTAATAAATTTTTCACTTAATATTACATAATATTTGTAATATGAGCCATTGAGAGAAAAAGTAGTGTGAGTGCTAATTAGTTTTTAGAACTTTAACTGCAAATCACAGGAATGAAAATAAATAATTATCTGTCCACATTACATTAGTTAAGGGTTCAATATAACTACCTATTTATTTCATTAGTAATTTTTAATTGTTTATTAATTTTTATATAACAATGTCTAATTGAAACTTTTGACTTACACGACTTTTCTTCAAAAATGTATGACTGAAAATGGAATTTAAAAAAATATAGTATTTAAAAACCCAGTGTATTTTACATAAATATTAAAGAATATAAATTATTTTCCAAGCAATAGAAACTCATTTATTTTAAAACGATTTTTTACTCGTAGTCAGATTCAGATTCTGACTGTCGATATTAGGTGTATTGTCTACTAGTGGTTCTCTTGATAGCCCAGGCAAAAAAACACATTTACTAAAAAAACCACTGAGTCACTGGACACTCATGACAACCTACATTATAAATGCACCTGTTACACTTATAGTACACAACAGAGGATGTAAGAGTTGGAAAAGCGAAAGGCTTTTGAAAATCAAAAGTAAAAACGTAAACCTTAAAAAAAATTTTTTGCTGTCTTTTTTAGATGGCTTTAATTTTTTTTTAGCAAGTTCTGCCTTATGTAAATGTAACTGTTTACTCTTATGGAATAGTGAAAAAAGTCAGACTTACACCACTCTTGTTTGCAACAATATCAGCTATTTCATTTCCAACTTTTTTCCTTGCCTCCGGAATTAATGTTACCATGTAGTTTTGACTCGAGCCACTTTTCCAAATCAGGAAATAAAATTTCAGGAATCCAAAACAGCATTTAACTACTTTTTCAAAAAAAAGTGACTTACACCACTTGTCCCCTCAGTGGCTCATATATGAAATACAGTAGCCGGTGCATAGTGTGATCACGGTTAATGTTATCAGTTATACTTTAGCTGTCTACTTGGCAAAAAACCACTTCTTAGCGATTATTTAAGCAGATGGATTTTGCTCTAGGTCAGTGCATTCAAGATGTACAACGCAAAAACTGCAAGCAATGTTATCATTAGGTAATATTTATTGTTTCACTTGAAGACGGACACGGAATTGTATATATAGATTGTAATCATCTCTTCACTTATTGTTATCATTTAATTTCTAATGCTATAATTTATGGTTTCACCAACACAGACCAAACAATAATGTTTATAAGTATCTTATATTCTAAGAAATTAATTGAGCGATATGGTGACTGACATCCTGTCCATCAATCCTGTCATTGACATGATTCATATCCATATGTTGCTAATCATATCCTGTTTGATTTTACTAGAACTCGCCTTGTAGATTTCACAAAATGTTTAGATACAGTAGAGCATCAGTAATCCGGATCGTGGTTTCAACCAGCAAGGCACTCAGTGTGAAAAGTATGGTGCCACTTCAATACATACTAAACGAAGTGTTATCTTATTTATAAATTTAAAGAAGATAAACCAATCTGAAAAAATGCGTCATAACGAAATTTAAAACATTTATACACTTATACATTTATTATACAGCATACTTAATCATGATTTAATTTTTTTAGACTTGTATACTCTACATGCTAATCAATTATTGTAACCAATCAGCAAAATAATAAGATTTAATATTAAACTTTATCTTTAGCTTACTTGTCGTATAATATGCTTTTATTAAAAAAGCAATAAAAGACTTTTTCACTCAATAACTTTGTACCGGGATGTTTTTTGGCAGTCTGTGCTATGTATTAGTAGCCTATATACATTAAGGCTATTAAATTCTTTTCTATTTTTCAAGCCCTCTGATGTCTATTTTGTAATCATCCATGGTTTAATTCAAACCTACACGATACTGTAAGCATTAAAATAGATTATAGTTAATGAAATATCAATATTACGCAGTAATTTAGGGATCGTTTGAAAATCCGGATAAATCAGTAGTCCGGATGGGTCCCGGTCCCAATTGATCCGGATTTTTGACGCTCTACTATAGTTCTTTGTCCATCTAGTTGTTCGTATCCCATTTGTTCAGGTGACTACTGCACAGTACTGTACCATTTATTTCTTTATTTTTATATACGTTTATGATTTCATTTTGACTTTACGTAATTTAATTTTGTAAGATGTTTTTCCATTTGTTTTGTGAGGTTTGGTGTCACTTGAACTTTCAAAGTGTAACAAGATGTCTCAAAAGAAACGATGTAATTTAAATCTTATAGAAAAACTTGGCATTCTTTATCGATACAGTAAATTACTAAAAATGAGTCAAAGAAAGCTGCTTCTCAACTTGGCATTTCGCAACCTCTTTTATGTAAAATTTTGAAGAAAAAAGACACCATCTTGCCATTATTAAAGTTTAATGAAAACGTTGGCGGCAAAAGAAATCATTCTAGGAAAGATCCACAAGTGGCTTTGAAATTATGATTTAAAAGTGTCAGCAAACAAATGCTCGATTTGATGGCCCATTAATGGGCCAAAAGCCGAGGATCTTGCAAAAAAAAAAAAAAAAAATAGGAAAGCAGTATTTTAAATCTACAGATGGGTGGTTCAATCGATGGAAGAAAAGATAAAACATTGTTTGTAAGAAAACATGCAGTAAAAAGAAAGATGCTGATTTTGTTAGAGCAGAGGACTGTTTACAATACAAATGTTTAAAAAGTTTGGCTGAGTGTTCTTCTAGCTAGACATTAATGCCATAAATATTGTTCAGTCTTCAAACTGAAATTTTATTTAGTTTTAATTAGAACCTCAATGCTAGTAACATTTTAAATTTCAAAAACAAAACAAACAAAAATCTGTATTTGGAGTTCCCTCTGAGTTTTGACCTGTTTTAAACGTATTTTATTAACTACATTTTCAAACAAAATAAATTATTTAATAATATTAACAAAAAGTAAAAACTCTTGTAAAGTGATAGATTTTGATATTTTAAAAAATTTTATAACGATTATAATTAATTGTTAGGGTAATAATCTTAATAAGAAATATATAACCAATAATAATTAGTTGTACATCCTCCAAACCATCACCAAACAAAACTATTTCACCCACAACTCAAATTTCTATTCACAACCAGATGGCCTATCCTTGAGAAGTTCTATCAGCAGCATCCTAAGCGAAAATTTTCTTCAGTACATAGAACTCATAAACAGAACATCAAATAAAATAACCCACAAATTTCAAAAAACATTATACAAAATAGCATATAAAACTAATAACAAACTACAATACAAAATACATTAGACACCAACAACAAAGATAAACTACAAGCACCAGGCGTATACAAATTAAATTGTTCAAACTGCAACAAATTCTACATTGGGCAAACAGGTTGCAGCTTCATACAAAGAGTCGAACACACAAAATCATCCAAACAGAACATCAACTCAGCATTCTTCAATGACCTAAAAGAAACAGGCATTTACTATAACCTAGAAATCTTACACATCAACAAAAAAAGACCATATCTCAACAAACAACATGCAATTTACAAACACACAAAAATACAAAATACAAACATATTAAACCAACAAACCCAATACAAATCACAGATACACTTTGATACTATCGAAAACCTGCCTTTAAAATCGTCACCGCTTAACCTAATAAACTACAGGCGGAAAATTTAGACACTGATGAAGATTACCACAGAGCGATTGAAAACGTTCTGTCTCAGTAAGTTTTTACAAATTTACAAAATTATAGTTTGGATAGTCTTAAACCAATGTTAAAGCGATTCATTAAGTTTCACCGAAAGTAATGGACTACAAAGTTCAAAACAATAATAATTCATATGAAACATTCCTGTAAAAAGATGCATAAAAAAAAATAATGTAAACAATAAATAGTGAAAAATATTAACAGTGCCAAAACTGCTAGAGTTGGTAGGGTGTACTTAGAAAAATAAATGATGACAACATGTCATAACTTTTCAAATAAAAGGAATTAGAAATGCTGTCACTCTGAAAACACAATCAAGGTATTAATAGTTTTTTTTGTTCCTGGTAGCGGTATGATGAATTACAGTTTAAGATTAAGAAAATAGAGTGAATAGTTTGGGAATATTATTTAAAACAAATTTATGGCTTTCATGGTTTTCCATGAAATAGAACTTGGATGTCCACTACTTAAAAAGTGAAAGAAAACTTATGAAATCTAAGACTTCTCATCTGACATGTTGTGCTTACACACTCATTTTTCAGCTAATAACTGTTAATTTATTCTCACTTACAAATATAAGTAAGTGCTACTATAGGCAAGTTTGTAAATATTTGCAAGTGTTAAGTTAATTTATTATATAAGTTTTCAATAGAATGATGTTTTCTATTAACTATCATACATTTTGTCTTCTAATTGTATAAAAATAAATATTTGTTTAAAATACATCTAACGTCTTTATTGTGTTGCAGAAGTTTCACTGACAAGAAACAGAAAGAAAATCCATCTTCCTTAATTTTTGACAAAAGTGAAGTAGAACATCATGAAGCTCAAGCCAAAGGATGGTGGGATATCAAGGGCCCAATGAAAGGTTTACATGCTCTGAATGCAGTAAGGTCATTTGATTTGATTATTGCAGTTTCATATAATCTGAAATTTTTAAATGATAAAACAAAAACAAACCTCACTGACATTTATTCTCGTTCTCATAGTTGTTATCACTAAAACTTTCAAATAAACATTGAATACAGTAGGTTAGGGGTTCCCTTAGTGGTCCATGTGCCCTTTTGAGATGAAATTCTCCCCCCCCCCCCAAACGTTACACTATAAATAAATGGTATGGGCATATGAAAAAAATCAAATATATTAAAAACAATTTATTTATACATACTTTCACAAGAAACATGATATAACATATCAAGTTTTAATTTGCAAGGTAAATTTTAACTGATAACAGAAAAATCTGTTAGTGAGATGCTTGAGACTGCATTTATTACAACTAGCATGCCTAATTGAGGTTGTATTTTAGTAAGGGCACAACCCAAGTCATTAGCAATATCAAGTTTGTTTCTATAATATTAAATATGTATAATTTATCTTTCCAACTGCCTTCACGTCCCCCAGCTTGGGAACCAATGCAATAGATAGGTGATGGAAAACATCCTTGCTAAGATAAGTTTATATGATACAGTAAATCATAACAACAAACATTAAAATCTAGCATTACAAACACACGATGTACATTGGGTGTTGAAACCTAGTCCATCTCAAACGCCCTTGGTTTTTGAAACTCAGTTCCATGAATCACAATTGTGGAATTATTTGTATGGTTTGTTTGTGCTATCTTTGTCCATAAAAAAGGGAAAAAATCACATAAACTGAGAAACAATTTGAGCTGTCTTGACTGATGAAGGAGAAGAAGGGTTTTCATTTTAAAGTTGCGGGAAAAGTTAAGAAACTAACCCAGTGACTGGATGTACTATTTGAGATTGGGCAAAAAGTCCTGTAATGAGTTGTTGAACTTCCTATACATAAATGAGAAATGTATATCTTCTCATAAAAGATATTCCGTTATCCGTGATTTATCAGTATTGCCAGAATGTAAATAAACTTTGAAGTTAAAACCATAATTTCCATCAAACCTTGCCTAATGCAAACAAGAAAGCTTTTTTTTGTACAATACACTCAAAAAAACTTTTCTAGATTTACAATTTCGTGTTGTTTTCGTATTTCTTTAAAAATGTTTCACTGATTATCTGGAGCAATCCAATTGTTTCTTGGATATTTTCTCTTCTTGAAGCCAAATTCTTCTTTTAAATTTTCATGGATCATTTTATTTAATATTAAGAAAATATATTCCTAATCATTTTAAAGTTGAATACAGTTGGTTTTTAGGAACATATTTATTGAAGAGCTTTAAAAAATTCTATATCAAATTAAAAATTAATATTTAGAAGTATACTTTTAATCCTTTCAATTTTTGTTTTTGCTCTATTCATTTTGGAATATGTGAGTCTGTTTTATTTCTCTTTATTGTGAACACATTGATGCAAAAGCTTAAAAAAATGGAAAATATTATAATCAAACTTGATAACTCTTAACCTAACCTAACAATTGATAAGAAATGCCAAACAAGTTATCATTAGTGGTCAGAATGTGCACACATTACTGGAATAATGTTTGCAATGTTTTTAAGTGCCTCATAATTTTATATTTATTTTATACATAACAACTATAATAACTATTAAAGTTCCTAGAAGTTACTGATTAAAAGTGAAATAATTTAAATTATAACAAAACACTTCTAACTTACATGACAAACTTCACATAACATTTGTTCTTTGCTGTAAAATACTTATGAATTGATATTTTTTTATCTAATAAAACATGCGTAATAAATGCTTTCAAATGACTTTTAACACATTCCTCTTACTAATGCTTCTTTTTTTTCCTTTATTGCACCCAAAAGTTTCTCACACCACACTCACTCTCTCTTAGTTCAGTAGACAAATTGATCACAAATGTCTAGCTATTGGGTGATGTGATATCAAATCCTTTCCAAATTTTATTGCTAACATACATTATTTTTCAACACAGCTTATTATTTTAATTACTTGCATAACTCTTTTTCTCTTTAGGTTATTGTAAATTTTTTATTTTTCAGTTATTTTAATTGTTTGCTGATTACTTTATAATTTTTTACATCTATTAAATTTAAAATTTAATTTTTGTTACTATTTAAAACCGTGATTCATAAATGATTATATTTCAATTAATTAAAATTTTTACTTGGAAATAAATTAATCTGTTCTATATAAAATAAATATAAGCTCCAGCCCTTTTATTCACAATTCACCTTTGGTCATGTGTAGAATTATTTATACTCTTCCAGCCCTCTTAACTGTTTTTAAAGTTAGAATTACTGAATTTTATAATATAAAAACTTGCAGTTTTTGTGTTGTGGATCTTGAGGTTTTTCATTTCAGTTACTTTTTTTAGTATCACTTGGGGGAAAACCACTACTTTTCAGCAGATGCGTTTCACAGCAGGTTAGTGCATTGTTCAATGCTGTGTTATGGACATGTATTGTGACTAAACGCGTCTGCTAAAAAATATGAGTAAGTAGTGGTTTTTCCCCCAAGTGATACTAAAAGTAGTTATTTGAAATATAATTTATTAAAAAAAATAAATTTCATTTGCTGCTCAGAAATCTTACTTCACACACATCCATTGGATGGAAATCAATGGAAACACATCTACAGAAATCCATTGGAACACAGATACACACACACACACACACACACACACACACACACACACACACACACACACACACACACACTCACACACACACACACACACACACACACACACACACACACACACACACACACACACACACGTACACACACACACATATTGAAAGATTTGTCAGATATTGATCCCAAATATTTTGGTTAAAATAGACGGACTTTCAACTAAATATTTTCATTATTTGCAATTCATATTCTTGATCTTAACTTTACTGGTACCGTAGTCAATGTAAATTACTCTTATATGAAAAGATACTCACTATCTATGGCTTCTGTCTAACATCACACTCTATTATAATAGCTATTTAAAAAGTAATGTTTTTTGATAATTTTGAAAAACTCAAAATTCCTGAAACTTTTGGAGACAATAAATACTTAGCAATAATATTATTTGAATCTTAAGAAATATGTGTAATAATTATTATTGTTTATTGCTATTTAATCATTTGACTCATTTGTGTTTTAGAATACCGCTAATAAGAAACGGACTTGTCAACACAGGCCGTATTAAAGTATCAGATGTTGAAACAAAAGAGAAATATTTATCTGGAGTTAAAATACTGGATGTAGGATGTGGTGGGGGAGTACTTTCTGAGGTTAGTTATAAAAGTTTCTTGTAGTCATTTATGGTAGAAACCATAATACTATTGTAAACGAAACAAGAAAATTCAGTATGGAGGTTTTAAAAGCTCTCTATTAATTTCTGTTTTTGCTTATTAGATTTATTTACTCATATTTCTGTAAAGCTTATTGTAATGTAATTAATTGTAATTCTATTTACACTTAGGCATTCTTAAATTATCTTTTTTCTTGTTTTCTTATTAAATTTTTTAAAGAATTTCCATTGTTTTCCAGTCTAGCTACAAGATTAGACCTCTCTTTTGTTAAATTTGAAAACAATAGCAATGACCGAGATGTGATTATCTGTAAAGCTTCCTATTTCACAAACATTCATTCAAAGATGAGCTTGAAATGCCTAATTGTAGTCTAGAAGTGACTAGAGAAGTAGGTATTGTTTGGAGTATTCCCATGGATTATTTTACACTTGTTTAGTGTTCACATAATATGAAAAAGTATTAGCTTTAGCATTATGTTCAAGAGCGATTTGGTTCCATTTCTGTTATATGTTATTTAGTTATTTAAAAATGCATGTAATCTTTGTGTTTCAATTTTCTGTTAATTTTGTGGGTACATACAGAAATGTAATTGAGATCAGATGGGCCAAGAGCTATCATAGGAAGTACATTCATCTAAGCCATTCTCTCACTAATGACATAATTTCGGTTTAGTCCCTTTAAATACTACTGTACATACAAACATATGAATATAGAAAACACTGTATAATGTTATCATTAGGGGTAGGATTTTTAGGTAGTATCAAATTGCAAAGTATAAACATATTTATATAATATTATTAAATAAATTCAATAAAAAAACGTGTATGATTATTTTTAATTTTTATATAAATGTTACTGCTTGAAAATTCCTCATTTTATTAAATCTATTTTTGCAAAATAAAGTGTAGTACATAGCTCCCACAGAACTTTAAACTCTTTATCACATGTAGAGACCTTTCTCATGTCTATAAAAATGAAATTAAACAGAACTATCGTCCAAGCGAAAACAGAAAAGGAGTAGTAGGTTGCAACATCTTCTATTATACTAACATTCGTAAAACATTCGTAATTTATCCCTGACTATATATAAGTATGCTTCAATGTGAAGAGTTGATTGATTTTTATGAATTCTACAATCTTCGAGGTAGTTTAGAGGTTGTGTTAAGGGCCAATGTCACAGTTATTGACTGTCTCGTTAATTTCCTATGCCAATTTAATTTGTTTAATAAAATTAAAAAGAATTTGTTTAAAAATGCTCCAAAGAAGGTCATTTTCCAAAGGTTTAATGGTTAGGTGTCTTTTTCAAGCTAAAATCGAAAAAACCCCTAAATAATAATAAAAATGATCTATTCCTATTGTATACCCTATTCTAAATACCCTTCCAAACTGTGAACTACCACCTTGTCCACATTGCCAGTTTCTCACAATGAGTCGTCTGGTCTACAGTAAATTATTTGGTTACATTATTTGCTCCAAATAATTTTTATTTCAAGAATTACAACATCTGGCTGGGTAAGTATATACAAATTAACCTGAATTTATGCCTTTTAATCTGAATTTATTGATGAAAATATAATTTCTATGACAAAGCATGGAAATCTTTCTTCACTCTTTTTGTGGGAGAAATGAAACAACTATGAAAACTTGTACATATAGTTGGATTGCTAAGGATTGGTACATAGAAGATTCTACCATCAATGGAAAATGTCTTTCATTCAACCTGATTAATAAAAAACATAATACATTATATGTCATTTGAACAGACGAAATGTAAGGAAAAAATTATCTATACTTGATTTTTGTTTAGAAACAGATATTTAAAATTTTCCTTTAAGTAAAACTCATTTTTGAAATCTATAATTAGAATTTATATTGTTAGTCATGAGTAGAAAATTTTATTTTAATGAAGATTATATAATTTCTGAAGCATATTAGCTTTCCATGATTAATATATATGAGTATGTTTGCCGTTTTAGAGCACCTCTTCTGAATTAACTCCCTTATGCCAATTCTTCTCTTATCCTGGCAAAACTTGTTACTTTATATAAATATTTAATACATTATTTTAACTGTGTGTTTTATTATGTTTAGGCTCTTGCAAGGCTTGGGGCAAATGTCACAGGCATAGATCCTAGTAAAGAATTAACATCCCTTGCTAAGTACCACGCCAGTCTCTCTCCTGAGGAATTCTCTCCACCAACGTACATTGCAACAACTGTAGAGGAACATTCTGAAGAACACCATCAAGCCTATGATGCAGTTGTGGCTTCTGAAGTTATTGAACATGTGTCTAGCAAGGAATCTTTTGTTAAGGGATGTGTAAAAGTTGTCAAGGTAAAATATTGCGACTCTTTAGTTAATACTTATTTATTTTTCATAATGAACAAGATTTGGTCTACTAGAGTCTAAGTTGTTATTAAACAAGTAATATAAAAAAAATTTAAGTAAATTCCTACTGAGGTTAACAAAGAAAAATTGTATACAAGTTATTATAGAGCACTGTTTATGGTATTGTGTGGTAACCATGGCAACAGTTTAAGGTTGTACAATGGAGGTTTTGACGACAATCAGATGGAGGAAAAAAATTCACATACATCTTTGAGAAATATATTTCTAGGTATTAGCAAGTTGAGCAGTGCCAAGGGGCACTAAACTTCAAACATGAAGATTCTTAGTTCTAATCCGGCTGAACCCCACAAATTTTACAATTTAATTATTGAATAAATATTTGAAAAAATTGTATTAACATCAATTTTCATCCACTATAGGTTAAAAAAATGTATTTAAACTGGATTGGATGAATAAAAACATATTTTATTAACGATTGAAAATTTGTACAAGATATATATTAGGAGAGTGTGAGCTAATAGAAGGAATTTTAAAATGGATTTCAGCATTAACAGTGATGTAAATTTTGTCCAAACTTCAATACTTCATACTTAGTTGATTGTCTATCTCTAATGATATTGAACAAAATGTGAAAAAATGTTTCATAATCCAGTTTTAAACTAACAGTGTTACAATTTTTAACTATAAGAATGTCAATCTTTAAAAAGAATTAATCAGTATAAATTTACATCATTTGAACATCATCATGAACTTTTAGTAATTTTAATAAGACATACAGTATTTAAAAAACCTGTTTTTTTATTTTTAATTTATATTTTGGACTACTCTAACACTTGACATTTTGAAGCCTAGTCCCTAATAGGTGCTTGTTTATTACTGCCTGGGGGGTTTCAAGTATATAAAATAACCGGCTTTATAATAAAATATCACATATACAGCATATTATAAATTTTTTTTAAAGGGAATAAACCAGCTTGTATGGAATATGTACAAATGTATTGATTATTTACATACAAATATAATGATGGTCCCTTGAAAACTGTATATAAAAAAAAAAAAAATTAACACTGTATAGCACTGCACTCTACTACACACAGCTTATTTTGGAATGAAAATAAATATTACATATATATCAATTTAAAGTTAAAAGAAAATGCCATACACACCTATATATTTACACAACCGATCGTATTATAATGGGTAAGAGAAACATTAAAAAATACTTTCAAAGAATAAAAACTAAACGAGTAACACTACACTTCACTAAAAGGTACACTGAAGGTTTTAATAAACCGTGTTTATTTATTTTAAACTAAATAACAGGTAAAATTTACAGTGAAAAACAACAAACTCAAAACGTAAACAACCGACTTGTACTAACAAAATACGCACCATTTGATCAAACCAAAACAGCTGTCTGCTAGCTCTTATAGTTGCAAAACTTCAAAAATTAATATTCAGTTTATAAAAGCAAACTCTGATTAGCCCAAAGTTAAAGACATGTAAAGTAGAATAACCATTTGTATGAAAAATGTTGTTAAAACCTGAGAATACGCCGACAATACGTGGCTGATGAAATAAGTATATAATTGGTTGTTGGTAAAGAACTTTGACGAGTTGGTCCAACCTATAGTCGGGCGTAGGCATCAAAGTGTTAAAGTCAGCCATAACTTGATACAATAAGTGAACTAAAAATTTGTCTTCGAAAACCCTATATTCATAGGCTTATTATTTAGATGCAAGCGGCATTAACAGCAAAGATCAAAATAAAATGATTTAAGAATGAAATTTTCTGTACAGGTGCATTTTTTGTACCATGTGATAAGTGCAATAAATTATATGCTAACATAAAAGTGAGATTGTTAATTAACTTTCAATTTTATGCATAATAAAATTTTGAGAACATATTTTTACCATCCTTCATAAAGGTACAAAGTATTGATGTTCAATGATTTTGTTTATTTTATCTGCTTGAAGACAGAAAACTTATATTGTGAAAGTTTTATATACAAAATTTGTTTGTATCATTTCTGTTCTTTTTATTTTGCTTTGTTTGATGAATTAACCATGACATTTTGAGTTGAGCATTTTCTAACAATTTACAACTGGTATTCAAGAATAAATTAGGGTCTACACAATGGTATTAGTTTCTATGAATGTTTTTATCAATATCTCAGTTTGATGTTTGTAGACAAAAATGGGAATTTTCACTGAATTTAAAAAAAATTCTTATGTCATGTAAACATTTAAATGTTATACCACAGAAAAATTCACATGAATGTGTAAATAAATTTCTGCATTTTTTTACTAGTAAAAATATTTTTTTGACCAAGTCAAAATGGTTTAAACATTTTTTTTAAATCTTTTTTTTCATTTATTACCACCAATGTAAAAGAAGGTAATAGTTGACTAAATAGTACTTAACTTTGATATCTTTGTCACAAATGTTTTTTCAAGTATTTCCTAAAATAAGACAATTTTCTGGATATTTATTTAGGAATAGATTGTGAACATAAAACATTCTGTATTATGTAAAATTTTTTGTTAAAAACTGAAGAGTAATATAATGAAATACTATATGATACATATCTTTATCAAAAATGTTTTTTAATTTAAGAAAAAAAATTTTACATAAAATATTGTTTCTTACTTTCATTATTTATATGTCCTGAATCATACAACTCATTGTTAATCCAATGGTTTACTAGGAATATTTATTAAATGGTTTATTGAGAAAAAAATTGTTGTATACATAATATGATAAATCTTATACAAAAGAGTTATAGAAAAAAAAACATGTACAGATCTGTTGTTATCGTCTTAGTCCAAATCACTTTTCTGGGGATTTACCTTTACCTCCAGCTTGGATCTTCCCAAATAGAAGTGAAACAATTTTATCATTTATAATTACAAAAATGTAAAACAAAAACTAACAAAAAGAAGTGCATTACAAAGAACAGAGTGCTAACACGATATTTGGAGTCTATAGGCAACTAAGGCCTAAGGAATATTTCATCCGCAAAGTATATAAGTTTTTACTTTTTAGGAAGTAATAAATTAATATTATCAGTTAATTGGTTGTTTATGGAGATGCAAAAAAGTGATAATTATTTGATTAATATACAGTCATGTACATTGAGTGGATGTTGAGCAATGTGGCACTAAATTAATGTCTCGTAAACATAACCTTTGGCAATTTAAAAAAGCTTACATCTGTTAGGACGCTAAAAATACAATGTATGTATCTAATACATACAACTTATATACATAACGATTTTTGGTCTAAAGACTTACGCAATTAACTTGGTAATAGTTTAGTCTATAATTTTTAAATACATACATAAGCCCTAAAACACCACAATAATTTTAAATTTTGGACACACTGAATCCTTTGTCAATGAGAAAGAGAGACTGAAGGGAGCCACAGATTTGTACAGCAGTATAAATATCCAAATGTCACAGGTGTATAGATGTATAGTTTGCAAAAATATATTATAAAGTGTTTTCTTCAATAAAAGTTTGTATTTAATTCTTCTTTTAGTTTCACTTTATATGTTTTAATTAAATTTTAAGGAAATAATTTTAATTTTTATTACTGTAAGTTTGAAATGATTAATTATTTTGGTTTTATTTTTTCAGCCAGGGGGCTCGTTGTTTTTTTCCACACCAAATAGAAGTTGGGCATCATGGTTGGGTGTTATTATTGGTGGAGAATACATTTTTAATATCTTACCAAAAGGTACACATCAGTATGAAAAATTTATCACTCCTACAGAGTTGTCAGCTATGTTGGAAAAAGGTAAGGTTATACTGACAAATATGTATTAAATGAAGGTTAATTGTTTATATATATTAAGTAATTACATCTAAAATATTTTATCATTTGTGTTATAACGGAAAGACAAATTCTATTCATTTTGTAACAACAGGTCTATATAAAAATTAGGTATCTTTACCTCGTATATTCCTAGAAATAAAATTTTATAAGGACTGTGGCGATACTGTGACATTTGTTGTATTTTATTTACAATGAACGTCGAGAATGAAACCTCTGCTATAAATTAAAAATTAAAATATTCTATCTTTGACCGTTACATTATATACAACTTAACCATACACTTGTTGCATATAATAATCACACATTTGCATTACGTAACATATAGTTTCAAAACTAATTCAAACACTTGTCATGCCATTTTTTAAATACACTCTGTATAAAAGTGTTTCACATTTACATAAAACTTTTCAGTTCTAGTGCCCAATGAGCACAAATGTTTTGATAGCGTAGTTTTTCTCCAACGATCTTGTGTAAAAGACTCCGAGAAACTTCAGGAAATTGTTTGGAAAGTTTTAAGATTGTGAACCGATGGCTTTCTTGAATTTTTTCACCAACTCTAGCTAAGAGGTTGTTACTGATGAAAAAATGTTTGTTCTTTCATTTCTAAAAAACTGTCATATTTTTTTGGACTTTTAATTTTTGGGCAGTAAACGCAGTTCTTAATAAATTTGTCGAATGACCTTCTGCCCTTACAAATCTTATAATGATGTGTGGTTAAAATTTGGCAGTATTTTCTCTTCCATCACTCAAGTTTTTAAGGTTTTAAGTAGAAGATGATCAGACGTACTATATCCCACCTTAATGAGATGGGAGAGTACTAAACTATCATGCGCACTGAGATAAAAAATACAAATTAAGTATAAACAGTTTTATCTAAGTACAGCTTTATGTACATTACTATTTCCTCATCTTCAGAGAGTTAAGCTGCGGTAACTTAAATACAACTATATTGATTTGTATTGTTTTATTATGTAATTGCAGAAAACCCTTTGAATATTACGATATGGTTATCAAAATATAATTAAATACAACTTACCAACTTGTTTTTCCTTAGTTAATATTTTATTGTTTTTTTGTCTCATTTTCAATTGTATAAATTGAGGTGTTTGCTTTCATGTATGGGGTGTGGCAGAGAAATTCCTCATTTCAATGAAATGTAAGAAAGCAAAGTATTAAAACAAAAATTATATTCTATATTTTTTCGTACATAGTACTACATTGAAGGTTTAGAACTAAATGGTTTCAAAAATCATACCAGCTAAATAGTGACCTTTCCAGTTAATGAACTCTTGTTGCCAATTTTGGAAGCTATGGTCAAATAGTTTAAGGATTTGCACTTAGGTGTAGCCTATATCATGATGAGTATCATTTTTCAAGGGTTTCAGTCTCATAGGAGTCATTATAAATAAGGGAAATGAGGTAACCCTATAGGAAAAAATCACAAGGGACTAAATCTGTGATAATGGAAAGTCACTTTTGTTGGAAATTAGCAGTTCAGGGAAATTATCTCTCAAAACATACATAGCAACACAAAATGTGTGAGGGTTGTAGCCTCTATCCTGCTGGAACTAGGCTTTACCAGCCATATTTAGATTTAAAAGGGATAAAAAAAAGGTTCTTCAATATTTCCAAATAGAGCACTGAGTGCACCGTCACAGCTCGATCGTTTCTTTCAAAAAGTAAAGTCTAAAGATGCTTACTATTGATAATGTGCACAGCTCTGTTACTTGTTATGAATAAATATGTTCTTCAGTAAGTCCTGTGGAGTTTGTATAATTCTAGTAACTCATATTTTTGTTATTTTACACACATAGAAAGATGAAAGTGTGCTTCATCATTGAAAAACACTATAGCGTCTAGAGACAAAGTTTCAGTTACTGTTTCCCAAGCTGTTTGATGCAAAGCAGAATCTCATACAGTTCCTGTACCACAGCAATTTTGTACGGAGCTCATTAGGTAGGACTTGCCAAACTGAACGGTTTGCAAACTGCAGGGAACGCTTGTGTTTGCAGACAACTTTTAGGCGATTGAATAATTTACTCATGAACTATCTCAATGTTTTCTGTTTTTTTTGCTGCTGGTCTCATTTGGACTAAATTGCCAGTAGTCCTTAAAGTCTCTGCGATAAAACTTGCACAGCTGCAATGGAATGTTCATGGCTAAAATATGTTACCATAACAAATGTTGGTCCTCACTTGCTCGCAACATAATAGATCCTTAGTACAGAAACTAAAAACTCTCCTACTACTCATTCCACTACTCACTCCTAAGCCATTACTTCTTCTCCGCTACCATCTAGTTACACTGAATAATACTGTAGTCTCAATAATCTGAGTCCCGATATTTCGAGCTTTTGTTAAATTTGAGCTTATTTTATTATTTTAAAGAAAATGATGAATCGGGCTTCTAAGAAAGTTGTACGGTATGCAAAGCAAATTAGTCTGACTTCTGAAAAATATTTATATAAATACAGCATGCAAAGGAAATGAGTCGGGCTTCTAAGAAACGTTTATAGCCATACAGTATGCTAAAGAAATAGTTGGGCTTCCAAGAAAACATTTATATCAATATGGTATACAAAGGAAATGAATCGTATTTCCCATATATAATAACAGTTCGTTGAAACTCCTGTTTTTTCTAACGCACAGAAACATATTTCCGTCTAAACTGAGTTTTTGGTAACCCGCGAAGGGTCTCGGTTTCATCTCCTCGAATTATCGAGACTTCCCGAGTCTCTAGACTATAATACCCTAGAAACAACAGTTTTCCTGCCATACAGTACAGTGTGTTATTATTCTTAGTATCAGATTTATTTTGATTTACAAATGGGATTTCTAACAATTTGTAGTTGTGTTTAGTTCTCTCAGCGTTTTCAAAAGAAACAAAAAATTTGTAAGCGTTCTCAACCCAAAATTTTGTATTTTAAAAAAAGAATTGTATTAGTTTTAAAACGGTTTCCATCCATTTCAATACTTTGGTAAGAACCATTACTTTCTCTCCCAAAGCCAAAATGGCATGTTCTTGTATGCTTAGAGGGAAAGGGAATCTTGTTTTATAACGTTGCACACACTAAATAAAATTATCCAAAGCTATCTGATACTTGTAAACATACTTTCTCTCCCAAAGCCAAAGTGGCATGTTCTTGTATGCTTAGAGGGAAAGGGAATCTTGTTTTATAACGTTGCACACACTTAATAAAATTATCCAAAGCTATCTGATACTTGTAAACATACTTTCTCCTCCAAAGCCAAAGTGGCATGTTCTTGTATGCTTAGAAGGAAAGGGAATCTTGTTTTATAACGTTGCACACACTAAATAAAATTATCCAAAGCTATCTGATACTTGTAAACATACTTTCTCTCCCAAAGCCAAAGTGGCATGTTCTTGTATGCTTAGAGGGAAAGGGAATCTTGTTTTATAACATTGCACACACTTAATAAAATTATCCAAAGCTATCTGATACTTGTAAACATACTTTCTCCCCCAAAGCCAAAGTGGCATGTTCTTGTATGCTTAGATGGAAAGGGAATCTTGTTTTATAACGTTGCACACACTAAATAAAATTATCCAAAGCTATCTGATACTTGTAAACATACTTTCTCTCCCAAAGTCAAAGTGGCATGTTCTTGTATGCTTAGAGGGAAAGGGAATCTTGTTTTATAACGTTGCACACACTTAATAAAATTATCCAAAGCTATCTGATACTTGTAAACATACTTTCTCTCCCAAAGCCAAAATGGCATGTTCTTGTATGCTTAGAGGGAAAGGGAATCTTGTTTTATAACGTTGCACACACTTAATAAAATTATCCAAAGCTATCTGATACTTCTAAACATACTTTCTCTCCCAAAGCCAAAGTGGCATGTTCTTGTATGCTTAGAGGGAAAGGGAATCTTGTTTTATAACATTGCACACACTTAATAAAATTATCCAAAGCTATCTGATACTTGTAAACATACTTTCTGTCCCAAAGCCAAAGTGGCATGTTCTTGTATGCTTAGAGGGAAAGGGAATCTTGTTTTATAACGTTGCACACACTTAATAAAATTATCCAAAGCTATCTGATACTTGTAAACATACTTTCTGTCTAAATTGTACATTTTTACTAAGACAATTTATGTCACACTATCATGTTTATGTAACACAGTGTCAGTTCAAAAATATTTTAAGATAAAAAAGTATTTATAGATATACTTTATATTATGTTTTAGATATCTATATATACTTTTTTATTATATAAATTACACTATGCATACTTTATAAAATCTTTTACCCTAGAAGCAATTATAATATCCTAGATATTAATAATAATAATCATATTATCCTAGATTATAGTGATAAAATGTGTCTGACCTTGTATGTAGTAATACATTGTCAGATTCTGACAATTATTACAAATACAATATTTTTTGTTATTGTATTTTTTACCCATGGAAATGATCATATAGAAACTGTTGATGACTGAAATGTAAATAGAAATAGTGATGTATTATACTGTTATGTTAGATACGGTTATTATACTTTTATATACTGTCTTGTTATATAGTTGAGATTACGATTATATCCAATTTCAATATACAGTAGAGTCTCGATATTTTGAGCTTTTGTTAAATTCAAGCCTATTTTATCTATTTGATTGAAAATGATGAACCGGGCTTCAAAGATATGTTTTTATCAATAGGGTATACAAAGGAAATGAGTTGGGCTTCCAAGAAATGTTCATATAAATCTCTATAAACTTATTTAGTCCATTTTCAATTACATATGATATTAGGGCTCATTAAAACGCCTATTTTTTCTAATATACAGGAACATATTTCCGTGTAATCCAAGTTTTTGGAAATTCGATGGTTTCTCGCTCCCATCTACCTCGAATTATCGAGACTCTACTGTATTTTATGTTTTTAGTATGTAATTAATCTTGCACTCTCTCTCTATATATACGTATAGTGTACTGAGTACCTTAACACGTTGACTATGGCAATGATGATTCGTTGCAGTGGTTGTACAACAGCTTTTTAAAAATGGTTTAGCTCATATATATTGTTTGACTCAGCTGTTAAGTTACATCCCAAAATTCCACAATACTGTACTATTTTGTCATAAATTCTTGTTTTGTATGTCATCAACTTTTCTACTTTCAAAAAATCAAGCATTGGTGGTATTTTCCTGGATTATATTCTGTGTAAGATTTGTCTGAAATAATACATTTTCAAAATAAAATTAAATAGAAATAAAATGTATTTTAAGAAATAATAAATTTTGACATTAAAAAAAGATTTCCAGTTATTATTATTAATTTTAGTGAAAGTAATAATACAAAGTACTATATAAATAATATTAATTCATGTGCTATTTCTATCAAGAGAATCAACCATTAAAAATGTTAAATTAAAAAAAAGTAGAATTAAACTGTGCTACAAAAGTGTCAGATAATCTTGAGGGTTCACTTAATATAATAAACTCAGGTGAACTAGAGTTAATTCATTCTAGACTGTGGGGGCATTAGAGTAAAAAGTGACGTCACAACATCCAGTCATATCTAGTCATGCGTAATCTCGTCATGATGACACGTCACCTGCAGTCAACGTGTTAAGATATTTACCACCTTGATGTCTGATAGAATTACTGCTTTGTTATTTTTCCAGAAGGTTGTGTCATACAACTAGTCAATGGTATGACCTATGATCTTCTACAAAATAAATGCGTGTGGATTTCATCTACGGCAATTGAATATGCTTTACATGCTGTTTCTGACAATTAGTTGTTGATGTTTTTATGAGATAATTTATATTCTAATAAATTTGGTGCTTTCACCCTAATTGTTTTTTTATTCTTTCAAACATTGTCCAAACTAGTTTTAAGATGTCAGATACTTGAACAATTTTGTATTTTAACAGAAGGTTTACAGACGATGTTTTAAGAGAAGTAGCACTGGTTTATAGAGTACGGTAGTTAAATAAAAGAATGACAAAAAATTCGAAAAAAAATTATATAAAAACATTTGCCTTTCAATTTCATTTTGATTTAGGATTAGGGCAAAATATCAGTGATATTTATCAGATAAGAATGGAGTTCTGGTGATTAAGATTAATTGAACTCCACACTCATGCATATGTTATAAGTAAATTAATTGTACATCATTGTCATGTTACACAATAATTTTACTTGGAAACAAAAAAATTATTTTCATCCGCCCGAATTTTTTTAAACAGATTTTCCTATTAAAATAAAAGCTTATTTATAAGATCATGTTCATGTAAAAAAACTAAACAACATCAACTCTAGATAAAAGTTTTCATTGCAAAAAAAAATAATTTCAAGAACTGGGTTGAAGTTAAATTTTGATTGTAGTTAGCTGTCAATAGTCTGAAAATGATTTTGTACGCTGCAATTGTATGAGTTCTTCCCTTGAAATCCACTGATTAACCCATTGTGGATTAAATGATTTAAATTACGAACGACCCAGCGAGTACAAATTAAATTTTAATTCAGTGGTCACAGTAACTGTATTGTGTTGAATGCCAAATTTAAGAACTTTAGAACTATTAGTATAAAGTATTAATTAAGTATCGAAATCTTGTTGCTGTTCATGACGAGCTGGTTGTTAATTACTTATTATACTTTTGATTTACTTGCGACCAGACAAAACGTTTTTGCCTTACAACTTCTTCAGCCTCCTAGGACGTTTCCTCCAAGTGTAAGTTAACAATTTAACAACTTTTAGTTAACAAAATGTCTGATCGCAGTAAAGCAAAAGTCTAATAAGTATTAATTAAGTGTTATTACTTAACTAAAGTAATAATATTTAATAATAGTTTTTTAACTAAAGGTTAACTATTAATCAATTATTTGTAATCATTATCAGTAAAACAATAATTATAATTGAAATATTTAAAATAATTAATACTAAATATGTAAAATAAATAAATTAATTAACAGTAAAATGTTACTAATGGTTTGATGCTCAGTACTTGATTGTAGGTCTCCCATTTCACTCTAAGAAATAATTTTTATTTTGCAGTTGCAAAAGCTTAAAATAAATTATAAAATATATTTATCTAATTACATTAGATAAACCACAACCACACTAAACGGTCATTGCACTATCAATATCTTTCAGTTCATTCCCAGTATAGAATAGCATGCGCTCCATCTCAGAAAGATTTAAAATTAACCACCACAACTGAACAATAAACACTAGACTTAGAGCTTGACGTTAATGGCAACTCATAAGTTCATTATAAGAAGCCTAGGACACCATTAAAAATCCTGTCATTTTGAGGAGGAATATAAATATATTTCTTTATGGTGACAGTTTGGAGAGGTAAAAACAGTCGCTAACTCATGAGAAATGTGTTGCGTGTGCTTATCTGAAGCATGGAGACATTAACAAGGTTTAAACAGACCAAACATTCAACGACTGATTATCGATGAACACATATGTCTCAATAATGGATAACTCTCGGCTGTAATTAGCATAGATTAAAGAGAAAGTTTTTAAAAAAATATTTTTTTTAGGACAAAGTTTGCAGTATTGTATAATGTTAACTTCATAAAATAGACTTCACTAAATAATCATTTGCTGAATGATCATTCTATGCAATTACAAATACAAAAAAATCTTATAAGTTTTAAAAAAAGATTATTATATATAACATTGTGAAAATTTTATTTTTACTCTATATAGAAATTGTAAATGGTACACAACAACTCTCTTTAAGCTAACTATGTAAATCTATTGACTATTAAATCATTTACACATGTACAATTACTTATTTATCATTCATTTTATATTGGTAGTATTTCTTGTGTTTGTCATTCACACGATGATATAATTCACGTTATATACAGGAAATGTGCAATTCACACCTGGTAATTATTTTGAACTAACCTACTCACACAACTTTAAATAGGGAAAATTAAAAATATATGGAGTTTTAATAAAACGTATTTAGTTTGTTGTAAATACTTTAATGCAATAACACATAACCACAGTAGTTCCTATAATTAAATAGTTTGGATAACCAAAACAAACTAATAATAATTGCTTTAATGGATAGTGATACTAATAATTGGCATTAATTGTTCATATTAAAGATCACTATCTATTTCTAATTTAACAATATTCTTCAAATATTATAGACATATATTTATATATATATATATATATATATATATATATATATATATATTCTTGATATTTAACGTTATCCATTGTTTTTCCGTTGCACTGACTTTATGAAGTTAATATATTACTATGTAAGCAATTTTATCCACCATTAAGTGCAATAATTTTACCTTGAGTGATGAGGTACCTTTCGGTCAATTGACCGAAAGGTACCTCATCACTCAAGGTAAAATTATTGCACTTAATGGTGGATAAAATTGCTTACATAGTAATATATTAACTTCATATATATATATATATATATATATATATATATATATTTATATATATATATTTGTAGATTATGCAACACTGTTTTCTTGTATACACTTATCACTTTCACTTATGTACTTAAACAAGAATCTTACTTGGTATTTATGCAAGCGCTTTCAGAAGCTAGCGAGTGCTTCCATCATCTGGCATACTAAACGTATTTTGAACTGCGGGCTGCGTGGAATCCGCCGTTGACCTTGATGTACCGTTAACTTCTATTTTTGGTTCCACTGCACTGTGCGAGTTTTTAGCATTTGTCTTGGGGTTTATACTGTCTATTAGATTAAATAATTTGTCGTTTTTTGATTTTATTTGTATCTGTTCGTTGATGATGTTATTTTTATTTTTATAAATTTGTAGTTGTTCCCAGATTGTTTTGAGGCCTTTTTGAACTTTTTTTTTTTTTTAATCTAATAGACAGTATAAACCCCAAGACAAATGCTAAAAACTCGCACAGTGCAGTGGAACCAAAAATAGAAGTTAACGGTACATCAAGGTCAACGGCGGATTCCACGCAGCCCGCAGTTCAAAATACGTTTAGTATGCCAGATGATGGAAGCACTCGCTAGCTTCTGAAAGCGCTTGCATAAATACCAAGTAAGATTCTTGTTTAAGTACATAAGTGAAAGTGATAAGATATATATATATATATATATATATATATTACCATACAATTATGTGCTATGTACATATAGGGCTATATAGTTCAGTATATCTGAAATAACAGCTAAGCCATTATACAGTGGATTCCCGATAATCCAAACTCCTGCGATCTGAAAGTCCGCTTAATCCGAAACCGAAGTTAGGATATTTGTAGGAAAAAAAGGCTAAGAAAGAACAGTGAGTTAGTGTATTATGTACTCAAAGTTACAGTAAGTTTCAAAGATAGAAAGGGTAATGTAACAAAACAGAACAATGTTATTATGTAGTTCTAAACTAGGTTTTAAAAAGTCTGTTATGTTTTTTTTGTCGAAGAGGCGACTTTTCTTTTGAAGCGAAATTACAATAACACAGGTGGACAGTTGTACATACATAGCGCTACATCAAAGGCAGTCACAGCATCCGAGTGGGATACCCTCTGCTCACTGTCGTTGTCTCCTTCAACTTCACTCTCATCTTATATGTTGTCCGGTTCTTTCAAAATAATTTCTTACTTGTTGAAGAAATACAAAACTTTTCCAATTTTTGACCAGTTTTCCTTCCAGTCAGAAATCGTAGAATTTTCCACTCAACCACAACGCACTTTCACTACTGTCTAAGCGTTTGAACACTTCAAGTTTGTCTTGTAGGGGAACCAAAGTAGGTTTCCATTTTGAAGCCATTTCACTAAATTCGTATAAAAAAAACAGTATAATAAACATCACAGATTCTACATGCTAGTGTGAGAAGTACTAGCAACAAAAAATAAGAGTTATCACATGATTCCTCCTTCAACTAATTGACGTGTTTAGCGTTTTAGGATACATGGTAGCTTTTCAGTACTGATTTCTATGCTGTATTTAATAATTATGTTTATTTCGGTAATAATTTTGCTTAATTCAAAATATTTGTTAATCCGGAATGAGCCCGGTCCCGTTCGGACTTTCAGGACTCCACTGTATATACAAGTGTTTTAGTTTAACCCTTATAGAACTTTAAAAAAGTGGCCATACCTTTATATAAAGTGTTTGTTATTGAAATAGTGGTACAAATACAATAAAAAAATATTTATCTAAATAGATTAAAGGTTTAGAATGACTTTTATTGCTTTTACAGAAAACTGTAAGACACAACTAGTAAATGGAATGATCTATGATGTTCTCCGAAACAAATGGCTGTGGACTCCAACTACTGCTTTCGTATATGCTTTACATGCTGTTTGTGATAATAATTAGTTATGTTTATGACATTAGCTATTGTTTTTATTAGAAATTTTGTATTTTAATAAAGTTGTTATTTTCCTGTTGTTGTTTATGCCATTCTTTCACCCAAATTGTTTAAGTCAGTTTTAAGTTTAACAGATTGTTTCCATGGTACCTCTGCATTTTCAAGTTGCTTGTATATTTTAGCTTTAAAAAATGGTAATAATAAAGACATGCAGAATGTAAATTAGAAGGTAAAGGGAGGAAAAAGATTTTTAAATCACAAACTTTGCTTTTGAGATGCATTAATGTTAATATAGATAATACTAATATTATGGCAGTTCCTTAATGATAGTAAATAATTAGAACTTATGATGTGAAAATATTCAGTTTTATTAAATTCCTTCTATTTGTTCACACTCTTCTTATATATATATATATATATATATATATATATATATATATATATATATATATATATATAGATTTTTTGGACTAGGAGACTGACAGACTTACCTTGGTAAGAGTCCACACTGTAGTCTTGAAATAGAAACACATAAAAGCACTTAAACAATGATATCATTGTTTAAGTGCTTTTATGTGTTTCTATTTCAAGACTACAGTGTGGACTCTTACCAAGGTAAGTCTGTCAGTCTCCTAGTCCAAAAAATCTAAATAATCTTTACCAACCAAAACTAACCTAAAATATATATATATATATATATATATGAAGTTAATATATTACTGTGTGAGTAATTTTATCCACCAATAAGTGCAATAATTTTACCTTGAGTGATGAGGCACCTTTCGGTCGTTGACCATTGTCGACAATGGTCAACGACCGAAAGGTGCCTCATCACTCAAGGTAAAATGTTTGCACTTATTGGTGGATAAAATTACTCACACAGTAATATATTAACTTCATAAAGTCAGTGCAACGGAAAAACAATGGATAATGTTAAATATCAAGAATATATATATATATATAAATTTGTAGATTATGCAACACTGTTTTCTTGTATACACTTATCACTTTCACTTATGTACTTAGATAAGATTCTTATATATATATATATATATATATTTAATAAATTTAAAATATTTCAAACATAAGAATACGTTTAATGAATATATTTATAATGAATATATATTTGGAATAAATATATTCATTAAACGTATTCTTGTGTTTGAAATATTTTAAATTTATTAACTATATATACAAGAAAACATATCACCATATTTAATATAATATATATATATATATATATATATATATATATATATATATATATATATATATATATATCTTGTACAAATTGTCAATAGGTTTTTATTCATCCAATCAAGTTCAAATAAATTTTTTTTAACCTATAGTGGATGACAATTGATGTTAATACAGTTTTTTCAAATATTTATTCATTAATTAAATTATAAAATTTGTGGGGTCCAGCCGGATTCTAACTAAAAATTTTCATTTTCGAAGTCTAGCTCTTTGGCGTTGAGCTAACTTTCCCATAGCTAAAAATACATTTCTCAAAGATGTATATGATTTCTTTTCCTCCATCTGGTTGTCGTTGAAGCCTCTATTGTACAACCTTAAATTATTCCCATGGTTACCACACAATATCATAAATAGGGCTCAAGGGTGACTAAAATAAAATTTTCTTTTCTTAAACTCAGTAAGAATTTACTTTTAAAATGTTTTTTATATGACTTGTTTTTTTGGTAATTTAAAGTGGTAAATAATTTTAGTTATGAATCTATCAGTTCATAAAACTCTATTAGTTTTAATGGATCTCTGAGCTTTAGTCAAACTTGAACTTGTAACTAAAAACGACTAAAGAATCAGTTATTCCGAATCCTGAAATGCTTAGAAATGGAAAAATATCGTTAAAAAGTTGACAAAATAAGATATAGGTTACCTCAAAGTAAGAAATAAAATAAATAACAGATATCATGTAAACTTTGTCTCAATATAGCATAGTTTAAATACAGAATTTTTTATTAGAAAGTGGTCTGAAACACCTTAGTTATAATCTAGTACAGGGGTTCTCAACCTTTTAGTAACCACGTACCACTTGAAATTTTCAGATATTTTGACGTACCACCTTATATTTATATATATTTTTATTTTTATAAATAATTATATATAATTTACATTTGGTCATGTTTAGGAAAATAAAAATGCATTCTACAACTGTATGTATGTACATAGAATTTACTTAGATACAAAATGAAATGTATCTTACATTAAAAACAATCTCAAATTAGTTTATTGAACACAGTCATTTAAATTTAAACAGATCCTAATGAGCTCGTTGTTGTTTGTCCTTGACCAAATTTTCTATATCTGGGTCGATTGAACTCAACTTGATTCTTAAGTTGAGTACATACTCAACTTGAGTACACTAATGCGGTTTCTGTATTTATTTTTTATGTACAGCAGTTCTGAAAAGCCCGATTCACATAAGTACGAGGTTACAAATGGAAGTAAAAAGATTATTGCTTGCTTGAACACTGATGGGTATTCAGTTTTTGTCCCCATCCAAAAGTCTATTAAAGATTTTTCTTTAAACGAATCTTTCACTGAGCTGTCACTTGTAAGGTCGATGAACACTCTTTTGAGTGACTAGGAAATTCCCCTGAAAATGGATTTCTAATCCACTCATATTTAGAAAAATCTTGATTAAAATATTTATCAAAACTCGTTTGAAGAGCTTCCATATGACTAGTGACATCATCAGTCACTTCAGGCTTCAGAGAAATATCATTTTCTTCCAAAAATGCAGCAAGAGTAGGGAATGCAGAGAAATCCTTGTCCTGTGCTTGAGAGCGAAACAGAACCAACTTTTTCTTGAAGGATGATATTTTATCGTTGGTAGTGAACGCTGCTGTACTCGGCCCTTGAAGTCCCATGTTCAAGATATTAAGCCTATCAAAAATATCAGCCAAATACGCCAATCGTGATAGCCATTCTTCATCATTGAACAAGTGTTTCATGTCATGATTTTGTTCACTTAAAAACCTAAAGACTTCTGACCTCAGTTCAAATAGACGAGTTAGGATCTTGCCTCGTGACAACCATCTAACCTCGGTATGTAGGAGGAGAGTTTGATATTTTGCACCCATATCTTCACACATCAAAGAGAAAAGCCGTGAATTAAGAGCCCTGGCCTTAATAAAATTAATGACCTTCACGCTATCTGTTAAAACAGATTTAAGGTTGGCAGCCATACCATTGGAAGCCAAAGCTTCTCGGTGAATAACGCAGTGAGTACTTTGGCATTCTGGAGCAACTTTTTTTATTCTTGCTCCTAATCCACTGAAATGACCCGACATAGTGCTCCGTCCGTGCACAAACCAACACATTTAGACCATGATATCCCCGCTTTCATAATATACTCATTTATGACATTAAATATGTCCTCAGCTTTAGTGTTTGATTCAAGAGGTTTGCAAAATAAAAATTCTTCCTTTACTTCACTTTGATAATCAAAACGTATGAATACAAGAAGCTGCGCCATATTTGCTATGTTTGTGCTTTCGTCTACTTGCAGTGCAAAATAATTACATTCGCGCAGTTGAAGTAAAAGCTGTTCTTCAATACTCGAAGACATCTCAAGAATTCGCCTCTTTACTGTGTCATTAGACAACGGAATTTTCTCGATTTCCTTTGCTGCCTTTTCGCCTAATACTGCCTCGACCATATCCTTAGCGACCGGAAGTAAAAGTGTTTCGCCAATTGTATGAGACTTCCCTTCTTTAGCTATTCTATAACTGGCAAGGTACGATGCTTTGACCAGTTTTTTGTCTATATTTACAAATTTTGCCATGCAGTGATTTTCTCTCTTACACAATTCAGATTTTCTTTGAAAAAATTCAATAGGTTTGTCAACCAAATCGGGATGCTTAGTAGTCTGGAAGGCTTCATACTCTGATTTGAAAGTGTTTCTGAACATACAACACATTGTGGAATAGGATTATCGTTATTTTCTTTGCCAGGTTTTACTATAAATCCTAACTGTAAATACGCTGCATCGTACTTATGATTTGGCTGAGGTTTAATCTTCTTTTGACTGTAGTTAGAGGTGGAGGGGTTAGTCAAATATCGCTTCATTTGTCCACTAAAAACTATGCTGAATTACTACTAAAACTAAACTTCACTTTATGGAACACAATCGAAAAACAGCTAACATTGGCATCAGAATGAAACTACTGGGTGAGAAAGTAACACAAAAGAGCGTGACACCAGCCCATGCTACTGTCAAAACAAAACTGACGGGGTGGGATGGTCGTGTTCATGAAGTAGACTTTGACCGGTGCAGAACCTCCATAAACGCGCATGCGCAACCTTCAACTCGGTTCCTTGAGAGGGGAGAGAATGTAGGGGAAGCTGTGAGCCACAATGTAATAAGAGAAACTGTATCAACTATAACAGTAGAAACCCGTGGCATAGTGGTTAAGGTACAGGCATACTAATCGTAAGTTCCGGGTTCAAATCCCGAACTTCCATTTTAATTGTTTTCTTGAAACATTCTAGTTTTAATGAATCGTATTTGTTGTGATAGGTTAGGTTAGGTATTATAAAAAATTTATAAATGTCTTTTGAATAAAAATGGCAAAGTTAAATTTAATTTTTACATAGTGAGTTTTCTTCCTTTTATACCTACATTAAAATTTACGTACCAAGTATCCAGTCAGGATAGATTTGGTAATAATTTTATTCAACATTAATATCTATTTTTATTAAAATATAGTACGAAGTATCCAGTCAGGATAGATTTGGTAATAATTTTATTCAACATTACTATCTATTTTTATTAAAATATACGTACGAAGTATCCAGTCAGGATAGATTTGGTAATAATTTTATTCAACATTAATATCTACCTTTATTAAAGTATACCTACGAAGTATACTACTTCCCTCTCTGCTGCAGTTAACCCTACATCTGTGACGTCACGCACATAAGCGTTGATGGAGTTCCTGCACCGGTGAAGATCTAGTCGTGATTGTGATGAGTTGTGGGGGGTGAGGAGTAGGAGAAGGAATTCAGTCACTCGGGTTGTTTGTGTAGCGGCAAGGTCAGTGTCAAACTGCCACTATTCTATGTAAAACACAGATGGAGGAATTATATTCTTAACGCGGAAATGTTGCATCGTAACAGTTTTTATTGTTATTATTAATATATGACTGTGTACCACCTGAAATGTCCCCGCGTACCACCGGTTGAGAACCACTGATCTAGTATATTATCATGATAAAGGCACACGAATAAAAAGGAACACTATGACATTTGATGTATTTTTAATGTACTGCAGTATCTGTCAATCAGAAGAATGAAAGAAACAATCCAAAAAATTTCAAGCATTGAACTTTACCAAAACTAACCTAATACAATCTAAAAGTGTTAAACCTTGCAACATCTGGACAGATCCTAAAACAAAACTGTTAATTTTGGTAGACTTAAGCCTAAACACATATTTATTCTAACATCCAGTCAAGTTAGGACTTTATCTATGATTTGAGATGAGAGCAGTTGCTCCTGTCTCAGTACAAATTTGATACAGTTGGCAATTAACAAGAGGGTGCTTAATCAAATATTAGGTAATATTGCTTGATATGCCATTTACCATGCAAGTTTTATACATGTTGTATGCTTATAAACAATTTCAGTTTTAAAAATTAATTTTGTCTCATCAGTTTTTTTGTAATTTGCAATTAAACTCATTGGTCTTATGATTAAATCATAGTTGTCAACATATCTATATTAAGTATCTCTAAACTTTTTCTTTAATTTTAAGGTAGGATCCTTATTCCATTTGCTACTAATACACAGGCTTTTCTTGATTTCTGTATATAAAAATGAATGTATGCACGTATCTATGTGCTTTATGCATTATTAATCCACTGATCGAATCACCATAAAACTTTGAGAAATTGTTGTGTTGAGTACATTTCTGGGAAGGTTTCTGATATTGTAAGTCTCAAGAGCGTAGACGGGAGGCGCGTGACCCCCCAAAAAATTAGTTTCAGCAGAAAAATAAAACCTATATATGTGAAAATGAATGTTTAGATGTATGTATGACACTTATGCACTATTAAACCACTGATCTGATCACCATGAAACTTTGTTAAATTGTTGAGTACATTCTTGGAAAGGTTTCTGGCATAGTAAGTCTGTAAGGCGTTGCCACGGGCACAATAGGCACGTGACCCCCCCAAAACAAATAATTTTAGCAAAAAGTATTAACCTATAAAACAGCACTAGTTTTCTACTAAAATAGCTTCTCAACGACATAATAATTTTGTTCAATATGTATTTTGTAAGCACCAAAATAGCATAACATGATTTTCTATCTTATCTTATCCTAAGACATTTCATTGAACTCCTTCTAAATTTTGGTTGCTAAGCAACCCTTAACAAATTGGAGTTAATTTTGAAAATCCATGCTTCTCACATTAACAGCTGTATGTGACTTGCTCAACCATCAAACCTTCCGATTTATTTGTGTACGCACTACAGAGAAAAAGCAAAAATATTGTACATCCGAGTGCACTTCAATAAATAGCTTTTATTGTCCCTTTTTTCGATTGACTACTATAAGTTCAGCTATTATTATGTTAATAAATTACTAAATTAAGTTCAGATAATGTTAACCCGCCATTAATTTACTTTTAGGTGGTGCGAAGTTCACCGGGTTAGTATCATTCATAAATTATAAATATTCTTGTTTTAATACTTTTTATTTGTGTTACACACCTTATTATTTGTTTCAAACTATTATTGTACTTAGTCATTTATCTGAATAAGAACCCCGTCACTAAAATGGTTTTAAGAACGGGTTTGAGATTGTATTTAAAAACATTAAAATGTATTTAACCATATATAATGACCGTTTACTAGGTTGGATTTCTTGTTTTTGCAAAATGTTTGTTATCATCTAATGTAACTTTTTATTAATCTCTTCTCAGCTTAAACCTAAAAACTCGAACATGAAGTGGTTTCTATTATACATTAATACTTCATCACATATTTGCTGTCATTTTCAGCAAGTACATTTGAAAGCCAGAAAAATGTGTGACAAATACATTTAGAAATAAAATGATAACAGCCTACTTGAAAAAATTATGATACATTGTTGATACTGAATTACATCTACCTTCTAGTGAACAATCATAATCAATTTGTATCTATTGATCTACAGTAGATGTATTTTCTTTAACTGTTTCTGTAAGATTGAATTTGTTCACCTAGTCACACCTATAGGGTTAGATTAGTTTTAACATCTATGTATTCATATTGAAATATATACATATCTATCTATATATTGATTTTTATGAACTAGATGTGTGAAGTTCTTTTCAAGGTAGGGTCTGATGAGAGAAAAATCTCAAAAGAAGTAGATCTTATGGAGTTTAGAAAAGCAATCCAGATGTATAACGAGTGTGCAGAAAAACATGCCAAGCAATTAGATGCAATAGCAAACAAATAGAAACTAAAACTTATACAAGGTTTGCAAGCAAATTTATACTCAGTGAGTATAAAGCAAAAGTATTTCTGTGAGCTCTCTTCTGAATAGGGATGGTCGATCCTAGTGACTAACGGATCGGTGATTCTAATGACAGTGCCAGGCTTGGATCACTAACTTTTACCGGCAGCTTTAGTACCGGTGACGAGGGATACTGAGGCACCTCTGTATGTACAAATAACAGGCAGGCATAACATACTGGTGAAATGATTCTACACCTCGTTTTTTTCTTATTTAGAAAACTTATTTTATCTAAAAATAAACTCCAACAAAATTAAGAACAAAGAATCAAGTCTGAATTAGCATCTACTGTACATAACACTGTCACTATTTTGAAACCTGACAAATCGACCACCCACACACGACATAAATGAGTAAAACCAAGGACAGCCGTGGTAAAATATCAGTAACTTTTCAGTCGTGACAGCGACATTTTACCCAATCACAACGGAGAAAAATCCCTTCTCTCCTTTGGTCAACGACACTGCATGATAATTGGCACCGTGAGCCTAGTGATGAGAGCAGAGCCAGTGACAGCGACAAATCAACATTAATCATTTGACAGCCGTTTCATACAGTAACAACGAAAAATCAACTGATGACAGCCGTGACATTAACAAATCAACAAATAACAGTAGTTTCACCCAGTGTATGCGACTTTTTGCCCAATCCCAACAGAGGCAACTTCTGATCGATCCATTGTCATTGGAACTGGTATTTTCCATTTTTTGTCACTGGTACCACGAATATCAGTGACAAGTCACCATTACAGAAAATATAGACCATCCCTACTTCTGAATGGGTGCAAAGGAAATTGCTGAAGAAGCAGGAAAAAGGGGCATTATAATTTTTAATATAGAATCCAATAAAATATAGAAATTTGAATGCATACTATCTAAGAAAATGCCAAAAACCTCTTTATTAATTATAAAAGTAGATGAACATTTAAAAATCTATTGTGATGAGGGAATCCCCAATTTTCAGCCACATTAACAAAAATATATTATTATTAGTTGATGCCATCTCCGCCTGAGCTACTAGTTTTAACTAAAAACACTTGTAAATATGTTACACTTACCTGTAGTAGCATTTACTTATATAATTGTTGAGGATGACCATTTCGAAAGATGTGTCCCATTGTCAACTCTCCCAGGAGTTACGGTCTGTGTTGACAATGGGACACATCTTTCGAAACGGTCGTCCTCAACAATTATAAACTAAGAATTACATATTCACAAGTGTTTTAGTTAAAAATATATTGTTTTGGGAATTAATTCTAAAGTCGGTGTTTTGCTTAATCTATCATTTAAAGATTTATGAGATGTTAAAAATGTATACTAAATAAAATTTTTTTAGAAGTATGATCTCATCCTGCAATAATGTGTGTGTTTATTATTATTACAGTACTGTTGGACCAGCAAACATATTGCTTATTCAGACGTAAAAACTTAATGTCTGCTTATTAACTAAAAATAAATGGGTGTCTTTAATTTGTAAACTTCTCAGAGTTGATTGTTGTAAATTAAAGACTATTGATAACTTGGAATAAGGTAAAGCTTAGTTACTAAATCTGTTCAGGGTGTTTTTCTAATAAAAAACTAAAACAGTCTAAAATATTAGAGGAATGTATGAATTGTTCAAACCAAGTAAAGTATAAATTCTTCATTACTACACTAAAGTAGTTACACTAAAGTTTGTAGTGTAGACCTTATTAAGACAGTTATTTGTATGCTCTAATTATGAAGTTAGTAAAGAAGAAACAAAAGTTGAAATAGAAATATATATACCTTACAATTAAACGTTTATTTCATTTTAAAAATTTCAAATTATAAATAGTCTACAGCTAATTTGAAGGTTTATTTATGCAACAATAAATTTTAAATAAGTTTTTGCAAATAAAAAAATATTTATAAAAAGATTGTATTGAATGCCGTGGAGCTAATCAGTATACATAATTTTACCTGAATTCTGTCAACTGCAACAAACATGAATGTAGTATGTAAACAATAAAATAGTGTCTTAATTTCATAAGGTATGCAACCCGACCAACTAAGGTGTAATATGAGTTGCATAGGTTGATCCAAAGAACATCACATTGCGTAAATGAATAATATTGAACGCCTATTAATATTTAATAACCTACTTAAATATATTATATGCTTGGAAATGAGCTAAATTTTAACTGGTTTTTTGTAAGTAAATGGTTTTCACTGTAAATGTACAGTGAAAGCAACGGTAGCCTTAATTCATTTTGCCTTAATTTCATTAGTAAATATAGTAGCCTACTTTTTCCGTAAAAGGAAATGTACACACAGTTTTTATAATTTTTAATTGTTGTATTTTATTACCCTTTTTTAAATTTGAATTTACTTCAAAATAATAAAATGTAAAGATAATGAAATCAATCCAAACTCTATGAAATAAGTTACAAATCCGGCTGTAATGTTTTCTTTCTGAGACCATACTTGAAAGATAGAAGATCCTGATGTATCCTTTGAGACTTCTCATTAAAATTGTCCCTCACCACCACATACAACTCCCGCCATCGTCTATGTTCGAGGACGCTGGCCCAGCTAACTGGATGTACGAGTCAATGAATATATCTTCGTTCCTGAAAGTTCTCGGTTTTTTTGTGAGAGATATTGTTTCTAAAAAAATATTGTTGCCCACTACCCTTTCACAAATGGGTTTCGATGAGCTAAACAGTAAAACTAATTTTACCAATACCCATTGTTATTGCTATCTATGTGTATATATCAATGTAAAATATAGTAGATGTTTTTAAAATGAGTAAAGTGAAATGTAGAAAAGACGTAACCTAGTTTCACAACGGATTTGAAAAGAACGGAGCTTATAAAATAAATGAAGACAAAACAGTTTTGTTAGATGGATTGGGCGACGAACGAGAGATGAAAGGAAATTGACTCGTGGTTTTGTTGTTCATAAAGATAGGAGAAACTTTAACCTCTGAACTTTAACTTGAATAAAGTATAGACACTGATGAAGGGAGTTGGTTTGACAAAAAAATAAGAAAGAAGTCTATTTAATATCCCTTTAAAGTGAAATGTAGAAAAGATGTAAGCTAGTTTCAGAACGGATTTGAAAAGAACGGAGCTTATAAAATAAATGAAGACAAAACAGTTTTGTTAGAAAGATTTGGCATTAGAAAGCATGGCATAAAGTAGGCATGGAAGGAACTAAGTAGAGAAGGCTATCGTTGAGGTGGGTCGCTTGGGAGGGAGCCAATAGGAAAGTCGGATTTGTTACCCCCACCACTTTCTAAGATGGCGGCGCCCAATTGGCGGGAACAAGATGGCGTCTCTCGCTAGTGTCCTAACCTAAAAAAAAGTGTTGTATGTTTAGAGTGTATTTTGGTTAGATGTAAGAGCGGGTTCGCCCCGGGGGTTGTTTTTAATAATATATGAAATTGCAAAAAATGATCGGTTAGATCAAATGACCAACGTTTCAACTAAACAACAGTAAAACAGTGTCTTACGCTAAGTTTAACCGACCAACATGCACACATATCAATCGACAAAAATTTCGTTGATTCCAGACAACCAACAGTCTTTGCGGGCATTGACCAATCACATTGCATGGGCTCGGTAGGCTAACGCAACACAACGCAAACGGTCGCATTAAGGTGTGTAGGCTTATTACTATGTTAAGCCAACATGCATTATAGCCCTATATAGTGTGTTAAACAAATATGCATATAAACCTACATAGACTAAAATACTATGTTAAGTCAACATGTATGGATCTCAACATGGGTCTATGTCGGTAAACAACTGGCCAAAGCCTTTATGACCTGAGCCTTACACACACACACACACACACACACACACACACACACACACACACACACACACACACACACACACACACACACACACACACACACACACACACACACACACACACACGCACGCACACGCACACGCACACGCACACACACACACACACACCACACACACACATTCTCACCTAGGTATGCTCTATCAGGTAGAGCCTCAGGCAAGCAATCGTATAGTTCATATGGGGTGTACTAAACGGCCTACGCTATATCCTACACACTACAACCTACACACACCACAATACGAGTTACATGTTATACCTTACACAACACAAAATGCATGCTATATCCTACACTCTACAACGTACACATTATATCCTACACACTAAAACATACGCCCTAAACAAATCATGTCTTTTAGACAATATCTCTGTAAAACTAGCTACCAATTTATACTCTACCACAATAGTTACGTTAAAACAGCTACCGATGCTCACCTTATCATAATAGCTACAGATACATAGCCTGACAACAGATACCTAGCCTGACTATAGACAGACAACAGATACATAGCCTGACTATTGATACATAGCCTGACAACAGATCATAGCCTGACAGCAGATACATAGCCTGGCAACAAATACATAGCCTGACAACAGATTACATAGATTGCCTACAAATACATAGCCTGACAAAAAATACATAGCCTGACAACAAATACTAAGCCTCACAACAGATACCTAGCCTAACAACAGAGCTAGATCAAATGACAAATGTTTCAGCTAAACAACATTGAAAAAACTGTCCTACACGCCGTTTAACAGGCCAACTTACACGAAGTTCAAACGAACAACATTTACACCTAGTTCAACACGGCTATTGCGATTACGGGTGGTGAAGGCTAGATCAATTGACCAACGTTTCAACTAAACAACATTGAACATAAACTGCCTTACACCCCGTTTAACCGGCCAACTTACACAAAATTCAAAAGAACAACAATTACACCGAGTTCAATTGGGGTATGCCGGTTATGACTGGTGAAGACTAAATCAAATTACCAACATTTCAACTAAACTACATTGAAAAACGTTCGCGAATTTCAAACGAACAACATTTACACCAAGTTCAAATAGGCTATGGCGGTTATGGCTGGTGAAGGCTAGATCAAATGATTAACGTTTCAGATAATCAAAGTTGAAAAACTTACGCTAATCAACCAACATTTACACCTAGTTCAAATGGGTTATGGTTAGTGAAGGCACTGGCAAAAGCCTTTATGATCTGAGCTTTAGACCTTAGACAATATCTCCATAATTATAGCTACCAACGCATAACCTATCAATAGCTATGTAGAAACCGTTATCCACTGGTCAAGGCCTTTATGATCTGAGCTTTACACATATTGTCTAGGTATGTTGTATCAATTACAACATACTGACTAAGACAACAGTTACGTAAATACCTCCATCAATTCAAGGCCTTAGCAATATCTCCGTAAAGACGGCTACCAATCCATAATCTATCGCAATATCTCCATAAAGATAGCTACCAACGCATAACCTATCAATAGCTATGTAGAAACCGTTATCCACTGGTCAAGGCCTTTATGATCTGAGCTTTACACATATTGTCTAGGTATGTTGTATCAATTACAACATACTGACTAAGACAACAGTTACGTAAATACCTCCATCAATTCAAGGCCTTAGCAATATCTCCGTAAAGACGGCTACCAATCCATAATCTATCGCAATATCTCCATAAAGATAGCTACCAATGCATAACCTATCGCTATAGATGTGTAAAGACAGCTACCAATGCAAACTCTATCGCAATAGTTACGTAAACACCTCCATCAAACCATGGCTTTAGACAATATCTCTGTAAGACCTTAGGCAATATCTTCGTAAAGACAGCTACCAATCCATACTACAGTATATCACAATAGTTACGTGAAAAGAGCTACCGATGCTCACCCTATCATAATAGCTACGTACAGACAGCTAATAATGCATAACCTATCACAAGACCTACGTAAAAACCGCTACCATTGCATAACCTTTCACAATAGCTACGTAAAGGCAGCCAACAATGCATACCCCATTAAAATAGCTATGAAAAGATAACAACCAATACATACCCTATCATCATAGCTACGTAAAGACAGCTAAAGATGCATAACCTAACACTATAATTCAGTAATGACAGCTACTAAATCATGAACCATCACACTAGCTTCGTAAAGACAGCTACCAATATATACACTATCACAATAGCTACGTAAAAAACTGTTACCGATCCATGACCCAAGATAATACTTACGTAAAGACCTATATCAAGGCATGAGCTAAGACAATAGCTCCGTAAGGAAAACCTACCAATGCATGAACTGCGACAACAGCAAGGTATGGACGGCTACCAATGCATTATATATCACAATAGCTCCGTAAAGATAGCTACCAACACATAACTCATCACATTATCTAAGTAAATAGCGCTACTAATGCTTAACCTATCACAATTGCTCCGTAGAGACAGCTACCAATACATTCCCTATCGCAATAGTTACAAAGACATATATCAAAAGCACGAGCAAGGACAATAGCTACGAAAAGACAGCTACCAATGCATACCCTATCACAATAATTACGTCAGGCTAATACCAATGCATTCCCTATTTACAATAGCTCCGTAAAGACAGCTGCCTAGTAAACGATTACGTATAGACATCTATCAATACATGATCCAAGACAAAAGTTACATAAAGGCCTATATAATTGCATAACCTATCACAAAAGTGCCGTGAAGACAGCTACCAATACATGCACTACCACAATAGCTACGTGAAAACGGTCAACGACCCATGACCCAAGACAATATTTACGTAACGATCTAGAGCAATGCATTAGCTAAGACAATTGTTCAGTAAAGACAGATACCAATGCATAACCCATCACAATTGCTATCTCAAGACAGCCACCAATGCATGAGCTATCACAATAGCTCCCTAAGGACAACTATCATTGCAAGCCCTATCTCAATAGCTACGTATAGTCAGCAACCATTGCATAAACCATCCCAATAGCTACCTAAAGACAGCTACCAATGCATGGCCGATCACAAAAGCTCCGTAAAGACGACTTCCAATGCATACCGTAGCACAATAGCTTCGTAAAATCATCCACGTAAAGACCTATGTTAGTGCATGAGCTAAGACAATTGCTCCGTAAGGACAGCTACCAATCCATAACCTATCACAATATCTCTGTGCATGGCAGATGCCGTGATGACCTCTTCTGTACCAGAGTATAATGGAAGTGCTACCTTAGACATGCTAGATGTCATGATGATCCTCTTCCGTACCAGAGTATATTGGAAGTGCTACCTTAGACATGCTAGATGTCATGATGATCCTCTTCCGTACCAGAGTATATTGGAAATGCTACCTTAGACATGCTAGATGCCCTGATGATCCTCTTCCGTACCAAAGTATACTGGAAGGTCTACCTTAGACATGGCAGATGCCCTGATTATCTTCTTTACCATAGTATGATGGACGTGCTACCTTAGGTATGCTAGATGTCTTGATGATCCTTTTCCGTACCAGAGTATGCTACTTTAGATGGGAAGACGCGATACTCCACTTCGGGGGTAAAAGAAAAATCCTGTTTGAAATGAGAGGCACATGACTAACGCCAGAACATGGTCATAGGACATAACACAAGTATGTAACTGGCCTAAGTCTTTACTGTATATCCTTGACCTGGGTTTGCCCTGTAGACGGGTAGAGACGATATATCACTTCGGGGGCAAAGGATGAATGCTGTTTGATATTTTTATGAAAAGCAAAACTCACGACTAGCGACAGAACATGACCATAGGACATGGTACAAGTATGTAACTGCCCTAAGGCCTTACTGTAAGGTCATGACCCGGAATTACTTTGTAGAAGGAAAGAGACGATACTCCACTTCGAGGGCAAAAGATGAATTTTATTGAAAATTTGTTGTAGTGAGAAACTCATGACTAGCGTCAGAACAGGATCATGGGACATGGCACAGGTATGTAACTGCCCTAACGCCTTTACTGGACTAATTTTATGATAAGGTATGCATTAGTAGCTGTATTTACGTAGCTATTGCGATAGGTTAGGCATTGGTAGCTGTCTCTACGTAGCTATTGTGATAGGTGATAGGGTAAGCATTAATTGCTTTCTTTACGGAGCTTTTGTGATTGACCATGCATTGGTAGCTGTCTTTAGGTAGCTATTGTGATGGTTTATGCAATGGTTGCTGACTATACGTAGCTATTAAGATAGGGCATGCATTGATAGCTGTCCTTAGGGAGCTATTGTGATAGGTTATGCATTAGTAGCTGTCATTACGTAGCTATAGTGTTTGGTTATACATTTGTAACAGTTTTCAAGTATCTATTGTGATAGGGTACGCTTTGGTAGCTTTCTTTACGAAGCTAGTGTGATGGTTCATGATTTAGTAGATGTCATTACTGAGTTATTGTGTTAGGTTATGCATCTTTAGCTGTCTTTACATTATGATAGGGTATGTATTGGTTGTTATCTTTTCGTAGCTATTTTAATAGGGTATGCATTGTTAGCTGCCTTTACGTAGCTATTGTGAAAGGTTCTGCAATGGTATCTGTCTTTACTGAGCAATTGTCTTAGCTAATGCATTGCTCTAGATCGTTACGTAAATATTGTCTTGGGTCATGGCTCGTTGACCGTTTTCACGTAGCTATTGTGGTAGGGTATGTATTGGTAGCTGTCTTCACGGCACTTTCGTGATAGGTTATGCAATTATATAGGCCTTTACGTAACTTTTGTCTTGGATCATATATTGATAGATGTCTATACGTAATCGTTTACTAGGCAGCTGTCTTTACGGAGCTATTGTAATAGAGAACGCATTGGTATTAGCCTGACGTAACTATTGTGATAGGGTATGCATTGGTAGCTGTCTTTTCGTAGCTATTGTCCTTGCTCATGCTTTTGATATATGTCTTTGTAACTATTGCGATAGGGAATGTATTGGTAGCTGTCTCTACGGAGCAATTGTGATAGGTTAAGCATTAGTAGCGCTATTTACTTAGATAATGTGATGAGTTATGTGTTGGTAGCTATCTTTACGGAGCTATTGTGATATATATTGCATTGGTAGTCGTCCATACCTTGCTATTGTCGCACTTCATGCATTGGTAGGTTTCCTTACGGAGCTATTGTCTTAGCTCATGCCTTGATATAGGTCTTTACGTAAGTATTATCTTGGGTCATGGATCGGTAACAGTTTTTTACGTAGCTATTGTGATAGTGTATATATTGGTAGCTGTCTTTACGAAGCTAGTGTGATGGTTCATGATAGTAGCTGTCATTACTGAGTTATAGTGTTAGGTTATGCATCTTTAGCTGTCTTTACGTAGCTATGATGATAGGGTATGTATTGGTTGTTATCTTTTCGTAGCTATTTTAATGGGGTATGCATTGTTAGCTGCCTTTACGTAGCTATTGTGAAAGGTTATGCAATGGTAGCGGTTTTTACGTAGGTCTTGTGATAGGTTATGCATTATTAGCTGTCTGTACGTAGCTATTATGATAGGGTGAGCATCGGTAGCTCTTTTAACGTAACTATTGTGATATTGTATAGTTTTGGTAGCAAAACTAAAGAAAGAAAAATATGTAAATTATTAGAAAAACATATGGTAGTTCGAATTATACGAGGTTACACAATAAAGTCCGGAGGAGCCACCTTGCTTTGTTGAAGCAGTGCAAGGGCTGCTTTAATGATAAAAACGACACTGAATTTAAGTTAAACACTAAACGTTAATTAAAAGAAATAGTTCAAGATTATAGGTGAAGTTAAGTCTACGCCATTCCAAACTATACAGTGTAGGTGAAGCGGTGGTAGTCCCAGGCCTGGGTTAAGGCCTGAAGTGATGAACCGCAGATTGCGAAAAGTGGCATAAAATAGAACTCATTTAAAATTAATGTAAAGTAAAATCACTTCAATCGTCACAATAGAAAATCTTTAATTACCATTTGATAGTTCACTCACGAGGTTAAATAGTTAACTGTCTGCGGTATAATGAAATCCCACGCGGTTTACCTAAGACAATGGCATTGAACTTATAACGCGGTTTAGATTGACTTATTAAAGTTTGACGGCGGTAATTTATAGTTAGAACGCATTTAAGACATTAACTGAACATAATCAATAAGCGGTGTAATATTATAACGCGGTTAGAACCGGCTAAAAGCACTTGACTAGAAAATATTGCTGAATTCTAATGCGCCATGTTGCAAGAAGTGTAACTTAGAAAAAGGAAGAAGCTAGCAAAAGGTAACTCGATCAGAAACTACGTGGACCTAGTCTAAAACATAGATGAATAGGCACAATTCGTCTGGTAACTGGATCGCAAAACTATTTCTTTGCAGTAAAAGAAGCCTAGATTCTGGCCGGCAACGAATGTCTAGTAGGCGATGGAAATTGAACTGTGGTAAGGAACACCAGCTGTTCCGAGGTTATATCAAAATAATGACAGATGTCAACAAACGTGGTTTATGGAAAGTGAGGTTAACAATCCTGTACTTAACAGATATAGTATGGATTGGTAGCTGTCTTTACGAAGATATTGCCTAAGGTCTTGAATTGATACAGGGCTTTACGTAACTATTGTCTTAGATTATGAGTCGGTAACAGTTTCGACATAGCTATTGTGGTAGAGTATAAATTGGTAGCTAGTTTTACAGAGATACTGTCTAAAGTCATGATTTGATGGAGGTGTTTACGTAACTATTGCGATAGAGTTTGCATTGGTAGCTGTCTTTACACATCTATAGTGATAGGTTATGCATTGGTAGCTATATTTATGGATATATTGTCTAAGGTCTAAAGCTCATATCATAAAGGCTTTTGCCAGTGCCTTCACTAACCATAACCCATTTGAACTAGGTATAAATGTTGGTTGATTAACGTAAATTTTTCAACTTTGATTAGCCGAAACCTTGATCATTTGATCTAGCCTTCACCAGCCATAACCACCATAGCCTATTTGAACTTGGTGTAAATGTTGTTCGTTTGAACTTCTCGTAAGTTTTTCAATGTTGTTTAGTTGAAACTTTGGTCATTTGATTTAGCCTTCACCAGTCATAACCGCCGTACCCCAATTGAACTCGGTGTAATTGTTGTTCGTTTGAATTTTGTGTAAGTTTGCCGGTTAAACGGGGTGTAAGACAGTTTATGTTCAATGTTGTTTAGTTGAAACGTTGGTCAATTGATCTAGCCTTCACCACCCATAATCGCCATAGCCCTGTTGAACTAGGTGTAAATGTTGTTTGTTTGAACTTCGTGTAAGTTGGCCTTTTAAACGGCGGGTAGGACAGTTGTTTTCAATGTTGTTTAGCTGAAACGTTTGTCATTTGATATAGCTCTGTTGTTAGGCTAGGTATCTGTTGTCAGACTATGTATCGGTTGTCAGGCTATGTATTTGTTATCAGGCTATGTATTTGTTGTCAGGCTATGTATTTGTTGTCAATCTATGTATCTGTTGCCAGGCTATGTATCTGCTGTCAGGCTATGATCTGTTGTCAGGCTATGTATCAATAGTCAGGCTACGTATCTGTTGTCAGTCTATGGTCAGGCTAGGTATTTGTTGTCAGGCTATGTTTCTGTAGCTATTATGATAAGGTGAGCATAGGTAGCTGTTTTAACGTAACTATTGTGGTAGAGTGTAAATTGGTAGCTAGTTTTACAGAGATATTGTCTAAAAGTCATGATTTGATGGAAATGTTTAGTGCGTATGTTTTAGTGTGTAGGATATAGTGTGTACGTAGTAGAGTGTAGGATATAGCATGCATTTTGTGTCGTGTAAGGTATAACATGTAACTCGTATTGTGGTGTGTGTAGGTTGTAGTGTGTAGGATATAGCGTAGGCCGTTTAGTACACCCCATATGAACTATACGATTGCTTGCCTGAGGCTCTACCTGATAGAGCATACCTAGGTGAGAATGTGTGTGTGTGTGTGTGTGTGTGTGTGTGTGTGTGTGTGTGTGTGTGTGTGTGTGTGTGTGTGTGTGTGTGTGTGTGTGTGTGTGTGTGTGTGTGTGTGTAAGGCTCAGATCATCAAGGCTTTGGCCAGTGGTTTACCGACATAGTAGACTCATGTTGGGATTCATACATGTTGGCTTAACATAGTAATAAGACTACACACCTTAATGCGACCGTTTGCGTTGTGTTGCGTAAGCCTACCGAGCCCATGCAATGTGATTGGTCAATTCCCGCAAAGACTGTTGGTTATCTGGAATCAACGTAATTGTTGGTCGATTGATATGTGTGCAAGTTGGTCGGTTAAACTTAGCGTAAGACAGTGTTTCACTGTTGTTTAGTTGAAACGTTGGTCATTTGATCTAACCGATCATTTTTTGATTCTTTCATATATTATTATTACAAACTACCCCCATCCCCCTGACCCACCCCGCATATATCTAGCATACACTCCAAACACATACAACACTTAAGGATGAGTTAGGTTACGACTCTATGACATCTATACCCCGTGACCCACGAAACTCACCCCTAACACACGTTTAGGGGTAGCTTACAGGCCATCTAAGTGAATTGGGTTTGACAGCACTACCGAGCCCATGCAATGTGATTGGTCAATTCCCTCAAAGACTGTTGGTTATCTAGAATCAACGTAATTGTTGGTCGATTGATATGTGTGCAAGTTGGTCGGTTAAACTTCAGTGGTCGAGTAAGACAGTGTTTCATTGTTGTTTGGTCATTTGATCTAACCGATCATTTTTTGATGCTTTCATATTTTATTAATATAAACTACCCCCATCCCCCTGACCCACCCCGCATATCTCCAGCATACACTCCAAACACATACAACACTTAAGGATGAGTTAGGTTAGGACTCTATGACATCTATTCCCCGTGACCCACGAAACTCACCCCTAACACACGCTTAGGGATAGGTTACAGGCCAACTAAGTGAATTGGGTTTGACAGCACTAACGAGCCCATGCAATGTGATTGGTAAATTCCCACAAAGACTGTTGGTTATCTGGAATCAACGTAATTGTTGGTCGATTGATATGTGTACAAGTTGGTCGGTTAAACTTAGCGTAAGACAGTGCTTCACTGTTGTTTAGTTGAAACGTTGATCATTTGATCTGTCCGATCATTTTTGGCAATTTCATATATTATTAAAAACAACCCCCAGGGCGAACCCCACCCCCATATCTAACCAAAATACACTCTAAACATACAACACATTTTCTTAGGTTAGGACACTAGAGCGAGACGACATCTTGTTCCCGGCAAATGGGTGCCGCCATCTTGTTCCCGCCATATGGGCGCCGCCATCTTGAGAAGTGGTGGGGGTAACAAATCCGGCTTTCCTATTGGCTCCCTCCCAAGCGACCCACCTCAACTATAGCCTTCTCTACTGAAGTAGTTATGGCAGGAAGTAGGCATGGAAGGAAGAAAGCATTGCAAGAAGTAGACATGGAAGGTAGTAGGCATAGATGGAAGTAGCCATGGAAGGAAGTGGATAATGTCAGCAAAAATCCTCGTGGAGACAACTAGAGGTCTTTCTTTTTTAATTTTTTTTACTCTGACCAATTCCCTATTGTTAAAACTAGGAACAAATTTTTTAGTATTCGAATTGTTTTAAATAATTCAAAATTATTTTTCTTGCCTTTAGTACGTTACCAAAATTTGAAAAATGTTAAAACAGAGAAAAGAATTGATTCGATAATTCAAACTCGTATTCTGTACATAGACAAAGAACTGAGTAATTTGGTTTGCCTAACAAAGACCGGATGTAAAAGGTTGATTTGATTTCCGATAGCCAAACAAGCAGGCTGTGATGCAATAATGCCACCGGACAGTACTCGTGTTCCAGTTACAACATCGTGTTGCTTTCAGTCATTTGTTATTGTTCCGAAATTTGCTATCAGCTAACATCACAAGTAAAGGATTGTGTTAAAAATCCTTGACCTGGCTTCTTTGCTAATGTAGACTAATTTATTTAGGAAATATATGTGCAAGTTAATGACAAGAGTACAATCCTAGATACAGATGGCGTTTTTATAAGGTTGCAAAAGTTTTACTCGTAGATATTATAAGTTTTGTTTTCAGTGGAGAAGGGAAACTAGCGTGGACCCGCCTCGGTTAGTTAGTTTGAAGGCTTGTATACGGTCTTAAGTAAACGATTTTATCGTGAAGAGATTTGAATCCATAAGAAGCAGGGTGCTACCGAACTCTTTCTAACATTGTTTATTTTGACGCGGCTGGAAAGCCCTTTGAAAAGTATCTGAGTTGATAACAAAATAATTGTACTTGTGGGGAATTTCGACAAAGGGAAAACTTAATAAAAACGTAGATAGGTAATAGGTTATAGATGTTCAGAGTTTGTATGCTTAAAACATTTGATTAAGCGAATTTAATTGACTTGTTTTTTAAAAGGTCTCATCAAAGTTCGTAAAGTTTTTACGTCTAAAATTGAAAAAGAAATATCATTTCATTATGGCTATAGTAAGATTTATTGAGATATACATTTCGTTACTAATAAATAGTATTGACTAGGAAGGTTTTGCCTTAAATATAATGTGCTTAAATGTAATGTACTTAAATGTAATATGCTTAAATGTAATGTGCTTAGGTGTAATATATTATATAACTAACAATACACGCAATAACATAATACAAGATATTAATCAAAACTAAGTCATTAACAAAAGTTTTATATATATATATATATATATATATATATATATATATATATATATATATATATATATATATATATGTGTGTGTGTGTGTGTGTGTGTGTGTGTGTGTATGTGTTTTGTGTGTGTGTGTGTGTGTGTGTGTGTGTGTGTGTGTGTGTGTGTGTGTGTGTGTATGTGTATGTGTGTGTGTACTACACATATCTAACCAAATCATCATCATAAGAGGTTATAACTGCATTCCAGTTATAGAAACCAACCCCATGATGATTGCGATCATCGAGTATATAGATAATGGCTATAAGATCTAATAGGAATTAATATATAGCCTTGAGTTATTAAATAGTAGTTAGTAATCTAATTACATTAACTATAAGATCGCTGTTGTGTTCATGGAATTTTATAGGCGTATTAGTTAATACAAGCTCCTTGTCCTATACATGAAACCCTGACGACTTTCAGGCCAGCATGAGACTTTCTCTACATTAACTACATAACGTGAGTAAAAACAAGAAGCATCGTCTATCATTGTAAGGTTAACCCAGCGCCGTCCCTAATTACCTCAATTGTTTAGGTAGGCCTAAGCATCAAAGTATGGGAAATCAGTGATGCCAACCTTGACCTGTCGATGACCTTGTGCTACTCGATGTTACCACGGGCTATCGTTCACTTGCACCAGGGCATCGTCTTTAATTGGTTAACGTAAAGTAACTGTACACGCAACGGTTGGCTACGTTTACCAGCTGAAGAAAAATGTACATTAGATACTGAGAAATTTCATCTTTATTGCAAACAAGTAATATAAAAAATGTTTTAAAGTAAATTCCTACTGAGGTTAACAAACAACATTTTAGTTACCCTAGAGCACTGTTTATGATATTGTGTGTTAGCCATGGCAACAGTTTAAGGTTGTACAATGAAGGTTTCGATAACAACCAGATGGGGAAAATTTTATATACATCTTTGAGAAATATATATTTTTAGGTATTATTTTATAAATGTATTCTTCATTCATGATAAAATAAAACTTGCAAATATATTATTTAAAACGGAAACTGAAACCTAATTTGATTTTTCAGATGGTAATAGATACAAATATGAAAGGAAGACAAGCCAAGCTAGTCTGAAGAAAGTTTAAAATTAGCCATAAAATCTATTGAAGATGGTTCCATTCCATTTCAGGGTCGTCAAAATCTCATATTGTTACCTTTGCCACTCTTTGCAAGAAACGGGATTTAAAGAAGCCATAAAAAGAAAACAAAAGCAATACCAGTTGTCAACAATAAGAAAAAACTCACACAATTTTTAAAGAGAAAAAAGATTACAGTTGTTTAATTTGCCAGAGAAAATACGACGACCCCCTCTGGATGATTGGATACAGTGCGGGCATTGTCTTGAATGGATTCATGAAGGTTGTTCAGCTATTGCGGATTGGGTTAATTTCTGTGACCTATGTAACGACAGTTAAAGTTGACGAACAATATAATTTCTTTTGATTGTACTTAATGTTAAAAATTTAAAGGTATAAGGTATATTTTAAAATTTGTTTGCGTAATGTGTACACTCAAATTAGAGTTATTTTGTAAAATTAAATGTTACAGAGATATTTTGTGTTTGTGTGAATTTTATCACAACATTTTCCCTTTTTCAGGTTAATGAGTACAAAATTCACATTGCCTTGGTTACATTATTCACTTTGCTCAGGGTACCTGGGCACAACGAATAATTGACATTAATATATAAATGATTTATTTACATCCCTGCTTTTTTAGTTTTGTAAATAAATATCTTCCTATCAATAGTAGACGTATGTTAGATGATATATTACCCTATTGCAAAATATTTTTCTTTTACTTCATTCAAGATTTATCAGCGGTTTAAAAAAACTTATCCACTTTGCCCGGGTCTCCACTACCTATTACTCCTCTGCGTATTACTCCTTTACGTATTACTCCTCTACGTATTACTCCTCTACGTATTACTCCTCTACGTATTACTCCTCTGCGTATTACTCCTCTACGTATTACTCCTTTAAGTATTATTCCTCTACGTGTTACTCCTCTACGTATTACTCCTCTGCGTATTACTCCTCTACGTATTACTCCTCTACGTATTACTCCTCTGCGTACTACTCCTTTAAGTATTATTCCTCTACGTGTTACTCCTGTACGTATTACTCCTCTGCGTATTACTCCTCTGCGTATTACTCCTCTGCGTATTACTCCTCTACGTATTACTCCTCTACGTATTACTAGTCTACGTATTACTCCTCTACGTATTACGCCTCTACGTATTACTAGTCTACGTATTACTCCTCTACGTATTACTCCTCTACGTATTACTCCTCTACGTATTACTAGTCTACGTATTACTCCTCTACGTATTACGCCTCTACGTATTACTAGTCTACGTATTACTCCTCTACGTATTACTAGTCTACGTATTACTCCTCTACGTATTACTAGTCTACGTATTACTCCTCTACGTATTACTAGTCTACGTATTACTCCTCTACGTATTACTAGTCTACGTATTACTCCTCTACGTATTACTCCTCTACGTATTACTCCTCTACGTATTACTAGTCTACGTATTACTCCTCTACGTATTACTCCTCTACGTATTACTAGTCTACGTATTACTCCTCTACGTATTACTAGTCTACGTATTACTCCTCTACGTATTACTAGTCTACGTATTACTCCTCTACGTATTACTAGTCTACGTATTACTCCTCTACGTATTACTAGTCTACGTATTACTCCTCTACGTATTACTCCTCTACGTATTACTCCTCTACGTATTACTAGTCTACGTATTACTCCTCTACGTATTACTAGTCTACGTATTACGCCTCTACGTATTACTAGTCTACGTATTACTCCTCTACGTATTACTAGTCTACGTATTACTCCTCTACGTATTACTCCTCTACGTATTACTCCTCTACGTATTACTAGTCTACGTATTACTTCTCTACGTATTACTAGTCTACGTATTACGCCTCTACGTATTACTAGTCTACGTATTACTCCTCTACGTATTACTCCTCTACGTATTACTCCTCTACGTATTACTCCTCTACGTATTACTAGTCTACGTATTACTCCTCTACGTATTACTAGTCTACGTATTACTCCTCTACGTATTACTAGTCTACGTATTACGCCTCTACGTATTACTAGTCTACGTATTACTCCTCTACGTATTACTCCTCTACGTATTACTCCTCTACGTATTACTCCTCTACGTATTACTCCTCTACGTATTACTCCTCTACGTATTACTAGTCTACGTATTACTCCTCTACGTATTACTAGTCTACGTATTACGCCTCTACGTATTACTAGACTACGTATTACTCCTCTACGTATTACTAGTCTACGTATTACTCCTCTACGTATTACTCCTCTACGTATTACTCCTCTACGTATTACTAGTCTACGTATTACTCCTCTACGTAATACTAGTCTACGTATTACGCCTCTACGTATTACTAGTCTACGTATTACTCCTCTACGTATTACTCCTCTACGTATTACTCCTCTACGTATTACTAGTCTACGTATTACTCCTCTACGTATTACTCCTCTACGTATTACTAGTCTACGTATTACTCCTCTACGTATTACTAGTCTACGTATTACTCCTCTACGTATTACTAGTCTACGTATTACTCCTCTACGTATTACTAGTCTACGTATTACTCCTCTACGTATTACTAGTCTACGTATTACTCCTCTACGTATTACTAGTCTACGTATTACTCCTCTACGTATTACTAGTCTACGTATTACTCCTCTACGTATTACTAGTCTACGTATTACTCCTCTACGTATTACTAGTCTACGTATTACTCCTCTACGTATTACTAGTCTACGTATTACTAGTCTACGTATTACTAGTCTACGTATTACTCCTCTACGTATTACTAGTCTACGTATTACGCCTCTACGTATTACTAGTCTACGTATTACTCCTCTACGTATTACTCCTCTACGTATTACTAATCTACGTATTACTAGTCTACGTATTACTAGTCTACGTATTACTAGTCTACGTATTACTAGTCTACGTATTATTCCTCTACGTATTACTCCTCTACGTATTACTAGTCTACGTATTACTAGTCTACGTATTACTAGTCTACGTATTACTAGTCTACGTATTACTAGTCTACGTATTACTAGTCTACGTATTACTAGTCTACGTATTACTAGTCTACGTATTACTAGTCTACGTATTACTAGTCTACGTATTACTAGTCTACGTATTACTAGTCTACGTATTACTAGTCTACGTATTACTCCTCTACGTATTACTAGTCTACGTATTACTCCTCTACGTATTACTAGTCTACGTATTACTCCTCTACGTATTACTAGTCTACGTATTACTCCTCTACGTATTACTAGTCTACGTATTACTCCTCTACGTATTACTAGTCTACGTATTACTCCTCTACGTATTACTAGTCTACGTATTACTCCTCTACGTATTACTAGTCTACGTATTACTCCTCTACGTATTACTAGTCTACGTATTACTCCTCTACGTATTACTAGTCTACGTATTACTCCTCTACGTATTACTAGTCTACGTATTACTCCTCTACGTATTACTAGTCTACGTATTACTCCTCTACATATTACTAGTCTACGTATTACTCCTCTACGTATTACTAGTCTACGTATTACTCCTCTACGTATTACTAGTCTACGTATTACTCCTCTACGTATTACTAGTCTACGTATTACTCCTCTACGTATTACTAGTCTACGTATTACTCCTCTACGTATTACTAGTCTACGTATTACTCCTCTACGTATTACTAGTCTACGTATTACTCCTCTACGTATTACTAGTCTACGTATTACTCCTCTACGTATTACTAGTCTACGTATTACTCCTCTACGTATTACTAGTCTACGTATTACTAGTCTACGTATTACTAGTCTACGTATTACTCCTCTACGTATTACTAGTCTACGTATTACGCCTCTACGTATTACTAGTCTACGTATTACTCCTCTACGTATTACTCCTCTACGTATTACTAATCTACGTATTACTAGTCTACGTATTACTAGTCTACGTATTACTAGTCTACGTATTACTAGTCCACGTATTACTCCTCTACGTATTACTCCTCTACGTATTACTAGTCTACGTATTACTAGTCTACGTATTACTAGTCTACGTATTACTAGTCTACGTATTACTAGTCTACGTATTACTAGTCTACGTATTACTAGTCTACGTATTACTAGTCTACGTATTACTAGTCTACGTATTACTAGTCTACGTATTACTAGTCTACGTATTACTAGTCTACGTATTACTAGTCTACGTATTACTAGTCTACGTATTACTAGTCTACGTATTACTAGTCTACGTATTACTAGTCTACGTATTACTCCTCTACGTATTACTCCTCTACGTATTACTAGTCTACGTATTACTAGTCTACGTATTACTAGTCTACGTATTACTCCTCTACGTATTACTCCTCTACGTATTACTAGTCTACGTATTACTAGTCTACGTATTACTAGTCTACGTATTACTAGTCTACGTATTACTCCTCTACGTATTACTAGTCTACGTATTACTAGTCTACGTATTACTAGTCTACGTATTACTCCTCTACGTATTACTAGTCTACGTATTACGCCTCTACGTATTACTAGTCTACGTGTTACTCCTCTACGTATTACTCCTCTACGTATTACTCCTCTACGTATTACTAGTCTACGTATTACTCCTCTACGTATTACGCCTCTACGTATTACTAGTCTACGTATTACTCCTCTACGTATTACTAGTCTACGTATTACTCCTCTACGTATTACTAGTCTACGTATTACTCCTCTACGTATTACTAGTCTACGTATTACTCCTCTACGTATTACTAGTCTACGTATTACTCCTCTACGTATTACTCCTCTACGTATTACTCCTCTACGTATTACTAGTCTACGTATTACTCCTCTACGTATTACTAGTCTACGTATTACTCCTCTACGTATTACTAGTCTACGTATTACTCCTCCACGTATTACTAGTCTACGTATTACTCCTCTACGTATTACTAGTCTACGTATTACTCCTCTACGTATTACTAGTCTACGTATTACTCCTCTACGTATTACTAGTCTACGTATTACTCCTCTACGTATTACTAGTCTACGTATTACTCCTCTACGTATTACTAGTCTACGTATTACTCCTCTACGTATTACTAGTCTACGTATTACTCCTCTACGTATTACTAGTCTACGTATTACTCCTCTACGTATTACTAGTCTACGTATTACTCCTCTACGTATTACTCCTCTACGTATTACTCTCCTACGTATTACTCCTCTACGTATTACTAGTCTACGTATTACTCCTCTACGTATTACTAGTCTACGTATTACTCCTCTACGTATTACTAGTCTACGTATTACTCCTCTACGTATTACTAGTCTACGTATTACTCCTCTACGTATTACTAGTCTACGTATTACTCCTCTACGTATTACTAGTCTACGTATTACTCCTCTACGTATTACTAGTCTACGTATTACTCCTCTACGTATTACTAGTCTACGTATTACTCCTCTACGTATTACTAGTCTACGTATTACTCCTCTACGTATTACTAGTCTACGTATTACTCCTCTACGTATTACTAGTCTACGTATTACTCCTCTACGTATTACTAGTCTACGTATTACTCCTCTACGTATTACTAGTCTACGTATTACTCCTCTACGTATTACTCCTCTACGTATTACTCCTCTACGTATTACTCCTCTACGTATTACTAGTCTACGTATTACTCCTCTACGTATTACTAGTCTACGTATTACTCCTCTACGTATTACTAGTCTACGTATTACTCCTCTACGTATTACTAGTCTACGTATTACTCCTCTACGTATTACTAGTCTACGTATTACTCCTCTGCGTACTACTCCTTTAAGTATTATTCCTCTACGTGTTACTCCTCTACGTATTACTCCTCTGCGTATTACTCCTCTGCGTATTACTCCTCTGCGTATTACTCCTCTACGTATTACTCCTCTACGTATTACTCCTCTACGTATTACTAGTCTACGTATTACTCCTCTACGTATTACTCCTCTGCGTATTACTCCTCTACGTATTACTCCTCTACGTATTACTCCTCTACGTATTACTCCTCTGCGTACTACTCCTTTAAGTATTATTCCTCTACGTGTTACTCCTCTACGTATTACTCCTCTACGTATTACTCCTCTACGTATTACTCCTCTGCGTATTACTCCTTTAAGTATTACTCCTCTACGTGTTACTCCTCTACGTATTACTCCTCTACGTACTACTCCTTTAAGTATTATTCCTCTACGTGTTACTCCTCTACGTATTACTCCTCTACGTATTACTCCTCTACGTATTACTCCTCTACGTATTACTCCTCTACGTATTACTCCTTTAAGTATTACTCCTCTACGTATTACTAGTCTACGTATTACTCCTCTACGTATTACTAGTCTACGTATTACCCCTCTGCGTATTACTCCTTCAAGTATTACTCCTCTACGTGTTACTCCTCTACGTATTACTCCTCTACGTACTACTCCTTTAAGTATTATTCCTCTACGTGTTACTCCTCTACGTATTACTGCTCTACGTATTACTCCTTTAAGTATTACTCCTCTACGTATTACTCCTCTACGTATTACTCCTTTAAGTATTACTCCTCTACGTGTTACTCCTCTACGTATTACTCCTCTACGTATTACTACTCTACGTATTACTCCTCTACGTATTACTCCTTTAAGTATTACTCCTCTACGTATTACTCCTCTACGTATTACTCCTCTACGTATTACTTCTCTACGTATTACTCCTCTACGTATTACTCCTTTAAGTATTACTCCTCTACGTATTACTCCTCTACGTATTACTCCTCTACGTATTACTCCTCTACGTATTACTCCTTTAAGTATTACTCCTCTATGTGTTACTCCTCTACGTATTACTCCTCTACGTATTACTCCTTTAAGTATTGCTCCTCTACGTATTACTCCTCTACGTATTACTTCTCCACGTATTACTCCTCTACGTATTACTCCTCTACGTATTACTCCTCTACGTATTACTCCTCTACGTATTACTAGTCTACGTATTACTCCTCTACGTATTACTCCTCTACGTATTACTCCTCTACGTATTACTCCTCTACGTATTACTAGTCTACGTATTACTCCTCTACGTATTACTAGTCTACGTATTACTCCTCTACGTATTACTCCTCTACGTATTACTCCTTTAAGTATTGCTCCTCTACGTATTACTCCTCTACGTATTACTTCTCTACGTATTACTCCTCTACGTATTACTCCTCTACGTATTACTCCTCTACGAATTACTCCTCTACGTATTACTAGTCTACGTATTACTCCTCTACGTATTACTCCTCTACGTATTACTCCTCTACGTATTACTAGTCTACGTATTACTCCTGTACGTATTACTCCTCTACGTATTACTAGTCTACGTGTTACTCCTCTACGTATTACTCCTCTACGTATTACTCCTCTACGTATTACTCCTCTACGTATTACTCCTCTACGTATTACTAGTCTACGTATTACTCCTGTACGTATTACTCCTCTACGTATTACTCCTCTACGTATTACTCCTCTACGTATTACTAGTCTACGTATTACTCCTCTACGTATTACTCCTCTACGTATTACTCCTCTACGTATTACTCCTCTACGTATTACTAGTCTACGTATTACTCCTGTACGTATTACTCCTCTACGTATTACTAGTCTACGTGTTACTCCTCAACGTATTACTCCTCTACGTATTACTCCTCTACGTATTACTCCTCTACGTATTACTCCTCTACGTATTACTAGTCTACGTATTACTCCTGTACGTATTACTCCTCTACGTATTACTCCTCTACGTATTACTCCTCTACGTATTACTCCTCTACGTATTACTCCTCTACGTATTACTCCTCTACGTATTACTCCTCTACGTATTACTAGTCTACGTATTACTTCTGTACGTATTACTCCTCTACGTATTACTAGTCTACGTGTTACTCCTCTACGTATTACTCCTCTACGTATTACTCCTCTACGTATTACTCCTCTACGTATTACTAGTCTACGTATTACTCCTGTACGTATTACTCCTCTACGTATTACTCCTGTACGTATTACTCCTCTACGTATTACTAGTCTACGTATTACTCCTCTACGTATTACTCCTCTACGTATTACTCCTCTACGTATTACTCCTCTACGTATTACTCCTCTACGTATTACTCCTCTACGTATTACTAGTCTACGTATTACTCCTGTACGTATTACTCCTCTACGTATTACTAGTCTACGTGTTACTCCTCTACGTATTACTCCTCTACGTATTACTCCTCTACGTATTACTCCTCTACGTATTACTAGTCTACGTATTACTCCTCTACGTATTACTCCTCTACGTATTACTCCTCTACGTATTACTAGTCTACGTATTACTCCTCTACGTATTACTCCTCTACGTATTACTAGTCTACGTATTACTCCTCTACGTATTACTAGTCTACGTATTACTCCTCTACGTATTACTAGTCTACGTATTACTCCTCTACGTATTACTAGTCTACGTATTACTCCTCTACGTATTACTAGTCTACGTATTACTCCTCTACGTATTACTAGTCTACGTATTACTCCTCTACGTATTACTAGTCTACGTATTACTCCTCTACGTATTACTAGTCTACGTATTACTCCTCTACGTATTACTAGTCTACGTATTACTCCTCTACGTATTACTAGTCTACGTATTACTAGTCTACGTATTACTAGTCTACGTATTACTCCTCTACGTATTACTAGTCTACGTATTACGCCTCTACGTATTACTAGTCTACGTATTACTCCTCTACGTATTACTCCTCTACGTATTACTAATCTACGTATTACTAGTCTACGTATTACTAGTCTACGTATTACTAGTCTACGTATTACTAGTCTACGTATTACTCCTCTACGTATTACTCCTCTACGTATTACTAGTCTACGTATTACTAGTCTACGTATTACTAGTCTACGTTTTACTAGTCTACGTATTACTAGTCTACGTATTACTAGTCTACGTATTACTAGTCTACGTATTACTAGTCTACGTATTACTAGTCTACGTATTACTAGTCTACGTATTACTAGTCTACGTATTACTAGTCTACGTATTACTAGTCTACGTATTACTCCTCTACGTATTACTAGTCTACGTATTACTCCTCTACGTATTACTAGTCTACGTATTACTCCTCTACGTATTACTAGTCTACGTATTACTCCTCTACGTATTACTAGTCTACGTATTACTCCTCTACGTATTACTAGTCTACGTATTACTCCTCTACGTATTACTAGTCTACGTATTACTCCTCTACGTATTACTAGTCTACGTATTACTCCTCTACGTATTACTAGTCTACGTATTACTCCTCTACGTATTACTAGTCTACGTATTACTCCTCTACGTATTACTAGTCTACGTATTACTCCTCTACATATTACTAGTCTACGTATTACTCCTCTACGTATTACTAGTCTACGTATTACTCCTCTACGTATTACTAGTCTACGTATTACTCCTCTACGTATTACTAGTCTACGTATTACTAGTCTACGTATTACTCCTCTACGTATTACTAGTCTACGTATTACTCCTCTACGTATTACTAGTCTACGTATTACTCCTCTACGTATTACTAGTCTACGTATTACTCCTCTACGTATTACTAGTCTACGTATTACTCCTCTACGTATTACTAGTCTACGTATTACTCCTCTACGTATTACTAGTCTACGTATTACTCCTCTACGTATTACTAGTCTACGTATTACTAGTCTACGTATTACTAGTCTACGTATTACTCCTCTACGTATTACTAGTCTACGTATTACGCCTCTACGTATTACTAGTCTACGTATTACTCCTCTACGTATTACTCCTCTACGTATTACTAATCTACGTATTACTAGTCTACGTATTACTAGTCTACGTATTACTAGTCTACGTATTACTAGTCTAAGTATTACTCCTCTACGTATTACTCCTCTACGTATTACTAGTCTACGTATTACTAGTCTACGTATTACTAGTCTACGTATTACTAGTCTACGTATTACTAGTCTACGTATTACTAGTCTACGTATTACTAGTCTACGTATTACTAGTCTACGTATTACTAGTCTACGTATTACTAGTCTACGTATTACTAGTCTACGTATTACTAGTCTACGTATTACTAGTCTACGTATTACTAGTCTACGTATTACTAGTCTACGTATTACTAGTCTACGTATTACTAGTCTACGTATTACTAGTCTACGTATTACTCCTCTACGTATTACTCCTCTACGTATTACTAGTCTACGTATTACTAGTCTACGTATTACTAGTCTACGTATTACTCCTCTACGTATTACTCCTCTACGTATTACTAGTCTACGTATTACTAGTCTACGTATTACTAGTCTACGTATTACTAGTCTACGTATTACTAGTCTACGTATTACTCCTCTACGTATTACTAGTCTACGTATTACTAGTCTACGTATTACTAGTCTACGTATTACTCCTCTACGTATTACTAGTCTACGTATTACGCCTCTACGTATTACTAGTCTACGTGTTACTCCTCTACGTATTACTCCTCTACGTATTACTCCTCTACGTATTACTAGTCTACGTATTACTCCTCTACGTATTACGCCTCTACGTATTACTAGTCTACGTATTACTCCTCTACGTATTACTAGTCTACGTATTACTCCTCTACGTATTAATAGTCTACGTATTACTCCTCTACGTATTACTAGTCTACGTATTACTCCTCTACGTATTACTAGTCTACGTATTACTCCTCTACGTATTACTCCTCTACGTATTACTCCTCTACGTATTACTCCTCTACGTATTACTCCTTTAAGTATTACTCCTCTACGTATTACTAGTCTACGTATTACTCCTCTACGTATTACTAGTCTACGTATTACCCCTCTGCGTATTACTCCTTCAAGTATTACTCCTCTACGTGTTACTCCTCTACGTATTACTCCTCTACGTACTACTCCTTTAAGTATTATTCCTCTACGTGTTACTCCTCTACGTATTACTGCTCTACGTATTACTCCTTTAAGTATTACTCCTCTACGTATTACTCCTCTACGTATTACTCCTTTAAGTATTACTCCTCTACGTGTTACTCCTCTACGTATTACTCCTCTACGTATTACTACTCTACGTATTACTCCTCTACGTATTACTCCTTTAAGTATTACTCCTCTACGTATTACTCCTCTACGTATTACTCCTCTACGTATTACTTCTCTACGTATTACTCCTCTACGTATTACTCCTTTAAGTATTACTCCTCTACGTATTACTCCTCTACGTATTACTCCTCTACGTATTACTCCTCTACGTATTACTCCTTTAAGTATTACTCCTCTATGTGTTACTCCTCTACGTATTACTCCTCTACGTATTACTCCTTTAAGTATTGCTCCTCTACGTATTACTCCTCTACGTATTACTTCTCCACGTATTACTCCTCTACGTATTACTCCTCTACGTATTACTCCTCTACGTATTACTCCTCTACGTATTACTAGTCTACGTATTACTCCTCTACGTATTACTCCTCTACGTATTACTCCTCTACGTATTACTCCTCTACGTATTACTAGTCTACGTATTACTCCTCTACGTATTACTAGTCTACGTATTACTCCTCTACGTATTACTCCTCTACGTATTACTCCTTTAAGTATTGCTCCTCTACGTATTACTCCTCTACGTATTACTTCTCTACGTATTACTCCTCTACGTATTACTCCTCTACGTATTACTCCTCTACGAATTACTCCTCTACGTATTACTAGTCTACGTATTACTCCTCTACGTATTACTCCTCTACGTATTACTCCTCTACGTATTACTAGTCTACGTATTACTCCTGTACGTATTACTCCTCTACGTATTACTAGTCTACGTGTTACTCCTCAACGTATTACTCCTCTACGTATTACTCCTCTACGTATTACTCCTCTACGTATTACTCCTCTACGTATTACTAGTCTACGTATTACTCCTGTACGTATTACTCCTCTACGTATTACTCCTCTACGTATTACTCCTCTACGTATTACTCCTCTACGTATTACTCCTCTACGTATTACTCCTCTACGTATTACTAGTCTACGTATTACTTCTGTACGTATTACTCCTCTACGTATTACTAGTCTACGTGTTACTCCTCTACGTATTACTCCTCTACGTATTACTCCTCTACGTATTACTCCTCTACGTATTACTAGTCTACGTATTACTCCTGTACGTATTACTCCTCTACGTATTACTCCTGTACGTATTACTCCTCTACGTATTACTAGTCTACGTATTACTCCTCTACGTATTACTCCTCTACGTATTACTCCTCTACGTATTACTCCTCTACGTATTACTCCTCTACGTATTACTCCTCTACGTATTACTAGTCTACGTATTACTCCTGTACGTATTACTCCTCTACGTATTACTAGTCTACGTGTTACTCCTCTACGTATTACTCCTCTACGTATTACTCCTCTACGTATTACTCCTCTACGTATTACTAGTCTACGTATTACTCCTCTACGTATTACTCCTCTACGTATTACTCCTCTACGTATTACTAGTCTACGTATTACTCCTCTACGTATTACTCCTCTACGTATTACTAGTCTACGTATTACTCCTCTACGTATTACTAGTCTACGTATTACTCCTCTACGTATTACTAGTCTACGTATTACTCCTCTACGTATTACTAGTCTACGTATTACTCCTCTACGTATTACTAGTCTACGTATTACTCCTCTACGTATTACTAGTCTACGTATTACTCCTCTACGTATTACTAGTCTACGTATTACTCCTCTACGTATTACTAGTCTACGTATTACTCCTCTACGTATTACTAGTCTACGTATTACTCCTCTACGTATTACTAGTCTACGTATTACTAGTCTACGTATTACTAGTCTACGTATTACGCCTCTACGTATTACTAGTCTACGTATTACTCCTCTACGTATTACTCCTCTACGTATTACTAATCTACGTATTACTAGTCTACGTATTACTAGTCTACGTATTACTAGTCTACGTATTACTAGTCTACGTATTACTCCTCTACGTATTACTCCTCTACGTATTACTAGTCTACGTATTACTAGTCTACGTATTACTAGTCTACGTTTTACTAGTCTACGTATTACTAGTCTACGTATTACTAGTCTACGTATTACTAGTCTACGTATTACTAGTCTACGTATTACTAGTCTACGTATTACTAGTCTACGTATTACTAGTCTACGTATTACTAGTCTACGTATTACTCCTCTACGTATTACTAGTCTACGTATTACTCCTCTACGTATTACTAGTCTACGTATTACTCCTCTACGTATTACTAGTCTACGTATTACTCCTCTACGTATTACTAGTCTACGTATTACTCCTCTACGTATTACTAGTCTACGTATTACTCCTCTACGTATTACTAGTCTACGTATTACTCCTCTACGTATTACTAGTCTACGTATTACTCCTCTACGTATTACTAGTCTACGTATTACTCCTCTACGTATTACTAGTCTACGTATTACTCCTCTACGTATTACTAGTCTACGTATTACTCCTCTACATATTACTAGTCTACGTATTACTCCTCTACGTATTACTAGTCTACGTATTACTCCTCTACGTATTACTAGTCTACGTATTACTCCTCTACGTATTACTAGTCTACGTATTACTAGTCTACGTATTACTCCTCTACGTATTACTAGTCTACGTATTACTCCTCTACGTATTACTAGTCTACGTATTACTCCTCTACGTATTACTAGTCTACGTATTACTCCTCTACGTATTACTAGTCTACGTATTACTCCTCTACGTATTACTAGTCTACGTATTACTCCTCTACGTATTACTAGTCTACGTATTACTCCTCTACGTATTACTAGTCTACGTATTACTAGTCTACGTATTACTAGTCTACGTATTACTCCTCTACGTATTACTAGTCTACGTATTACGCCTCTACGTATTACTAGTCTACGTATTACTCCTCTACGTATTACTCCTCTACGTATTACTAATCTACGTATTACTAGTCTACGTATTACTAGTCTACGTATTACTAGTCTACGTATTACTAGTCTAAGTATTACTCCTCTACGTATTACTCCTCTACGTATTACTAGTCTACGTATTACTAGTCTACGTATTACTAGTCTACGTATTACTAGTCTACGTATTACTAGTCTACGTATTACTAGTCTACGTATTACTAGTCTACGTATTACTAGTCTACGTATTACTAGTCTACGTATTACTAGTCTACGTATTACTAGTCTACGTATTACTAGTCTACGTATTACTAGTCTACGTATTACTAGTCTACGTATTACTAGTCTACGTATTACTAGTCTACGTATTACTAGTCTACGTATTACTAGTCTACGTATTACTCCTCTACGTATTACTCCTCTACGTATTACTAGTCTACGTATTACTAGTCTACGTATTACTAGTCTACGTATTACTCCTCTACGTATTACTCCTCTACGTATTACTAGTCTACGTATTACTAGTCTACGTATTACTAGTCTACGTATTACTAGTCTACGTATTACTAGTCTACGTATTACTCCTCTACGTATTACTAGTCTACGTATTACTAGTCTACGTATTACTAGTCTACGTATTACTCCTCTACGTATTACTAGTCTACGTATTACGCCTCTACGTATTACTAGTCTACGTGTTACTCCTCTACGTATTACTCCTCTACGTATTACTCCTCTACGTATTACTAGTCTACGTATTACTCCTCTACGTATTACGCCTCTACGTATTACTAGTCTACGTATTACTCCTCTACGTATTACTAGTCTACGTATTACTCCTCTACGTATTAATAGTCTACGTATTACTCCTCTACGTATTACTAGTCTACGTATTACTCCTCTACGTATTACTAGTCTACGTATTACTCCTCTACGTATTACTCCTCTACGTATTACTCCTCTACGTATTACTCCTCTACGTATTACTCCTTTAAGTATTACTCCTCTACGTATTACTAGTCTACGTATTACTCCTCTACGTATTACTAGTCTACGTATTACCCCTCTGCGTATTACTCCTTCAAGTATTACTCCTCTACGTGTTACTCCTCTACGTATTACTCCTCTACGTACTACTCCTTTAAGTATTATTCCTCTACGTGTTACTCCTCTACGTATTACTGCTCTACGTATTACTCCTTTAAGTATTACTCCTCTACGTATTACTCCTCTACGTATTACTCCTTTAAGTATTACTCCTCTACGTGTTACTCCTCTACGTATTACTCCTCTACGTATTACTACTCTACGTATTACTCCTCTACGTATTACTCCTTTAAGTATTACTCCTCTACGTATTACTCCTCTACGTATTACTCCTCTACGTATTACTTCTCTACGTATTACTCCTCTACGTATTACTCCTTTAAGTATTACTCCTCTACGTATTACTCCTCTACGTATTACTCCTCTACGTATTACTCCTCTACGTATTACTCCTTTAAGTATTACTCCTCTATGTGTTACTCCTCTACGTATTACTCCTCTACGTATTACTCCTTTAAGTATTGCTCCTCTACGTATTACTCCTCTACGTATTACTTCTCCACGTATTACTCCTCTACGTATTACTCCTCTACGTATTACTCCTCTACGTATTACTCCTCTACGTATTACTAGTCTACGTATTACTCCTCTACGTATTACTCCTCTACGTATTACTCCTCTACGTATTACTCCTCTACGTATTACTAGTCTACGTATTACTCCTCTACGTATTACTAGTCTACGTATTACTCCTCTACGTATTACTCCTCTACGTATTACTCCTTTAAGTATTGCTCCTCTACGTATTACTCCTCTACGTATTACTTCTCTACGTATTACTCCTCTACGTATTACTCCTCTACGTATTACTCCTCTACGAATTACTCCTCTACGTATTACTAGTCTACGTATTACTCCTCTACGTATTACTCCTCTACGTATTACTCCTCTACGTATTACTAGTCTACGTATTACTCCTGTACGTATTACTCCTCTACGTATTACTAGTCTACGTGTTACTCCTCAACGTATTACTCCTCTACGTATTACTCCTCTACGTATTACTCCTCTACGTATTACTCCTCTACGTATTACTAGTCTACGTATTACTCCTGTACGTATTACTCCTCTACGTATTACTCCTCTACGTATTACTCCTCTACGTATTACTCCTCTACGTATTACTCCTCTACGTATTACTCCTCTACGTATTACTAGTCTACGTATTACTTCTGTACGTATTACTCCTCTACGTATTACTAGTCTACGTGTTACTCCTCTACGTATTACTCCTCTACGTATTACTCCTCTACGTATTACTCCTCTACGTATTACTAGTCTACGTATTACTCCTGTACGTATTACTCCTCTACGTATTACTCCTGTACGTATTACTCCTCTACGTATTACTAGTCTACGTATTACTCCTCTACGTATTACTCCTCTACGTATTACTCCTCTACGTATTACTCCTCTACGTATTACTCCTCTACGTATTACTCCTCTACGTATTACTAGTCTACGTATTACTCCTGTACGTATTACTCCTCTACGTATTACTAGTCTACGTGTTACTCCTCTACGTATTACTCCTCTACGTATTACTCCTCTACGTATTACTCCTCTACGTATTACTAGTCTACGTATTACTCCTCTACGTATTACTCCTCTACGTATTACTCCTCTACGTATTACTAGTCTACGTATTACTCCTCTACGTATTACTCCTCTACGTATTACTAGTCTACGTATTACTCCTCTACGTATTACTAGTCTACGTATTACTCCTCTACGTATTACTAGTCTACGTATTACTCCTCTACGTATTACTAGTCTACGTATTACTCCTCTACGTATTACTAGTCTACGTATTACTCCTCTACGTATTACTAGTCTACGTATTACTCCTCTACGTATTACTAGTCTACGTATTACTCCTCTACGTATTACTAGTCTACGTATTACTCCTCTACGTATTACTAGTCTACGTATTACTCCTCTACGTATTACTAGTCTACGTATTACTAGTCTACGTATTACTAGTCTACGTATTACGCCTCTACGTATTACTAGTCTACGTATTACTCCTCTACGTATTACTCCTCTACGTATTACTAATCTACGTATTACTAGTCTACGTATTACTAGTCTACGTATTACTAGTCTACGTATTACTAGTCTACGTATTACTCCTCTACGTATTACTCCTCTACGTATTACTAGTCTACGTATTACTAGTCTACGTATTACTAGTCTACGTTTTACTAGTCTACGTATTACTAGTCTACGTATTACTAGTCTACGTATTACTAGTCTACGTATTACTAGTCTACGTATTACTAGTCTACGTATTACTAGTCTACGTATTACTAGTCTACGTATTACTAGTCTACGTATTACTCCTCTACGTATTACTAGTCTACGTATTACTCCTCTACGTATTACTAGTCTACGTATTACTCCTCTACGTATTACTAGTCTACGTATTACTCCTCTACGTATTACTAGTCTACGTATTACTCCTCTACGTATTACTAGTCTACGTATTACTCCTCTACGTATTACTAGTCTACGTATTACTCCTCTACGTATTACTAGTCTACGTATTACTCCTCTACGTATTACTAGTCTACGTATTACTCCTCTACGTATTACTAGTCTACGTATTACTCCTCTACGTATTACTAGTCTACGTATTACTCCTCTACATATTACTAGTCTACGTATTACTCCTCTACGTATTACTAGTCTACGTATTACTCCTCTACGTATTACTAGTCTACGTATTACTCCTCTACGTATTACTAGTCTACGTATTACTAGTCTACGTATTACTCCTCTACGTATTACTAGTCTACGTATTACTCCTCTACGTATTACTAGTCTACGTATTACTCCTCTACGTATTACTAGTCTACGTATTACTCCTCTACGTATTACTAGTCTACGTATTACTCCTCTACGTATTACTAGTCTACGTATTACTCCTCTACGTATTACTAGTCTACGTATTACTCCTCTACGTATTACTAGTCTACGTATTACTAGTCTACGTATTACTAGTCTACGTATTACTCCTCTACGTATTACTAGTCTACGTATTACGCCTCTACGTATTACTAGTCTACGTATTACTCCTCTACGTATTACTCCTCTACGTATTACTAATCTACGTATTACTAGTCTACGTATTACTAGTCTACGTATTACTAGTCTACGTATTACTAGTCTAAGTATTACTCCTCTACGTATTACTCCTCTACGTATTACTAGTCTACGTATTACTAGTCTACGTATTACTAGTCTACGTATTACTAGTCTACGTATTACTAGTCTACGTATTACTAGTCTACGTATTACTAGTCTACGTATTACTAGTCTACGTATTACTAGTCTACGTATTACTAGTCTACGTATTACTAGTCTACGTATTACTAGTCTACGTATTACTAGTCTACGTATTACTAGTCTACGTATTACTAGTCTACGTATTACTAGTCTACGTATTACTAGTCTACGTATTACTAGTCTACGTATTACTCCTCTACGTATTACTCCTCTACGTATTACTAGTCTACGTATTACTAGTCTACGTATTACTAGTCTACGTATTACTCCTCTACGTATTACTCCTCTACGTATTACTAGTCTACGTATTACTAGTCTACGTATTACTAGTCTACGTATTACTAGTCTACGTATTACTCCTCTACGTATTACTAGTCTACGTATTACTAGTCTACGTATTACTAGTCTACGTATTACTCCTCTACGTATTACTAGTCTACGTATTACGCCTCTACGTATTACTAGTCTACGTGTTACTCCTCTACGTATTACTCCTCTACGTATTACTCCTCTACGTATTACTAGTCTACGTATTACTCCTCTACGTATTACGCCTCTACGTATTACTAGTCTACGTATTACTCCTCTACGTATTACTAGTCTACGTATTACTCCTCTACGTATTAATAGTCTACGTATTACTCCTCTACGTATTACTAGTCTACGTATTACTCCTCTACGTATTACTAGTCTACGTATTACTCCTCTACGTATTACTCCTCTACGTATTACTCCTCTACGTATTACTAGTCTACGTATTACTCCTCTACGTATTACTAGTCTACGTATTACTCCTCTACGTATTACTAGTCTACGTATTACTCCTCTACGTATTACTAGTCTACGTATTACTCCTCTACGTATTACTAGTCTACGTATTACTCCTCTACGTATTACTAGTCTACGTATTACTCCTCTACGTATTACTAGTCTACGTATTACTCCTCTACGTATTACTAGTCTACGTATTACTCCTCTACGTATTACTAGTCTACGTATTACTCCTCTACGTATTACTAGTCTACGTATTACTCCTCTACGTATTACTAGTCTACGTATTACTCCTCTACGTATTACTAGTCTACGTATTACTCCTCTACGTATTACTCCTCTACGTATTACTCTCCTACGTATTACTCCTCTACGTATTACTAGTCTACGTATTACTCCTCTACGTATTACTAGTCTACGTATTACTCCTCTACGTATTACTAGTCTACGTATTACTCCTCTACGTATTACTAGTCTACGTATTACTCCTCTACGTATTACTAGTCTACGTATTACTCCTCTACGTATTACTAGTCTCCGTATTACTCCTCTACGTATTACTAGTCTACGTATTACTCCTCTACGTATTACTAGTCTACGTATTACTCCTCTACGTATTACTAGTCTACGTATTACTCCTCTACGTATTACTAGTCTACGTATTACTCCTCTACGTATTACTCCTCTACGTATTACTCCTCTACGTATTACTCCTCTACGTATTACTAGTCTACGTATTACTCCTCTACGTATTACTAGTCTACGTATTACTCCTCTACGTATTACTAGTCTACGTATTACTCCTCTACGTATTACTAGTCTACGTATTACTCCTCTACGTATTACTAGTCTACGTATTACTCCTCTACGTATTACTAGTCTACGTATTACTCCTCTGCGTACTACTCCTTTAAGTATTATTCCTCTACGTGTTACTCCTCTACGTATTACTCCTCTGCGTATTACTCCTCTGCGTATTACTCCTCTGCGTATTACTCCTCTACGTATTACTCCTCTACGTATTACTCCTCTACGTATTACTAGTCTACGTATTACTCCTCTACGTATTACTCCTCTGCGTATTACTCCTCTACGTATTACTCCTCTACGTATTACTCCTCTACGTATTACTCCTCTGCGTACTACTCCTTTAAGTATTATTCCTCTACGTGTTACTCCTCTACGTATTACTCCTCTACGTATTACTCCTCTACGTATTACTCCTCTGCGTATTACTCCTTTAAGTATTACTCCTCTACGTGTTACTCCTCTACGTATTACTCCTCTACGTACTACTCCTTTAAGTATTATTCCTCTACGTGTTACTCCTCTACGTATTACTCCTCTACGTATTACTCCTCTACGTATTACTCCTCTACGTATTACTCCTCTACGTATTACTCCTTTAAGTATTACTCCTCTACGTATTACTAGTCTACGTATTACTCCTCTACGTATTACTAGTCTACGTATTACCCCTCTGCGTATTACTCCTTCAAGTATTACTCCTCTACGTGTTACTCCTCTACGTATTACTCCTCTACGTACTACTCCTTTAAGTATTATTCCTCTACGTGTTACTCCTCTACGTATTACTGCTCTACGTATTACTCCTTTAAGTATTACTCCTCTACGTATTACTCCTCTACGTATTACTCCTTTAAGTATTACTCCTCTACGTGTTACTCCTCTACGTATTACTCCTCTACGTATTACTACTCTACGTATTACTCCTCTACGTATTACTCCTTTAAGTATTACTCCTCTACGTATTACTCCTCTACGTATTACTTCTCTACGTATTACTCCTCTACGTATTACTCCTTTAAGTATTACTCCTCTACGTATTACTCCTCTACGTATTACTCCTCTACGTATTACTCCTCTACGTATTACTCCTTTAAGTATTACTCCTCTATGTGTTACTCCTCTACGTATTACTCCTCTACGTATTACTCCTTTAAGTATTGCTCCTCTACGTATTACTCCTCTACGTATTACTTCTCCACGTATTACTCCTCTACGTATTACTCCTCTACGTATTACTCCTCTACGTATTACTCCTCTACGTATTACTAGTCTACGTATTACTCCTCTACGTATTACTCCTCTACGTATTACTCCTCTACGTATTACTCCTCTACGTATTACTAGTCTACGTATTACTCCTCTACGTATTACTAGTCTACGTATTACTCCTCTACGTATTACTCCTCTACGTATTACTCCTTTAAGTATTGCTCCTCTACGTATTACTCCTCTACGTATTACTTCTCTACGTATTACTCCTCTACGTATTACTCCTCTACGTATTACTCCTCTACGAATTACTCCTCTACGTATTACTAGTCTACGTATTACTCCTCTACGTATTACTCCTCTACGTATTACTCCTCTACGTATTACTAGTCTACGTATTACTCCTGTACGTATTACTCCTCTACGTATTACTAGTCTACGTGTTACTCCTCTACGTATTACTCCTCTACGTATTACTCCTCTACGTATTACTCCTCTACGTATTACTCCTCTACGTATTACTAGTCTACGTATTACTCCTGTACGTATTACTCCTCTACGTATTACTCCTGTACGTATTACTCCTCTACGTATTACTCCTCTACGTATTACTAGTCTACGTATTACTCCTCTACGTATTACTCCTCTACGTATTACTCCTCTACGTATTACTCCTCTACGTATTACTAGTCTACGTATTACTCCTGTACGTATTACTCCTCTACGTATTACTAGTCTACGTGTTACTCCTCTACGTATTACTCCTCTACGTATTACTCCTCTACGTATTACTCCTCTACGTATTACTAGTCTACGTATTACTCCTGTACGTATTACTCCTCTACGTATTACTCCTCTACGTATTACTCCTCTACGTATTACTCCTCTACGTATTACTCCTCTACGTATTACTCCTCTACGTATTACTCCTCTACGTATTACTAGTCTACGTATTACTTCTGTACGTATTACTCCTCTACGTATTACTAGTCTACGTGTTACTCCTCTACGTATTACTCCTCTACGTATTACTCCTCTACGTATTACTCCTCTACGTATTACTCCTCTACGTATTACTAGTCTACGTATTACTCCTGTACGTATTACTCCTCTACGTATTACTCCTGTACGTATTACTCCTCTACGTATTACTCCTCTACGTATTACTAGTCTACGTATTACTCCTCTACGTATTACTCCTCTACGTATTACTCCTCTACGTATTACTCCTCTACGTATTACTCCTCTACGTATTACTCCTCTACGTATTACTCCTCTACGTATTACTAGTCTACGTATTACTCCTGTACGTATTACTCCTCTACGTATTACTAGTCTACGTGTTACTCCTCTACGTATTACTCCTCTACGTATTACTCCTCTACGTATTACTCCTCTACGTATTACTAGTCTACGTATTACTCCTCTACGTATTACTCCTCTACGTATTACTCCTCTACGTATTACTCCTCTACGTATTACTAGTCTACGTATTACTCCTCTACGTATTACTAGTCTACGTATTACTTCTCTACGTATTACTCCTCTACGTATTACTAGTCTACGTATTACTCCTCTACGTATTACTAGTCTACGTATTACTCCTCTACGTATTACTAGTCTACGTATTACTCCTGTACGTATTACTCCTCTTCGTATTACCCCTCTACGTATTACTCCTATACGTATTATTCCTCTACGTATTACTCCTCTACGTATTACTCCTCTACGTATTACTCCTCTACGTATTACTAGTCTACGTATTACTCCTCTACGTATTACTAGTCTACGTATTACTCCTCTACGTATTACTAGTCTACGTATTACTCCTGTACGTATTACTCCTCTTCGTATTCCTCCTCCACGTATTACTCCTGTACGTATTACTCCTCTTCGTATTACCCCTCTACGTATTACTCCTATACGTATTATTCCTCTACGTATTACTCCTCTACGTATTACTCCTCTACGTATTATTCCTCTACGTATTACTCCTCTACGTATTACTCCTCCACGTATTACTCCTGTACGTATTACTCCTCTTCGTATTACCCCTCTACGTATTACTCCTATACGTATTATTCCTCTACGTATTACCCCTCTACGTATTACTCCTATACGTATTATTCCTCTACGTATTACTCCTCTACGTATTACCCCTCTACTTATTACTCCTCTAAGTATTACTCCTATACGTATTATTCCTCTACGTATTATTCCTCTACGTATTACTCCTCTACGTATTACTCCTCTACGTATTATACCTCTACGTATTACTAGTCTACGTATTATTCCTCTACGTATTATTCCTCTACGTATTACTCCTCTACGTATTACTCCTCTACGTATTACTCCTCTACGTATTACTCCTCTACGTATTACTCCTCTACGTATTATTCCTCTACGTATTACTAGTCTACGTATTACCCCTCTACGTATTATTCCTCTACGTATTACTCCTCTACGTATTACTCCTCTACGTATTATTCCTCTACGTATTATTCCTCTACGTATTACCCCTCTACGTATTACTCCTATACGTATTACTCCTCTACGTATTACTCCTCTACGTATTATTCCTCTACGTATTATTCCTCTACGTATTACCCCTCTACGTATTACCCCTCTACGTATTACTCCTCTACGTATTACTCCTCTACGTATTATTCCTCTACGTATTATTCCTCTACGTATTACCCCTCTACGTATTATTCCTCTACGTATTATTCCTCTACGTATTATTCCTCTACGTATTACCCCTCTACGTATTATTCTTCTACGTATTACCCCTCTACGTTTTACTAGTCTACGTATTACTCCTCTACGTATTACTCCTCTACGTATTATTCCTCTACGTATTATTCCTCTACGTATTACCCCTCTACGTATTATTCCTCTACGTATTATTCCTCTACGTATTATTCCTCTACGTATTACCCCTCTACGTATTATTCCTCTACGTATTACCCCTCTACGTTTTACTAGTCTACGTATTATTCCTCTACGTATTACTCCTCTACGTATTATTCCTCTACGTATTACCCCTCTACGTATTACCCCTCTACGTATTATTCCTCTACGTATTATTCCTCTACGTATTATTCCTCTACGTATTACCCCTCTACGTATTATTCCTCTACGTATTACCCCTCTACGTTTTACTAGTCTACGTATTACTCCTCTAAGTATTACTCCTATACGTATTATTCCTCTACGTATTATTCCTCTACGTATTACTCCTCTACGTATTACTCCTCTACGTATTATTCCTCTACGTATTACTAGTCTACGTATTACCCCTCTACGTATTACTCCTCTACGTATTATTCCTCTACGTATTACCCCTCTACGTATTATTCCTCTACGTATTACTCCTCTACGTATTACTCCTCTACGTATTATTCCTCTACGTATTATTCCTCTACGTATTACCCCTCTACGTATTACCCCTCTACGTATTACTAGTCTACGTATTACTCCTCTAAGTATTACTCCTATACGTATTATTCCTCTACGTATTATTCCTCTACGTATTACTCCTCTACGTATTACTCCTCTACGTATTACTCCTCTACGTATTACTCCTTTACGTATTACTCCTCCACGTATTACTCCTGTACGTATTACTCCTCTACGTATTACTCCTCTACGTATTACTAGTCTACGTATTACTCCTCTACGTATTACTAGTCTACGTATTACGCCTCTACGTATTACTCCTCTACGTATTACTAGTCTACGTATTACTCCTCTACGTATTACTAGTCTACGTATTACTCCTGTACGTATTACTCCTCTTCGTATTCCTCCTCCACGTATTACTCCTGTACGTATTACTCCTCTTCGTATTACCCCTCTACGTATTACTCCTATACGTATTATTCCTCTACGTATTACTCCTCTACGTATTACCCCTCTACGTATTACTCCTCTACGTATTACTCCTATACGTATTATTCCTCTACGTATTATTCCTCTACGTATTACTCCTCTACGTATTACTCCTCTACGTATTATTCCTCTACGTATTACTCCTCTACGTATTACTCCTCCACGTATTACTCCTCTACGTATTACGCCTCTACGTATTACTCCTCTACGTATTACTCCTCTACGTATTACTAGTCTACGTATTACTCCTCTACGTATTACTCCTCTACGTATTATTCCTCTACGTATTACTCCTCTACGTATTACTCCTCTACGTATTATTAGTCTACGTATTACGCCTCTACGTATTACTCCTCTACGTATTACTCCTCTACGTATCACTAGTCTACGTATTACTCCTCTACGTATTACTCCTCTAGGTATTACTCCTCTATGTATTACTAGTCTACGTGTTACTCCTCTATGCATTACTCCTCTACGTATTACTCCTCTACGTATTCCTCCTCTACGTATTACTAGTCTACGTATTACTCCTCTACGTATTACTCCTCTACGTATTACTCCTCTACGTATTACTAGTCTACGTATTACTCCTGTACGTATTACTAGTCTACGTATTACTCCTCTACGTATTACTAGTCTACGTATTACTCCTCTACGTATTACTAGTCTACGTATTACTCCTCTACGTATTACTAGTCTACGTATTACTCCTGTACGTATTACTCCTCTTCGTATTACCCCTCTACGTATTACTCCTATACGTATTATTCCTCTACGTATTACTCCTCTACGTATTACTCCTCTACGTATTACTCCTCTACGTATTACTCCTCTACGTATTACTAGTCTACGTATTACTCCTCTACGTATTATTCCTCTACGTATTACTCCTCTACGTATTACTAGTCTACGTATTACTCCTCTACGTATTACTCCTCTACGTATTACTCCTCTACGTATTACTCCTCTACGTATTACTCCTCTACGTATTACTAGTCTACGTATTACTCCTCTACGTATTACTCCTCTACGTATTACTCCTCTACGTATTACTCCTCTACGTATTACTCCTCTACGTATTACTAGTCTACGTATTACTCCTCTACGTATTACTCCTCTACGTATTACTCCTCTACGTATTACTCCTCTACGTATTACTAGTCTACGTATTACTCCTCTACGTATTACTCCTCTACGTATTACTCCTCTACGTATTACTAGTCTACGTATTACTCCTCTACGTATTATTCCTCTACGTATTACTCCTCTACGTATTACGCCTCTACGTATTACTCCTCTACGTATTACTCCTCTACGTATTACTAGTCTACGTATTACGCCTCTACGTATTACTCCTCTACGTATTACTCCTCTACGTATTACTCCTCTACGTATTACTAGTCTACGTATTACTCCTCTACGTATTATTCCTCTACGTATTACTCCTCTACGTATTACTCCTCTACGTATTACTCCTCTACGTATTACTAGTCTACGTATTACGCCTCTACGTATTACTCCTCTACGTATTACTCCTCTACGTATTACTAGTCTACGTATTACTCCTGTACGTATTACTCCTCTTCGTATTACCCCTCTACGTATTACTCCTCTACGTATTATTCCTCTACGTATTACTCCTCTACGTATTACTCCTCTACGTATTATTCCTCTACGTATTACTCCTCTACGTATTACTCCTCTACGTATTACTCCTCTACGTATTACTCCTCTACGTATTACTCCTCTATGTATTACTAGTCTACGTATTACTCCTCTACGTATTACTCCTCTACGTATTACTAGTCTACGTATTACTCCTCTACGTATTACTCCTCTACGTATTACTCCTCTACGTATTATTCCTCTACGTATTACTCCTCTACGTATTACTAGTCTACGTATTACTCCTCTACGTATTACTAGTCTACGTGTTACTCCTCTACGCATTACTCCTCTACGTATTACTCCTCTACGTATTACTCCTCTACGTATTACTCCTCTACGTATTACTAGTCTACGTATTACTCCTCTACGTATTACTCCTCTACGTATTACTAGTCTACGTGTTACTCCTCTACGTATTACTAGTCTACGTATTACTCCTCTACGTATTACTCCTCTACGTATTACTCCTCTACTTATTACTCCTCTACGTATTACTAGTCTACGTATTACTCCTCTACGTATTACTCCTCTACGTATTACTAGTCTACGTATTACTCCTCTACGTATTACTAGTCTACGTATTACTCCTCTACGTATTACTCCTCTACGTATTACTCCTTTAAGTATTACTCCTCTACGTATTACTCCTCTACGTATTACTCCTCTACGTATTACTCCTCTACGTATTACTCCTCTACTTATTACTCCTCTACGTATTACTAGTCTACGTATTACTCCTCTACGTATTACTCCTCTACGTATTACTAGTCTACGTATTACTCCTCTACGTATTACTAGTCTACGTATTACTCCTCTACGTATTACTCCTCTACGTATTACTCCTTTAAGTATTACTCCTCTACGTATTACTCCTCTACGTATTACTCCTCTACGTATTACTCCTCTACGTATTACTAATACAGATACGTAGTAATGTTGTATAAAATTACAACCAAATATATCCTGACTGGATAATTCATAGGTATATTCAATATCTACATCTAGAAGTAATGTAGACTGTTGCTACTGCGCGCTCAAAAAGATAGTCCCAACTAATATGTGAATAAATAAACCTAACATAACCTAACTTTAGGGTGTTTTCTGCAGTTAATTTGCATGCCGGTCCAAGTTAATTTATTTACCTATGAAGTATCCAGTAAGGATAGGTTTGGTTATAATTTTAAACATTACTACGTACCTGTACTAGTGGCCTCCTATAATACGTAAGTACCTAGAAGACTATTTAAAGTAAACTAACCTCCCCATAAAAGCCATGATTAACCTACATTCTCAGTACAATAAAAGCATCTTTGCGCTCATATTTATTCCAATATTCCACATATTTCTTTTCATCGCTAACTCGAGTAAGCCACCCAATCGAAGCAAGCCATATTTAGCACAAGGAAAGCTTCTGTAGTACAATGCATACATTTCTGCTCATCCCTACCTAGGGGAAACTGTTCTGTACAGATAATTCTCTCTCTCAACTCTCTCCTCAGTAATACTTTTGATGTAACTTGTTTCCCACGCTCCCGAAGTGTTAATGGTCTCGTCATTCAATTTGTCTAAAACCTTAAACAAGATAAACAAAAGTATTTCAATAATAAACCCTTGTTATATTTTCTTACCGCGGGCTTCTTCACGTGCAGAACTTCTTGGCCTCGGTGAATCCATCTGCTTGGTTTATTTACTCAGCAAACCTTTCTAGAAAAAAAGTTAGTTTTCTTCATCATTAAAAAAATATTATTACCTCCAAGGCTTGAGCCTTATCCTAGCTGGATCTTTAATGCTTTTTCTATACTTTTAGGTTAATCAAATTTCTTTTTATTCAGCCCCATTTAAGTCTTCCTTGTTTAAGTTTACTGCTAATAAAGAATTTATCTATAACTTCATTCTTCAAGCGATAAAACAGCTGTTTTTTTTTTTTTTTTTTTTTTTTTACCTAAAAGCAAAGCAAAATTAGCATTATTAAAACTGATTTTTAATGTAATAAACAGATAGCGCTACCTTACGTAATACATAAACTAAACTCTACCTTTTTATGTATAACAATATTGAAGGGACTTCAAAAAAAAGTTTAAAATATTAATATTTGATGATTCCATCTTCACGCGAGCTACTAGTTTTCACTAAACACTTGTAAATATTTTACAACTTGGCTATAGCAGCACTTTCTTATATTTGTTGAGGACGGCCGTTTAGATGTGTCCCATTGTTACAGTCTGAGTTGACAATGAAAGACATCTCCCGAAACGGCAGTCATCAACAAATATATATAAGTGCTGATATAGAGAGGTTGTAGAATATTTACAAGTGTTTTAGTTAAAATTAATATCGTAAAAAAAGAAATATAAAACGTCTGGTATTTATAAACTAAGTGGTAGTAATTTCACACTTCATTATAAGTACACATAAAATCAAATACAAATCATAACACAATCAAAGTTTAACATCTTTTATTCACCTTACATTAGTTTTTTTTAAAATATGTGTTAACATGATAAATGTATACTACTACCACTACCTTAAGTGCAAGATAGAAAACACAAACAAACAATACAGTAAACTCCCGATTATCCGTGGGCGGATTAACCGGTTTGCGGATTATCCGGGGTCTGCCATTGTTTTACAAATATCCAATTTTTATTCCAATCAGATTCATGTGTTTAAATTTCCAAACGGTAAATTACGACGTAAATACATAGAAGGCTTAATAGAAGTTCATATGAAGGGGATAGATATGTAAATATGTACGTACTAATTTTTACATTGAAAGGGAAGCATCCCGACGCGGGCCAGCGAAATAAAAGGGGCGAGCAGACTACTGTATATAAGAGACAATGACAAAATGCTTGGACGCTTGAAAACCTAATGTGTATCATAAGATTGTAAACAAATGTCAGCTAATCTCGGCTATAAATAGTCTAGGACGTGACATATGCATTATCCATGTCTGTCATATACATTTTCGATCTTTATGGCTTTGTGACACACGGACACAAGTAGACACTGTGCGACGAAATGGTTCTCAAGAAACTTAGATCGCACATTAAAGCAAAATCAATGCTCACAAAAAAACAGACGAAAATGACAGATTTTTTTGTTAAAAAGTGAAAGTATTATGTGTAAAGGAAATTACATATGTACATACATACTTACTTGTGACATATACTTATGTACGTATTGTAAATAGTTAGACATATAAATGTACATGTTATAATCCGTCAAATACATCAACATTTTAAATTATTTTGTGTATTTATTTTGTCCTCTGAAGATTATTTGTGAATTGCATTAACCGGGGTCATTATTTGTGTAACTTATGGTATAATAATCGATTATCGATCGTTTTGTGTATTCTTTTTCATAGCGGATTACCAGGGGAATTCGATATCCGGCGTTGCCGGCCACCCTATTACACGGATAATCGGGAGTTTACTGTATTTGTTTCCATTTCCTCTGGAGAAAAATTAATTTGAAGTAGAATCAGGCCAAATTAAACAACATTTTATTATTTGATCCCATCTTTAACTTGTTATACTAATATACACTGAACACTTAGGTATATATTTCTATATTTAATTCCATTTTTAATTTCAGCTCCTAGCTTATAATTAAACACTATATATAATAGTATGTGGCACAGACTGTAACTGTGACCATATTATTTAATACGCGTGGAAATATTTAAATATTATAACACGTGGCACTTGCATACAGTAGCACTTACTTTTTTGTTTCGTTTTCAATAAACAAAAAACAAGTAATGTGAAAAAAAATTAAGTAAATTCCTACTGAGGTTAACACAGAAAAATTTGATTTTAGTTACCCTACAGAACGTTTTATGAAATTGTGTGGTAACCATGGCAACAGTTTATGGTTGTACAAAGAAGGTTTCGACGACAACCAGATGGGGGAAAATCATAAATATACATCTTTAAGAAATATATTTCTTGGCATTGGAAAGTTCAGATTTAAAGTCTAGCTTTGGAAATTCTAGCCAATGCGCGCTAGACTTCGAACATTAAGATTCGCCGTTCGAATCCTGCTGGACCTCACAAATTTTAGAATTTAATTATTGAATAAATGTTTGAAAAAACTGTATTAAAATCAATTGTCATCCAATATAGGTTAAAAAAAATGTATTTCAACTTGATTGGATGAATTAAAACGTATTTTATTAACGATTGAAAATCTGTACAAGATATATATCAGGAGAGTGTGAGCTAATAGAAGGAATTTAATAAGTGCTACTATAGGCAAGTGTCATATTAGTATGTGCCAGTGTTTTAAAATTATATTTTCTCTTAATTACCTTTAAAATACAGGTATTAGAGATAAGTACAAATTTTAAATTTTTGTTCCTCGTTAAAGGATGTCACCATTTAAAAAAATTCCCATCCTAGTAAATGACCTATATATTACTAAACACCTGTAAATGTTTATAAACTTGCCTATAGTAGCACTTACTTATATTTGTTGAGGACGGTCATTTCGGGAGATGTGTCCCATTGTCAACTCAGACCGTAACTGATCTCAAGGTTTACGTAGGTTAGGGTGTTAGGGTAGGCTGGGGTTTATGATGGTGTGGGTGTATTTTATGAGTATTAGGAGTTATGATGTCAAAAAGTGCGTGTGAATTGTAATGTAATTGTGTATTGAATATGTGTGTAGGGTGTAGTTTGAAGTGTTTGTATATTTCGTATTGTTCGGTTGTGTAGCGTTGGTTATTTCTGTGTTTCCATCCCAACCCTAACACCCTAACCTACGTAAACCTTGAGATCAGTTACGGTCTGAGTTGACAATGGGACACATCTCCCGAAACGGCCGTCCTCAACAAACAAAGTAAGTGCTACTATAGGCAAGTTTATAAATATTTACAAGTGTTTAGTGATAACTAGTAGCTCACGTGAAGATGGAATCAAAAAATATTACCTATAAATTATAAGATTCAAATTTTACATGGTTTTTGTTCTGAATTTAAAACCTTTTACACAGTTTTTGTCATTGTTTTATACCAACCTTGAAATTTTACACAACTTGTAATAAAAAAGTGAAAGAAATTTTTACAATTTACGGAAATTACATATAACCTCTTCTTAAATTTTAACAGCAGTCATTTCAGTTAAAATTAAAATGATTTGACCATAAAAAGAGCTAAGAAAGAGATGCTGTTATGTTCTAGAGGAACTTGACTTCCTCACAGTAGAATGATGTTTTCATTTCATGCCCAATGGTTCATCCATAATTAAATGTCCTTCACCTGGTTTTCTTGAGGCAAATTGTAGCCTATAGGAAGATGAAATGTATAGTTCTCCACAACAATGGTCAGTTTCCTCAGTGCTTTGGATTTAGTAACATAGAAGTGTCTGTGTTGTTTTTTATAAACTTAGGTCAATGTAACGATGCTGTATTCAATAGTGTGTGGTAAGTTGGAACTATAATTTTATAATTTTTAATTGTTTTACTTGTTATTTATGTTTAAAATAACAGAGGTATATTTAATTATTATTTTTTTATATAATGAATTTGATTGTTTAACAAAATATCAGTATTACCAAGAGTAAGAAATGTACTTATAACATTTTTATAAACTTAATTACTACGCTCGTGAATTTTGTAGTCCATTACGTTCGCAAAACTTAATTAATCCACTTTTACATTAAAACAAATAAAAGACATAAAAAACTCACAAATTAATCATTTATTGACTCATACGTGTTTCAATGACAAAGTCATCATCATCAGTTATAGGTTAGAGTTTGTAGTAGCATCACTAACTGATGATGATGTCTGTGTTATTGAAACGCGTATGAGTCAATAAATGATTAATTTGTGAGTTTCGTGTATGTATTTTATTTGTTTTAACACAACTTCAGAAGCTAAACTCAAAGAATAGTTGTACTTTTACATTAGTTTAAATCCGAACTTTAATTTATTTTGTAAATTTGTAAAAACTAACTGAAACAGAACGTTTTCAATTGCATTGTGGTGACCTTCGCCAGTGTCTAAATCTTCTGCTTGGAGTTGTTGGTTAAGCGGTGACGGTTTTAAAGGCAGGTTTTCGATTGTGTCAAAGAGTATGTGTGATTTGTATTGGTCCGAACTTTAATTTACTTTAAATTAAATTATTGACACCAATACAAATCACACATAGTCTACTCTTTAATACTATTGAAAACCGTCACCGTTTAACCTAACTACTCCAAGCAGAAGATACTGATGAAGATCGCCACATAGCGATCGAAAACGTTCTGTCTCAGTAAGTTTTAACAAATTTACAAAATAAATTAAAGTTCGGATATTCATAAACTAATGTAAAAGTGATTAAATAATTATTATACATATGATTTTTAAAATTGTAAAGAATTTTCTGCAGAACCTTTTATAAATAAATATTTATTGAAAATTATGAAATTATAATGACAAGTAAAAAACAGGTATTTAAACATAAAACATTCGGGTGTGTAAGGTGTTCTAGGCAGTAATAATGTACCAAAAATAAGTAATAATTTCATATAGAGTAAGATGAGTGTAACGGATGAAAATCATCTGAATCATGAAACTGAGACCAGCCTCCAGTAAGTGTTGTTATTTATTTTAATTCTCTTATTTTTCAAACTTTTGCTTTTGAACTTGAAAATTAATATAGGCCTAAATACAAGTACATACAGGGTGTTTCAGGAGGAATCTGCCATACTGCACGAGCTTATTCCTCTCAACAAAATAATGAATAAAGTTTATATAAACATGGGTCCGGAAATGCTTTGTTGTCGAGTTGTATACAGGATCAAAAATTTCACTAAAATTCGATCTCCCTCAATGATATTAAGTCACAATTAAATTTTTACGGCGTTAATTGAGTTTGTTAATTAGATAAGTTTTATGTAAAATGAGCTGACAAATCCCTGTCCCAGGACTCTATCTCTAATAGTTTAGGATAAAATTGGAGTAAAGCAAGGTTAGGGTCGAAAATACACAATTTTGCGTTTGGACTGCAATAACTCCGTTGAATGGCCTATAAAGAAAAATAAATGATAAATAAAATTTGTAAAGAATTTTATTCTCAAAAAAATATGCTAAATAAAGTCAATAAAAACGGAATAGTTTTCTATTAAATTCAATTTTATTGACTACTTCGTTAGCAATGGGTGATTTTCATAATGTTTAGTTTTGTGTGTTCCTTTATAAAATTGAATTTAAAAAAAACTAATACGTTTTTATTTACTTTGTTTACATTCTTTTAGAATAAAATTCTCTACAAATTTTGTTCAACATTTTTTTTTGTTTGTTTATAGATAATTTAACGAAGTTATTATAGTCCAATTGCAAAAAAGTGTTTTCGAACCTAACCTTTTTTTGCTTTACCCCAATTTTCTCCTAAACTATTGGAGATAAAGTTCTGGGACAGGTTTCATACGATTTGTCAGCTCATTTTACATAAAACTTATCTAATTAACAAACTCAATTAACGCCCTAAAAATTTAATTGTGACTTAATATCATTGAGGGAGATCGAATTTTGGTGAAATCTTTGATCCTGTATACAACTCGACAACAAAGCATTTCCGGACCCATGTTTATATAAACGTTTCTCATTATTTTGATGAGAGGAATATGCTCGTGCAGTATGGCAGATTCCTCCTGAAACACCCTGCATATCCCAACAAAATGTATTTATATATATTTCATATTTCATAAACGTAGGCAAAGAAAGACTTCATTAATGAGTTACAGCTGGCAAAAATTTCACCTGGATTCAGTTTCATAATTACAATGAATTAACAAAATGTATAAGGCTTTAATTGAAGTGTACAATGCAGTGGATTTTATGTAAAATTAACTGACTGATAAATTGAATAAAAGAGATCTGAAACCACAGAAAATTTTAAATGATTTATTTGACAAAATTTGCAAACTTTAGTCTCGAAAGCCATTTTCTACATTTAGTTTAGAAGTTCAGTGTAGTTTCCATAATTCGAGGTAGATGAACTGAGACCCTCGGATTACCCAAATTTAAGGAAATATGTTCCTGTGATTTAGAAAAAATAGGAAGCCCGAAAAAATGTGCTTTGCATACCATATTGATATAAACATTTCTTAGAAGCCCGGTACATGTCCTTTTCATACCGTATTGATATAAACATTTCTTGGAAGCCCAATACATGTGCTTTGCATACCGTATTGATATAAACATTTCTTGGAAGCCCAATACATGTGCTTTGCATACCGTATTGATATAAACATTTCTTGAAAGCCCAATACATGTGCTTTGCATACCGTATTGATATAAACATTTCTTGAAGCCCAATACATGTGCTTTGCATACCGTATTGATATAAACATTTCTTGGAAGCCCAATACATGTGCTTTGCATACCGTATTGATATAAACATTTCTTGGAAGCCCAATACATGTGCTTTGCATACCGTATTGATATAAACATTTCTTGGAAGCCCAATACATGTGCTTTGCATACCGTATTGATATAAACATTTCTTAGAAGCCCGGTACATGTCCTTTTCATACCGTATTGATATAAACATTTCTTGGAAGCCCAATACATGTGCTTTGCATACCGTATTGATATAAACATTTCTTGGAAGTACGATTCATTTCCTTTGCGTACCGTATTGATATGAACATTTCTTGGAAGCCCTATTAATTTCCTTTGCATACCGTATTGATATGAACATTTCTTGGAAGCTCTATTCATTTCCTTTTCATACCGTATTGATATAAACATTTCTTAGAAGCCCTATTCATTTCCTTTCCATATCATATTGATATAAACATTTCTTAGGAGCGCGGTTCTTTTTTTTGTATACCGTATTGGTATAAACATTTCTTAGAAGCCCGATTCACTTCCTTTGTATACCTTATTGGTATAAACATTTCTTAGAAGCCCGATTCACTTCCTTTGTATACCGTATTGGTATAAACATTTCTTAGAAGCCCGATTCATTTCCTTTCCATATCGTATTGATATAAACATTTCTTAGAAGCCCGATTCACTTCCTTTGTATACCGTATTGGTATAAACATTTCTTAGAAGCCCGATTCATTTCCTTTCCATATCGTATTGATATAAACATTTCTTAGGAGCGCGGTTCTTTTTTTTGTATACCGTATTGGTATAAACATTTCTTAGAAGCCCGATTCACTTCCTTTGTATACCTTATTGGTATAAACATTTCTTAGAAGCCCGATTCACTTCCTTTGTATACCGTATTGGTATAAACATTTCTTAGAAGCCCGATTCATTTCCTTTCCATATCGTATTGATATAAACATTTCTTAGAAGCCCGATTCACTTCCTTTGTATACCGTATTGGTATAAACATTTCTTAGAAGCCCGATTCATTTCCTTTCCATATCGTATTGATATAAACATTTCTTAGAAGCCCGATTCACTTCCTTTGTATACCGTATTGGTATAAACATTTCTTAGAAGCCCGATTCATTTCCTTTCCATATCGTATTGATATAAACATTTCTTAGGAGCGCGGTTCTTTTTTTTGTATACCGTATTGGTATAAACATTTCTTAGAAGCCCGATTCACTTCCTTTGTATACCTTATTGGTATAAACATTTCTTAGAAGCCCGATTCACTTCCTTTGTATACCTTATTGGTATAAACATTTCTTAGAAGCCCGATTCACTTCCTTTGTATACCGTATTGGTATAAACATTTCTTAGAAGCCCGATTCATTTCCTTTCCATATCGTATTGATATAAACATTTCTTAGAAGCCCGATTCACTTCCTTTGTATACCGTATTGATATAAATATTTCTTAGAAGCCCGATTCATTTCCTTTCCATATCGTATTGATATAAACATTTCTTAGAAGCCCGATTCACTTCCTTTGTATACCGTATTGGTATAAACATTTCTTAGAAGCCCGATTCATTTCCTTTCCATATCGTATTGATATAAACATTTCTTAGAAGCCCGATTCACTTCCTTTGTATACCGTATTGGTATAAACATTTCTTAGAAGCCCGATTCATTTCCTTTCCATATCGTATTGATATAAACATTTCTTAGAAGCCCGATTCACTTCCTTTGTATACCGTATTGGTATAAACATTTCTTAGAAGCCCGATTCATTTCCTTTCCATATCGTATTGATATAAACATTTCTTAGAAGCCCGATTCACTTCCTTTGTATACCGTATTGGTATAAACATTTCTTAGAAGCCCGATTCATTTCCTTTCCATATCGTATTGATATAAACATTTCTTAGAAGCCCGATTCACTTCCTTTGTATACCGTATTGGTATAAACATTTCTTAGAAGCCCGATTCATTTCCTTTCCATATCGTATTGATATAAACATTTCTTAGGAGCGCGGTTCTTTTTTTTGTATACCGTATTGATATAAACATTTCTTAGAAGCCCGATTCACTTCCTTTGTATACCGTATTGGTATAAACATTTCTTAGAAGCCCGATTCACTTCCTTTGTATACCGTATTGATATAAACATTTCTTAGAAGCCCGATTCATTTCCTTTGTATACCGTATTGGTATAAACATTTCTTAGAAGCCCGATTCATTTCCTTTCCATATCGTATTGATATAAACATTTCTTAGGAGCGCGGTTCTTTTTTTTGTATACCGTATTGATATAAACATTTCTTAGAAGCCCGATTCACTTCCTTTGTATACCGTATTGGTATAAACATTTCTTAGAAGCCCGATTCATTTCCTTTCCATATCGTATTGATATAAACATTTCTTAGAAGCCCGATTCACTTCCTTTGTATACCGTATTGGTATAAACATTTCTTAGAAGCCCGATTCATTTCCTTTGTATACCGTATTGATATAAACATTTCTTAGAAGCCCGATTCATTTCCTTTCCATATCGTATTGATATAAACATTTCTTAGGAGCGCGGTTCTTTTTTTTGTATACCGTATTGATATAAACATTTCTTAGAAGCCCGATTCACTTCCTTTGTATACCGTATTGGTATAAACATTTCTTAGAAGCCCGATTCACTTCCTTTGTATACCGTATTGATATAAATATTTCTTGAAAACCCGACTCATTTCCTTTGCATACCGTATTGGTATAAACATTTCTTAGAAGCCCGATTCACTTCCTTTGTATACCGTATTGATATAAATATTTCTTGAAAACCCGACTCATTTCCTTTACATACCGTATTGATATCAGCATTTTTCGGAGGTCGGACTCATTTCCTTTGCATACCTTTAAACTATAAACATTTCTTGGAAGCCGGATTCATCATTTTTTTTTTCAAAATGATAAAATAATCTGAAATAGAAATAAGCTCGAATTTAACGTAAGCTCGAAATATCGGAACTCGGATTATCGAGACTCTACTGTATATTAATTTTGGTTAATGAATAACAGATATACCTAAATAATTTGTAAATAAAACTTGTAGAAATAATTAGAAGGTATAATTTTTTGATGAACAAATTTACTCTTTTGTAATATTTTCTCATAGTAAAATAACAGCATATTTTATATAGGCTAACAGCTATACAGTCAGTTTCCTGCTGTTTGGTCAATGGTAATTTTATACAATAATTGAAAATAATGGCATTTCCAAGTACTTTAAATTTACTAGGGCTTTTTTACTTCTACCATACTGGTTGTTTTTGTGGGCATTACTAGCATTAACATAGTGGGACTGGAAAGACTGACTGAATGTGCAAACAAAAGCTGCATTAGTAAACATTTACATTTTTCTCATGACCCTGCGCTTCGTCTAATGTAATAGTCTAATTACAACCAGCAAGTTTAATGAATGGGTTGTCTCTATATCGTATATCAACATTGAAATTTGTAAATGTTGAAATATAATTTTGTATTGGTTATAGAACATATAAATATATTCGGAAACCGAGGCATCCAAATAAATAGTTATTACTTTGATCTTCAATACACTTTGACTGCTATTCTTCATTATAATATTTATAAACCTTTTTATACATTTTACGCTGTATTTTCTAAGGTTCAAAGTTTTCTTGACAAATTTTTCTACATATTACAAATGATTTAAAAGATATTATTATTTCTTGTAATTAAACTGATGTATCAAGTCCAATGCATGAACGTCGTAAGCATTTAGAAAAAACTCAAACTCTTACAGAACCTTTATTGTTTATGGTATTTAGCATATCTTTCAAAGTACACATTTGTAGCTTAGGAACACAGATTCCCAAACTGGAGGACGTGAAGGCAGGTCAGGGGAGACGCGAAACCAGTTGGAAAATAGTAAGATAAATTGTCATTTAGTTAAAATTTAAGTACACAATTTATCAAAATTTAAGACTAAATTTACACCACAGATTTTTTTACATAGGTAATTTTATTGACCATGATGTTCAGAAAATTTAAAGGAAATCTAAGCATTTATAAAGGAAATATAAGTAAAGGTTGTGCAAATTTGGTAAACTTGAAATTAAATCAACATGACTGCTTGAAAAGAATAATAAATAGTACATGAGTGTCACAAAACGAATGTTTGCCGTTCAATGTGGCAACAACGCCACAACGTTAGACAGTTTTGTTTTGTAAACAATTAACTTTATCAGTGATTTATAAGAATTTAGAGCACTTAAAGTTTACCCAAAATCTATTTCAACAATACAATTTTCTTTATAATGATATGTTCTTTTTATAAAGAAGTTGAGTAAAAAGGTCACAAGTTAGATGTTTCTCTTAAGAGTTCTTACCAGATTAGTTCAATTTTAAGAGTTAACTAATTTATTTCCCATTTACATTTTTTACAAAGTTTTAGGTGGAAACATATAGAAGAAATAAGATTTAGGTAAGTATAAGGGAAGGAGAGGATGAAGAAAGAGACATGAATATCCCTCTCCATTGAGAAGTGCTCAAGAATCAAAGCTATGTGGAATAATTTTTTAAAAATAAACCTTCGACCGACCAGAGTATTTTTTGTAAATGAGCTACTCATTCAATATTTATGAATTTAATAATTAAACAAACATTAACATAACTGACGAGGCAAGAGAAGATTTTCAACCATTAACAATGACTAACCTATGTACAGTCTAGTTGATTTAGTACTAATATTGGGTTTTAAAAAGTTACCTAATTTAATACTTATTCTATCTGTTTCTTAATACTAGTTTATGAAAGTATGTTTTTAATAGATTTTTTGTGTCTCTGTTGTGATTGGCCAAATGTCACTGTCATGACTAAATAGTTACTGATATTTTACCATGGCTCTCATTGGTTGATATGTCGCTGTCACTGGGTCTACTCATTTACATCGTGTGTGCGACGATTTGTGTCAGGTTTCAAGGTAGTGCCAGTGTTGTGTACAGCAGACGCTATTTTGCACTCGGTAGTTTGTTCTTAATTTCGAAGTAGTTTATTATTAAATAAAAAAATCTTCCAAAAACAGCGAAGTGTAGAATCGTTTCACCAGTGTGGTATGTCTGCCTGTTATTGGCACATACAAAACAGTCCCAGTATTTCTTGTCACTGATCCAAACCTGGCGCTGTCACTAAAATCACCAATCCGTTAAAGTCACTGGACTGACTATTCCTAGTAGCTAGCTATGAAAACTACACCACTAATACAAAAATTAGATCATGATGTCACAACAGTCATCCATTTAGTTTGTGTTTGCCCTTATCGAATTCGATTTTTAAGAACTCTTTTACCTTCAAAGTGCATCAAGAGTGATTTTAATAGTTTTTTAAAAATTGCTTATTGTTATTTGACAAAGAAATACTTGGATGCACAAAATAAAAGAACAAGAAAATATCAAGTGTACCATTTTATCATTGAAAGACAGTTTAAGAGTGATATACGAGTATGATAATGCTTGTGAGAAGACAATAAAATAGTTTTAAACTACTTCCAAATGGCACAAAGAAGTTTTAAAGTTTTATCAGCAACACTACAACTCAGCGACATTTTAACAGCAACCTTTAAATTTTAAAGACTCAGTTACTACACAAAAAGGAAACAAACAAATATAAGAGTCCCAAAATCACCTTTTTGATGAAGATGGTTATACCATTGAGGCGAATAACAAATAACAAATTTCCATGAAGGTAAGACACCAAAATCTAGACAAAATGTCAAAAGATTTGCAAAGGTAAACCTTTGTAGCTATTGCATCCCATGTTCCTAATTCACCCTTTTTCAATGAATCTCTCTGTATAGAAATCAATTTTTTTCACTTCTGAGGAAGTCGGCAATCGCAGTTTTGCAGCACACGTGTTTAGTCATACCCAATCTAATATACTAGCTTGTCAAACTTGGGGAGTAGTATTAATCTCATGGTCAAAATGTAGCAACCATATAACATTTACGGTCAATATGTTAGTGTTAGTGTCTCTATGATTCTATGTATTTAATAACTTCTATGGTGTGCTACAAAATGTTGGTCACAGCAGTTGCAACTTAGATTGCCGCTTGAGTCTTTCAATAATTGCCTAAATATCATTCCATTTAAATAAATAATTACTCAAATCATAAAAACCTTTTAAAAAAAATAATACTAAATATTATTTAAATTATTCTATTATTTTAATTTACAGGTTTATTCATTCTCTTAAACAGACTGATCTCATCTCAATGTGCGAGCAAAATACAAAATAATGAGCCTCTTAATATATCTTCAACAAGTTTAGACAGCAGATCGAAATATAGAGCGCAAATGGATTTTATTCAAAATTACTTATTACATTTAAATAATTGTGAAAGTGAAATAAGAAACTCTACGGACATAATAATTAAAGAAAATACAAACAATACAGTGAAAGTACCAGCCAATTGTATATTACCAGTTAATGATACAGCCAATAATAATCAAGATACCAATAATACAAGGGAAAATAAAATAAATATCTCAACAAATTTATTACCTGTAATTTATTCATACAGAGGTGAAACACTTCCAACTCATCCCAGAATTCCAAGGAAAACGCCTCGTAAGAGAGGAAGAAACAATAAACAGCTCCGCCGAAGAAGGAATAAGAGTGGTGCTCGTGTGTTTTTATTAAAACCTGCTCGCTATTTACTTCCTCCTTTAATAACACACAGAATAGAAGCCATTCCAGAATTGAATTTTGTAACTGTAACAGCACCACGTTCTTCAGAACAAAACAGTGCAAAAGATTCATCAGAAAATAATGAAAAAAGAAATTTCGACAACGAAAATACAAACACTACATTCTCTCGAAAAGTATTTATCCCACCTCCATTACAGTATTTGCTTCCTCCATTTTATGAAGAAAATGAAATTAACTTTCAATACCCATCTTCAGAGAAACTACTAAGTCCAACTTCAACTAGTGGTAACTTCGGCCCAGATCTGATCAGTAAAGATGATGAACAGTATTTCAATAAAGCCAATTTTTTTGACATAAGTAAATCAAATGAGAATGTGTTTAGTCATATTGAACCAAATAATGATCAGAATAACAAAACATTTCAAGAAGCTACATCAACATTTGGGCCAACTCCAAAAGATATAATAAACTCATTTGCTGATGAGTACACCAAATCTGATGAAGATTTTATATTTCAACAACCTGACGTTTTTACAGATGAAGAAAAACCAACAGAAAATTATTATCACCCTGAGAGTTATTCAACAGAAAGCTTAACTACAGTATTTGAAAATTATACCAACAAAACCATTCAAGAAGAAAATTATGCTTATAACAGTAACAAACTTAGAATCCGAGTTGATCCAAATCTTAATATTAGGCCTACTTCTGATTCAAAAGGGGAATATATCACTTCAGAAGGTATTAATCTACCTCAAAAAGAGACAACCACGTTTTTCCCTTATATAACCGGCAGAAATATAGAAAAGGAATTATTTGAGTCAGGACAGTTTCAAAGTTTTGACACAACAATCGAGCCGACAGTAGTAGCTCATGAAAAAGCTCAGATTGACCTGAAGCTATCTATGTTGAATAAACCTTTATTGTCTGAAGAAGTAGCAAAAGCTGGAATGAAAATTTTAGTAAGTAATCTAAACAGTACAGACACAGAGAAGTGGCAAGACGTAAGACAATCATCTAGGGGTAGGTATAAATACAGGCATTTTAATCAATTCCAATTTGATAACAAGAATGGCAGGCAAATTAAAAACTCAAGACATCCAGGATCTTCAGGAAGAGGAAGGTTATTGCAGTTATCAGTTGCCGAGACAAGCTACTTCAATAATAGACCATCTTCAGTACAACAAGAACTTGAAGAAAGAGGTAAGGTAATGGATACAATTTATTATGTCATTATAACTTCAACTGTAATTATATTTTTACTATTCACAGTATAATAATAAAGAAATGATTAACTTTAAGTTTTAGAGGATGTTATCTATTGTCGAAACTTAGGATACGCTAAGATATTTTATTTTTAAACTTTTGATCATAACTAGCAGCAAATATTATTAAAAGACATTTATGTTAGTGAATTGAGCTTCCCATTGACTGAAATAATGAGCCAAGACCAAACAAAAAAATGCTGAAAAATGTTTTCTCTTTAATCAAATAGATGTTTATTATATGAAGACAGGGGCTCTTCGACGCTGTAATAAAATTTGTTTTTTTGTTGCATTTATTTCAGTACTTTAAAATATATCGATTGTAAAATAATAACATTATTTAGCACTTTTAAATGAATGTGGTTTTATTTGTATTCCATAATAATGTAACAATAATTTATTTATAATGACATGCAAAATACAAGGGTTGTAAAGGCCTATGTTGGGCGAGGGGCCCGTATTCATGTTTGTCCAGGCGCCTGAAATTTCTTTAGGTGGGCCTGACTCTTGCCTAAAACTGAAGAATTAGAAAGTTATCTATCAAATTTATAGAACCTGATCAAGAAAGTTATACGTTGAAGAAGCCTCAATATGTACAACACAAAAACACAAGTTATAATAAAATTAATAAGTATCATTTGGGATATTATTACTAAAGGTAGATTATGTTTGAACTTGAGATTACTAGGTATTAAGTTTATTAGTAAACAACTGCTGCAATTAAAATATTTTTGTATTTAAATCTATTGACATTTTTAAAATTATACAATATTAAAACCTACTTTTGTTTCATCGGTGAGACCAAACTACTACCTTACCGATATTTCTCAGCAGCAGATCAATTTTTCTCTATTTCAGCATATTGTTCAATAACTCAGATTGAGTCTTATAGCATTAAACCATTGACATAATAATAAAATAATGTGTCACAAATTGTTAAAACGTTTTTGGCTTTAACCAAATGATTAAATTATATAAATATTGAAGTGATTTATAAAGCCTTTAAAAGAATAACTATTTGAAGAACTAAGTAAAAACTAATAACCTACTTGCTGGTACATTTCAAACAGTCGTTTCATTATTGAAGCCGGAGATCATATAGTTTTCACTTTGTTCTTCAAATATTTACTTATGATTTCATCAGTAAAATCAATATTATTACAACCAACTTTTAAAAAAACATCAAAATAAAATTTGTTTTTCATGTATAAATTATTCTACTCAGTTAAGAGCAATGGTTCTTTCTGTAGGCCCAAAATAAAAGAATTTGACTATTAGGATATTATATTTTAATGATAAAATCTTTTTTTCTTGATACCTTAAATAGAGTAATAATAAGCAGACACAGAGCTTAATATTTTTATAATTCATATTTCTGAGTTTGTTACAAAGCTCTGAAATTTTTCATACCTTAAAATTTGTTTATCAAATGTAAAGAATAGTTATTTTATCAATTTTAAATACAACCATATAAGCAAATCATTAGAGCAGACCTTAGACAAGATATTGTATGAGAAATATGAAACCCTCTTTAAATATACACACAATCCCTTCAATTAATTAAAAATAAATTCTAATAATAAACTCAGCTAAGTAATTTACTTACCTTAGAAGTAAAATGCAACTGAAATTAGTGATTTTTGAAATTAGTAACATTTTCACCTTATTTAGTATTATTCCTCTATGTAGATAGTACTATATCTTTATTTGCATACATCTACATAGTAGATTGTGACTTTAAATAAATATGAAGACAAATTTACAACCTTTTGAATAAAGAAATCGTTGAACATTATAGAGTCCTAATAATGCAATTAATAATTTAAATCTGTAAATTTTCTACATTGAATCAGCACTATATACTCAACATAAAAGAAATAATTCTAACATTTGTTGATTCCATCTTTGCGTGGGCTACTAGTAATCACTTACACTTTTAAATGTTTTAAACTTGCCTATAGTAGCACTTACTTTGCTTGTTGAGGACGGCCGTTTCGGGAGATGTATCCCTTTGTCAATTCAGACCGTAACTGATCTCAAGGTTTACGTAGATTAGGGTGGGGGTGGGATATTTTGGTGGTGTGGGTGTATTTTGTGTGTACTAGGAGTTATGATGTCAAAAAGTGCGTGTGAGTTGTAATGTAATTGTGTATTGAGTATGTGTGTAGGGTGTAGTTTGAAGTGCCTATTTATTTCGTATTGTTCGGTTGTGTAGCGTTGGTTATTTCTGTGTTGTTTATGAAGAATTTGTAGGTTAGATGTTATGTCTATGTAGTCATGTTTTGTGGAGTTGAGATGATCGGCGAAGTTTGATTGGTAGTTATTGCTTTTTTAGTGCTTTTATATGTTCTTGGTAACGTGTGTAGAATGACCTCCCTGTCTGGCCTATGTAAAAACTGGGGCATGAATAATTCTAACTATGAACTTTGAATGTATGTAGTAAACAGAATAGTAATTATAATATTCAATCTGTTATCTGTTATTCAATGTCATTTGAAATTGATTAAATCTAAATCAGTCCCAAGATTTTATCAGATGCAAAATATATTGATGTGAGTTATTAATAGAGCCTCCTTGGACTTCCAGAGGTAGAAGTACTTGTCAATTATTAACAATAAAATATTGTAATCAATATTCCACAGTGGCTCCAAATAATATATAATCATATATTGTCATAAAATATAATTTTTGGATTTGTTCAAAGGAAACCCAGCAAAGAAATCAACAAAATAAATGTCTTAGCAGACAGAAATAGACAATAATACAACTGACAAACAATGGCACAAAATATAAAAACAAACAACACAGCATCTGGAAAAAAAGAAAATTATCCCACTCACATACATAACCAAATATGGTGCTAATAAATTCAATAAATCAAAATGTAGGATACTATTTAAAACTAACAACAAACCACAATACAACAAAAACAAAAATGTTAAACGTCAAGCACCATGTATATACAAACAAAAAATTCTACATTGGGTAGATAGATCTAATCTTTTAATCAAGATTGAGACCTGTTATCTGTATTTATGAACACATACACTCTATTAAATATGACACTAACTCCTCATTTACTATCCATATAATAGAAACATACCTGGAAACCAAAACCTAGAAATTCACTACATCAACCAAGAAAAAAATCACATCTCAACACACTAAAAAGTACAAACTTTACAAATACTCCAAAATAAAAACATATCAAGCGAACAAACCCAATCAAAATTACAAACACCTTTTGACCACATTATTGAAGTGCCTTTAAAACCACTGCCAGATTAATAAACTTGCCACCAGTATGTCCAGTGTTTACTAATGAACTCTTTAGTGTGATAAAACAAATATTTCGTCTGTAAGGTTTTCATAAGTTTACTTGAATTATAAGGCTGAGAAGTGGTTAATTTCTCAAGTACAAATGTAAAAATAAATACTCACACACAATTAAAAAAAAATAAAAATAAGAGATATTTATACTAAATTTGTTTTTAACTTTTACACCCAATCCAGTACTCATAAAAAATTTAAAGTGTTATTTTTTTAATTTTAGAAGTTCAAGTTATCCCTGGGATTCCAGGGAAGGATTACCCAACTCTAACTAAACCTCCAACAACAAGAAACTTCTCTTGCAAGAATTTAGCTGGAGGTCGGGGATACTATGGTGACGCCGCAACTGGATGCCAGGTAAGAAATAACAAATATAGATATTAGTAAATTATAAAAGTTGTGTTATTTTTAACATTAAAACAAGTTTTACTCAATGAATCTCTTTCAAAATAGTTATATCTTATAATATGAAATTCTTACTACTTAATCATAATTTTTAGGAAACCTTTATTTGTGTTGTGGTTAAAAAATTATTATTTTTTTACATCTGCAAAATTGCAATAGTTTTTCCATGTTATAAATAAACTACATTTTTGGTATCAACTTGGCAAAAAAATCACTATTTACTGACATTTTTCAGCAGCTGCGTTTTGCACTAGATCAGTGCATTGTTCAATGCTGTGAATCTCGGACAAGACTGACGTTATAATACATCCATTCCTATGTCTAGTGTTATATACTAGTACTGAATCCAATCGCATGAATACAATTCTTGAAACCATTTCTATATTATGGAGTGATTGCACAAACCTTTCCTAGAACTTTCAAGACCTTTTCTATGTGAAGTTTTAATGAGAGTTGAAGGTCTAATCTGCAAAAAAACGTGAGTTCACTAATCCTACAGCTATAATAGAAGTCCATCAGATAAAATTTATGGGCGTAACCAGTATCCTTCTTAGCTGTTACTGAACACTAAGAAATATATCTATAGAACTTTCTTTTGTAGAAAGACTTAAGGCACTGGAAATGAGACTTCTTATTAAACACGAATCCAAGCTCTAATTCAGTGTGTGAAATCATAAAAATTCTCCTTCATAGAACATGATTCAAAACTAAATTTGAATTAAAAGACTGAGGTAGCAACTGTATTGTGGAACCACATGTCTTACACTTTTGGAATTCATGCAGAGAAGGAAGTTAATAATTTCATGTATACCTGTTGATAACACTTGCTGAAAAACATTAGTATGTAGTTGAATAAATAAGTAAAACCCACTAACCACAATACAAAAATCTTTATATTTGTTGATTCCATCTTCACGTGAGCTACTAGTTTTCACTAAAACACATGTAAATATTTACAAACTTGCCTATAGGTGCACTTACTTATATTTGTTGAGGACGGCAGTTTTGGGACATTTGCCCCATTGTCAACTCAGACCAGAGTTACAGTCTGAGTTGACAATAGGACACATCTCCCAAAGTGCTACTATAGGCAGTTTGTAAATATTTACATGTGTTTTAGGCAAAAATCTTTATTACAATGACTTTATGTACATTTCGATTACATTGTAATCATCTTCAGAAGTACGTTTTTAGTACTTTCAAAAAGTACTTCTGAAGATGATTACCATGTAATCGAAATGTACATAAAGTAATTGTAATAAAGATTTTTGTATTGTGGTTAGTGGGTTTTATTTATTTAGTTAAAAAATTAGTAAACAGTGCTCAACAAATTTATTAGTTAGTATGTAAATAGTGCCAAGTAAGTGATTTTGTGCCAAGTGATATCAATAGGTATATAATTATAACAAAAGCCTTAAGATGTACAAACCAAGAAATGCAATAATAATTCATTTAGAATTACAGACGCTTCTAAGGGTTCAATGTGCAATTCAAATTAATAAATATGTAATGTAGTCTGGTAGGACTCTGTTAATTTATGATAAAAAATAATCTCATGGAACTATAAAAATACACAAACTGAAATATTTTTTATGTGGTGTTTTTATTACACCTATTGCAGTTACAAAATTTTGATTAGTAATTTTTTCTACTCATAAATATAGAAGTTTTTGGAGGAAATACATTTCTTTAGAGAAGAAAAGGCTGTAAGTTACAGTCATTGACAGCACAGAAGAATAACATAATATTCTTGAATTTTGTAGTCCATTACGTTCGGTAAATCTTAATTAAAATATTTTTTATATATTATTATTACATTATATATATATATATATGTGTGTGTGTATAATATGTATGAAATAAATAATGAATTGAAATAATTTTTATTTCTCTCTTTCTCTTTATATATATACATATATATATATATATATATATATATTCTAGATATTTCAAATTATCCATTGTTTTTCCGTTGCACTGACTTTATGAAACTAATAAATCACTAATTTTGAGTAATTTTATCCACCATTAAGTGCAATAATTTTACCTTGAGTGATGAGGTACCTTTCGGTCTTTGACCATTGTCGAATCACTGATTGTTCTCTGCTGTGGATGCTACGTCCGTGGAGCCGGTGTTTGTAGAAGTTACGCGCACTATTTCTTGATCTGTGTGTATGAGGTTTCTGTATAGTATGTCTTCTGTATATGTTGTTTGTAAATTCATTAAGTTGTTGTGTATATTTTTATAAATATATTTATAAAAATATACACAACAACTTAATGAATTTACAAACAACATATACAGAAGACATACTATACAGAAACCTCATACACACAGATCAAGAAATAGTGCGCGTAACTTCTACAAACACCGGCTCCACGGACGTAGCATCCACAGCAGAGAACAATCAGTGATTCGACAATGGTCAAAGACCGAAAGGTACCTCATCACTCAAGGTAAAATTATTGCACTTAATGGTGGATAAAATTACTCAAAATTAGTGATTTATTAGTTTCATATATATATATATATATATATATATATATATATATATATATATATATATATATGCTGATACATATTCCAACATATTCCTGATACATATAATGATGAATAATTATAATCTGGAATACATTCGTTCATTTTACAGTAAATAAAATCGCAGTTACGACGTTTCATTAGAGCCTCATCTAGCATTGACGAGGTGAACCCACTTCAACTGTTGTTGGGTTCACTTTGTCAATACTAGATGAGATTCTAGTGAAACGTCGGAACTGTGATTTTATTCATGATTATCTTACTTGGTATATTAACTTAGAGTAAAGTTTTAATGAATAATTATGAAAGTTGATGCTCGAAAATAAAACACGTAATTAGTTTTCGAACGTTAACTTGCATATATATCAAGTACGATTCATGTTTAAGTACATTATAGTGTAAGTGATATATATTTATTTATTGACAAATATTACTAAACACTTTTAAATGTTTTAAATTTGCCTATAGTAGCACTTACTTTGCTTGTTGAGGACGGCCGTTTCGGGAGATATGTCCCTTTGTCAACTCAGACCGTAACTCATCTCAAGGTTTACTTAGGTTAGGGTGGGGGTGGGATATTTTGATGGTGTGGGTGTATTTTGTGTGTATTAGGAGTTATGATGTCAAAAAGTGCGTGCGAGTTGTAATGTAATTGTGTATTGAGTATGTGTGTAGGGTGTAGTTTGAAGTGTCTTGGCCTGAGTTGACAAAGGGACACATCTCCCGAAACGGCCGTCCTCAACAAGCAAAGTAAGTGCTACTATAGGCAAGTTTAAAATATTTAAAAGCGTTTAGTGATTACTAGTAGCTCACGCGAAGATGGAATCAACAAATGATGACAATTATTCTTTCTTTTTGTAGGTTTTCTATGTATGTGTGGGAGATGGTGCTGGAGAACCAATGCTTTGTCCAAATGGAACATTATTTAGTCAAGACTTTCTTGTGTGTGATTGGTGGTATAATGTAGATTGCCGACAAAATGTATAAAATTATTATTTTATGAAATAGGCTTATGTTTACATAACTTGAAATTACAAATTAGTATGTTAAGTAAAATGTGTTCCTGAAAGAAAGTGTGAGTATAGCACTTGTAACAATATTGAATGTGTAAATTTTTAAAGAAATGTTTTCTACAAAATATAATAAAATATGTTACCTAATATAACTATTAGTTTAATCTCTACTTTATCAAACACCAATAAAAATTTCATTTCTAGTAGCAATTCATCTTTTTTTGTTAACACCTTTGAAATATAATTTGTATAACACTTATTGAAACATCTGTCTTTTAGATCGATACAAGTTGAAATTTTTTTAATTTTAAGGGTTACAAATAACTTATTTTAGTTGGTTAAAATAATAAAATAACCATTAAAAATATATTAAAAAATTATAATATTTTTGTAAAAACCTTTTCCTGATATTTTATTTTGTTCTAATTTATAGGTTCTGTAAGTAAGCTGTTCAAAGAAGTTTTAAGAGCTTTAAATAACTGTTTACAATGCAATATAGTCACACATTTTCTTTTATTCACCTTAAAAACCTAGTTAGAATCTAGGCTTATATGACTGAGTTTTGCGAGTTGATTCTGGACACCATCGTAAGCGCTATTGTAATAAAATAATATATTTTAACACTTTCTCAGAAAGGATAAACAATATCTGATTACACTTTAATATACAAAATAAATGGTTTTTATAGGAAAGTGTGGTCTTATTGAAATCAATTTAACACACATTCTTCTGCTACACATAATTCATAGTTCTTTGCATAGTTGTAAATTTTCCTTCTGCAATGTAAACAAATAACAACTTGACACTTGATGCATGTGTACTGTGTCTAACATTCCTCACTAAAGGCATTTACCACAGGTTTTCCTCTTCCCTATTTTATCAGATAATTCTTAATGTTTTGGTCAAAGATTACCTTGTTGCTGGTCTTCAGGTAGTATTTTTAATATCACATATCTTGTACCATGTCACAGATATGAGATCAAATTCTTCTTCTAAGATGTGCATTAATCAAAGCATTGGCAAGCTACTTAGTAAACTCAAATCTGATAGCTACTTTAGTTCACATGTATAAGATGTGTGTATTTATGTTTGGTATTCCAAGTAGTCTGTAAAAAAATACTTACCATGTTCGTCGTTGGATGTGTAAACTGAGCATTTCATGTCAACAATGTCCAAACTGAATTTTTAATGTTGTAAAAGCAAATGATGTCAGGCCTTTTCTTCTTCTCATCAATTCACATGTTTTGATGCATAGTTGAAATTAGTGCCACTGCCATTTTCTTCTTCGGGATAAATGAAATCAAAATCCTGTTGTCGAAATCAATACTCGCTAAATTTACGGGTTGATACTTAGATGAAAACAAATCTTTAGTTATTTCTTCCTTTATAGTTCCTACAAAAGTAAGTTTTCTGTCTTGAAGGACATATGTTACTTCCATGCTAGAGAACTAGTTATCAGCCGTCACTTTCCGGTTATTGTCTTCAGTAAATTTAGTAAATTTGTTAAAACTTACTGAGACAGAACGTTTTCGATCGCTATTTGCCGATCTTAATCAGTGTCTTCTGCTTTGAGATATTGGGTCAAGCGATGACAGTTTTAAAAGTAGGTTTTCGATAGTATCAAATAATATGTGTAATTTGTATTGTGTTTGTTCGTTTAGTATGTTTGTACTTTGTGTTTTTGTGTGTCTGTAAATTTCATATTGTTCTAGTGTGGTGAGATGTGGTCCTTTTCTGTTGATGTGTAGGATCTCTAAGTTATGGTAAATGTCTGTGTATTTGTGTCCTGTTTCTTTTATATGATTGTAAAATGTTGAGTTGGTTTTCTGTTTGTGTTCCTCGACTCTTTGTTTAAAGCTGCGAGCTGTTTGTCCAATGTAGAATTTGTTACATTCGTCGCAGTTCAGTTTGTATACGCCTGGTGCTTGTAGTTTATCTTTGTTGTTGATGGTGTGTTGTATTTTGTATTGTAACTTGTTATTAGTTTTGTATGCTATTTTGTATCCTATTTTTTGAAATTTGCGAGCTATTTTGTTTGTTGTTTTGTTTATATATGGTAATGTGATGTATTTGTTTTCCCTGTCTGTAGTATTAATTTTAGTGTTTTCTTGTATTTTGTACCATAGTTTGTCTATTATTGTGGTGTTGTATCCATTTGTGTATGCTAGATATATAATTGTGTTTAGTTCTTTGTTTATGTTTTCGGTGGTCATTGGTATTTCTTTAAGTCTATGGATCTGAAAGCAGCGTGTTTGTGTTGGATAGGGTGGTTTGAGGTGTTGTGAATACGTGTGTCTGTTGTTATGGGTTTCCTGTAAATGTTGAAGCTGTGTTTTTGTGTGTGGCTTTTTGTTATGGTTAGGTCGAGGAAGTTTGGGGATCGGTTGGTTTCAATTTCTGAAAAAAAATACTAAAACCAACACTATAGACAGGGAAAACAAATACATCACATTACCATACATAAACAAAATAGCTCACAAATTTCAAAAAATAGGATACAAAATAGCATACAAAACTAATAACAAGTTACAATACAAAATACAACACACCATCAACAACAAAGATAAACTACAAGCACCAAGCGTATACAAACTGAACTGCGACGAATGTAACAAATTCTACATTGGACAAACAGCTTGCAGCTTTAAACAAAGAGTCGAAGAACACAAACAGAAAACCAACTCAACATTTTACAATCATATAAAAGAAACAGAACACAAATACACAGACAGTTATCATAACCTAGAGATCATACACATCAACAAAAAAGGACCACATCTCAACACACTATAACAATATGAAATTTACAGACACACAAAAACACAAAGTACAAACATACTAAACAAACAAACACAACAAACACAATAAAAATCACGCATACTATTTGATACTATCGAAAACCTACCTTTAAACTTTGACCCAATAACTCCAAGCAGAAGACACTGATGAAGATCGGCAAATAGCGATCGAAAACGTTCTGTCTCAGAAAGTTTTAACAAATTTACTTAATTTAAAGTTCGGATAGTCATAAACTATTGTTTAAGTGATTAATAAGATTCATCGAACGTAATGGACCTCAAAATTCAAGAAACAGAGATGTTTGACACAGTATATTATAGTGTCCGTCCTCTTTCCTTGGTCGTTTGCAAAATAGGTTTTATAACTCAAGGACATAATAAACAGCCTTGACTGCTTGCTGCCGAAAAAACCCTGATAAAAATGACAAGGAAAGGATTTTGATGCTATCGACTTGTTATTTAGACCATACTCTTAGTGAAAAGTGTTTGCTGGTATAACACGAATTATGGTATCCACCTTGGCATTCAAAAAAGCACCCAGCAAAAACAATGTGGCTGTGGAAGGAATGACACATTGTGAAGAAAGTTCATTTTCAAACATACATAGGTTACTCTTCTCTAGTTTTTGATAGTCTTCTCATATCAACCAGTTCCGCAGAGAGATCATTTTTCATTCTGAAACACATTAAAACTTACTTAAGGGACACAATGGGTGAAAATGCTTAATGGTGTAGTATCTTTGCACATACACCGAGAAATATATATCTATGCAATTTTTGTGTTGTACATCTTGAGATTTTTTGTATAAATTACACTTTTTGTATTAACTTGGCAAAAAACCACTACTTACTGTTTCATTTAGCAGACGCTAGGTTTCGCGCTAGGTATATTTCAATTGTATTGAAAAATGTGCTGACCAAGCATGAAACGCGTCTGCTGAATAAATCAGTAAGTAGTGGTTTTTTCGCCAAGTTAATAAAAAAAATATAATTTAAATATCTATGTTTAAGATGTAATAGATTTTCTAAAAAACTCCAAGTTAAGATGTCTTGATTTTGTTATTCAAACAGTGATTTTGAGTATAAATGGACTTATGGACTTATGCAAATACTTGTTTTTATAACTTTTGTTTAAGGGTTTTATTTGAATACCAAATTAAAATGTTATCTAGTTTTAAATTCATTATTAATAGAAAAATTTCCACATTTGCAGTAAAATACGTACTTGTTGTGATGCCACCTTAAAGTATAACAAAATAAGCATTGAAGTTACTTGATAATAATAGGGAAATATTACAGTTGGGGGATTGTTTAATGACTTAATAGTTATTTAACTTCTGTTTGTACAATCATAGTAATTGTCTGTGTGGCCATGTTGGCAGCTGCTAACATCTCCCTGCAAACGTCAGAGGGTCATCATAGTAGGCGTCGCTAGTTAAAGAACAACAACCTAATAAGTAGGAGGCATGACAAAAACCATAAACTACAATTTTGAAGATTGTTAAAGTTTAATTAGGTCCGTCAATTTCAAAATGTTTCCGAATGTCATGGCAAGAGGAGCAGACAAACAGATTTAATAACATTGTCCATATTTCGGTGTAAATTTTAAGGCCATTATAAAAAACCAAATCAACTTATAACAGTAAGTCTTATCCCATATATTTGTCAAAGGTTGATTTGTTTTTGGTGTCCCATGGTCTTAGAATTTAGACCACAATTACAAAATGTTTGATTATATTATCATTTTGAGAATGAATATCAATGGTACAGAAATCAAAATGTAAAAGTGCTCATTGAAAAATATTAAATAACTTACTACACTATGGCATAAAAACACAGATCTAGTCTTAATTTGAGTCTGTTTTAGTGCTAAAAATGCCTAAAACATGAGTAAAAATTCAAAATTTTCCACAGGGTGTGAGCCTACAGGATATTCTGTGTAGTTCTGAACTCCTCCTTGATAAAATCCTGGGAGCGCAGCTGTAATTGAAAGATGTTGATAGAAGACTATAGAAAAAAGCTGAAAAAATTGTCACTCCATATAGTACAGTGTCAGTTATAATAAAAGTCAGGAATCTGTTTTAAAAATCCATGAATCTCTAAGTTAAAACCAAAAACGTTTAAATATGAATAGATAAAGCTGCAGTGGGTTAAAATTGGTTGTCATAAAATCTGCCAATCTCAGAGCTTTCATAAAAGGAAAAGTAATGGTTATGCAAAATTATTGGGAAAGAATGGAATAGTTCTAACAACATTTTTAAGTGACGGCATGGCTTGAAAAGTTTATTTCTTGAGAAAATTGTAGTTTGGCTATCACAGTTTACTGCCAGTGTAAAACAACCTAAAAATCAATGTAGGAATAATATAAAACTATTAATTTTAAAAAAACTAATTAATTTTTTCAAAAGTTTAACAAATAAAACAGTAACATTTTAAAGTGGTAAATTTTTGTAGATAAACACGGTGAACAGAGTATTACTGTTAGCTTTTTCACCGGATGTCCTATATAAGGGAAAACTAAATACATTTTTGGTGGTTGGAAGTAGAACTTCGCAAGCAGTCTAAATGTTTAAAAAAGTAAAGCTGTTAGAAGTTTGCTATAAATAGAACAAAAAGTCAAGAATGGCAATAGCAATTTTCAAAAAGAGATTTTTAAAATTTGTTATCAAAATTATAAACAAAAACAATGTTATTTTCCCACAATTTTTCTACACATTCTGTAGAAAAAAGTTCAAAAACAAGCTGGTTTATTATATCCAGATTTAAACTGGGTCAAGAAATAATAAGAAATAAATAATGTATTCATGAAAACAAATTCAAAAATGCTTACTTTTACTGTGGAAAATAAAACAAAATTATACTAGCCTAAAGCTATGGATATCAGAATTTTCAGAGACAAGGCAAAACAATGTTATAAAATTAACAATAATGAATGCTTCATAAAAGCAGGGTTTTTAGAAACCCAAACTGTAGTAGAAGTTATACAGTCTTCCATGAATTGAAGAATGTTAGAACCAGTTAAAGTTAGCAGATTTGATAAATGTTGACGTTCTGATAGAATATCCATCCAATCATGATAAAAATAATTGACAAATTCCGTAAATTAATATTAAGCCTTTGAAGTAGAACAGTGGTTCCCAACAAATTTTTTTCAAAGACCCCTTCACCGGTCACTATATTGACAAGGACCCCTCAAACTTAACTTGTAGATTACATAATATGAGTTATATTAGTTATTAATAAGTAATTTATATGTTTGCCTATCTACTTACCTTATGGTTGAAACTGTTCTTACATACAAAAATTAAATTTGATGCTACCACAAGTTTATTACAAGGACATACAAGGAGTGTTTTATTTTTATTTTAGACACAAAAATTAAGAATATCAACATGTTAAAGTTTGTAGGTCCAGGTGGAATTCATTAAACGTATTTACATTAATATTTTCCCTGATGGAAGACACTGATGAAGATCACCACATAGCGATCGAAAACGTTCTGTTTTAGTAAGTTTAAAGCTCAGACAGTCATAAACTATTGTTAAAGTGATTAATTAATAATATTATTAGTTCAAAATTATTATACAGTGCAATTGCAATAACTCACAACTTAACAATAATTTCAGTGAGATAAGTTGAATCTGTCCTTTGATTTCATGATTGTTAGGTTTGATACTTAATACGTTTACTCTGAAATCATACTGCATATTAAGCCAATTCCTATATTTATTTTTCATGAAGCACATAGTTGAGAATGCCTGTTTACATGAGTAGGTAGTTGGAGAAGGTAGTATTATCTTCGTTGCCTTATCTCTGAGTGCTTTGTAGTCTTTACGTATCTTCCAAAGGCAGCTCTAGGATAGATTTTCGGGGGGGGGGGGCTGTATCACAATGGCAGGAAAACATGGGGTGGTTTTGAGGCGGAAAAGTTTTGAAAATTAATGCCTGGAAATTAAATTTTAAGCTATTCTTGTACTTAAAAATCACAGGTAATTTTGGCTTTTTTTTCATCGAAATATGCATTTTATCTGAATTTACATAGATCGCAAAATTATTGTTTTGTACATTTTATAAAAAAATATTATTTAATTTTTATTGTTTCATCAAACAACTCGGTTGACAAGGACAACACGGAGTCGTTGTACACAGACTGTTAGTATAGTTAAGCCGGTATAGAACTAGTGAGACTTGTAACATGCCAGTGTTGTTTATGCTGGGTGCAACTACCAATGTTATCAGATGAATTTATACACCTAACATTACATAAATGTAAAAACAATATATATTAATTTAAATTAAAAATCAAGTGAAAAATACATGTTTATGAGTAAACTGGGATAAATTTAAATGTATTCCAAATAGTACCTGAATTCTCAAGGGGGACCAATTGCCACTACTACCCCTCCCCTGAGGCACCCTTGGTACCTTTGACCAAAAGGAGCATTGTAACTCTACAATGTTCTCGCCATTAAAAACATTTTTAATGTATAGTTTTAGGTGAGTGTATACAATCGGATATGGCCGTAGGGAACATGTTAAATAAAATTATTTTAATTTCAGTGACATTACACAGAGCCCTAAGACAATGCCCGCAGACCCCTGGACTAACTATTGGGATTCAATGAAATAGAAGAAATAAAGGTTCCAAAGCCATTTATCGACGATGTTGTGATGGTATTTGACATAATTCCTTGTGGGCTGAAATTCATACAAAATATTCCTAATGATATTATTTTAGCTCAACAAATGTGAACATTTGTATGAAGAATATTTGTCAAAATTGGATCAACAAGATATTTGAAATTATAGCTTTAAAATTCATTAAAAAGTATGCATTGCATTAAAATTCATTTAAGTAGAAAAATATTTAATTTTAAAAACTGTAATGAATACCTTTAGCCATATGCATATAGAATAGTAAGCACTTTTTCATATCAACTTTTTATTTTCAACAAAAATCTTCTAAAAATCCATTTTTCCATGATAACACAGAATGTCCATGCTACAAATTATGTATGCTATAAAAAACCACAGTATGTTACGTACTGTACGTTTATAAAAACCCATCATTTCTTTACACCAAAGCTTCTAGATTCTGAATTTTTTGTTTAGAACCATCAAATTTGATGTATGGAGGTTCAACTGTATTTGTTTCTGCAGGAAATATAAACACACAAAACTTTATATTGATTTAAAAATAATTTATTTACAAATTGAACGTTTTAAAAAAAACTATATATAATTAAACATATAACGCTATAAATAAATTAGCATATTGAAAAATGAACGATGTTTAATTCATAAGTTAAATGTAAACTTAAATTGTGAAAAGGAATGTAATGTACTATGGTGATGAGAAAAGTACACAATTTCCCACAAAGAAATCTTATTTTTTCCACACACTTCAATTATAGTCTTTAAAATTTGCTGGCTATAATTATTTTTCATAAAGTTTGTTTTTATTTAAGTGAAAAGCATATACTGTACTAGAATTCTAAAATTAAGAATCGACTTTTCAAACATTTATTACTATTTAGCTAGTACGTTTGGAATTACTTCCACTTACAAAATTAAAAAAAAAAAAATGCTTCTCACTCAACCAAAATAGAAACCTACTTCATTTAGGAAGAGTGCTGAGTAATTATCTCTCTTCAGTTTTAAATTCAAAACTAGTTGTTACTGTTGTTTTTTCTTGCCTTTTATTTTAATTAAGTTTATTTTAGTTTTTATTTTCACCATCCTAACAGTGTATAAGAGCGGTCAAAACTTTAGGTGGTGCATAATTGTGCACCTTCTAAATGTTGTTTGACACCTTCTGCGGTACCTCAGTCAAACAACACCAATACAGACATGAAATGTTAACTAACACATATTTGACTTACTTTAGCTTTTTTCTACAAAAAGTTTTGTTGTTGAAAACAATGATAAGTTGTATTTCTTTCAACAAGACAAAAATTCAAAAACAAAATATTAGATTATGGTAAACATAAACTGATTAACTGTAAATCTGTGTCAGATCAGATTTGGATTCATTAAATGAATATCCTAGTGGTTTAATGTTATTGAGTATTAAATTTTACTAAATAAGTTTCTTTGTGAGAAATTATACATACTATATATTTGGGTACAGTTTTCTGCCTTTGCTAACGTTACAATAATCTCCTCTGTTGATACGTTTTGATGTGATTCCATTTTCAAAACTTAAAAGTTTAAGTACGATTTAGGTTTTGAAAATGATGTCACTCTGAAATGCAAAACGCGTCACTCCAAAAGTGTCCATTGTACCGTTAGGAAAGGCAAACATATACAAATATTCCTTATAGTAATGAAGATGAGTATATGCATACTGTGATTATTGTTCGAAATTGAACTTGATACTGACACAATGTTTTAAAAAATCCATTTTATTATACTATAGACTATCTCCCTTCATTTATTCCAACATCTTCCGCTTCCTCTACTGTATCAGGTAATTTACTATTTAATGTTTCTGGAAAAAAGAGTGACAAGGATCCACCAATGAGAGATACCATTCCAAATACTGTTAATGGTTCAACATATGCAGCCTGAAAAAAAAAAAAAAAATTAATGGAATAATTCTAGAAAACAACGAATCAAATAAATTTTGTGGCTTAAATTTTTTAACTAAAAACTCTTGTAAATATGTTATACTTGCCTGTAGTAGCACTTACTTTTAAAATTGTTGAGGATGGCCGTTTCGAGAGATGTGTCTCATTGTCAGCTCAGACCGTAACTGACCTCTTGGTTTTTTTTGTAGGTTAGGGTGGGGATGTAACTTGTGTATTGTTGGTTATTTTTGTTTTGTTTGTATAGAATTTTTAGGCTAGATGTTATGTCTTTGTAGAATTTATAGTCAACAAAAATAACCAATCAAACAATATGAGATATACAAACATTTCAAACTACACCCTACACACATACTCAACACCTAATTACATTATAACTCTCATATACTTTTTGACATCATAACCCACAATACTCAACGAAAACACCTACATCCCCACCCTAATATTTCACCCCCACTTAAATCTACAAAAAAACGTTGAGGTCAGTTACGAACTAAGTTGACAATGGGACACATTTTCCAAAACGGTCGTCCTCAACAATTTTAAATGTAAGTGCTACTATAGGCAAGTGTAACATATTTACAAGTGTTTTTAGTTGAAAACTTCTAGCTCACGTGAAGATGGAATCAATTAATATTAAATTTTATCCTCTCATTTCATAACTCAGGATATTTATATCTTAAATTTTCTTCAGTCTTAACTTCAGCCATGATATTTTTAATATACCGTTATACCTTTTGATATCACTTGGCAAAAAACCACTACTTACTGATACAAGTGATATCGATAAATATATATTAGAAAAAGCCTCATGATGTACAACACAAAAACTGCAAGTTTTATATTTTTTATCTCTCTCATACGTAAATTGACATTCCATATTCAGTAGATTTGTCAATAAATATCTTTCGGCAGACCTCTATTCATTTAGTCCATATATTTTTTAAAAGAATCTAATTTGTGCAACATTAACAAAAAGGTTTTACTAAACACTTGTAAATATTTACAGACTTGCCTATAGTAGCACTCAGCAGATTGTGAGTTACGGTCTGAGTTGACAATGGGATACATCTCCTGAAACGGCTATCCTCAACAAATATAAGTAAGTGCTATTATAGGCAGGTTTGTGAATATTTACAAGTGTTTAGTGAAAACTAGTAGCTCACGTGAACGTGGAAACAACAAATAAAGTTTTTATATTTTCAGAAAGTAGTTTAAAAATTTGTTAGACACAAGGAGTATTTTAGAATATGACGAACTATTCCAGGTTCAACTGGTATGAAATATTCTCAAATACCTCAGTATTTTACGCAATACATTGTCAAATAAATTACTGTATTTATGGTTTATCAATGAATGTTTTTAAAAGTAGTATTTATCAAAAATACATATATAGGGTAAAACTAGCAGGGCTAAGTATACTTTTAAGAACAAAAAATGATGAAATTTTGCAACAAACCATTAAAAGAAAATATTTTAATAAAAAAAAAACTAAAACCCTTGTAAACATTTTACAACTTGCCTATAGTAGCACTTACTTATATTTGTTGGGGACTTACAAATATAAGTAAGTGCTACTATAGGGAAGTTGTAAAAAATTTACAAGCATTTTAGTGAAAACTATTAGCTCACGTGAAGATGGAATCAACAAATATATAAAAAGAAAACTAGAAGAGCTCTTACAAAAAATAATGCCTTATACAAGATATCAATAGTTTATTGATATTATAATTAAGACATCATTTACTAGGAAATTACTAAATGATGTAGGAATTTTGGTAGGACCCATGGAAAAGTTAGAAGGAGGGAAACAGAAAAGACTAAGCACTTTGACAGGAAATTGTACACCAATTAATTTTGTATTTAATAAAAATATCATAATATTTACAAATACCTTAATAAACCAACTTATATTGTAGGAATAATATTAAGCGTAACAGTATTTACTTTAGCTTCTGTGTTTTGTAACTATGAAGCTTAATTCAAAATATTTTGTACTAAACCACTTGAAAATATTTACATATGTATTCACTTGGCAAAAAACCACTACTACCTGGTGTTTCTTCGCACTTGGTCACTGCATTGTTCGGAACAGTCTTGTCTGTAACTCACAGAATTGAACAATGTACTCGAGTGCAAAAAGCATCTGCTGGGAATAATCTGTAAGTAGTGTTTTCTTGAGAAGTGAATTAATCAGGATGTACAACCCAAAAACGGGAAACTTGAGCTTATTGATATGTCACATTTGCCTGTAACACTCTTTTGTTTACTAACTTTTAGCGCTCGGATTTTTTTAACATGCTTTGCTTCCCCACTTGTAATTTAATTGAGACAAATTCCTCACCTGCAAGTTTCATTATTGTTTATGGAAAACTTTGTTTTCTCTTACATGATTTTAGTATACTAAGCTATTTTTATTCACTAATACTGTATGTTCATGATTTTATTATCTTATTTGTAGTTTTGCAAAGTATGATATCTTTGAAAACAGTCTTCCGGATGAAGTCCTGGTTTTCTGCTGCATGTTTTGTAGTGAAAAACTGTTTCCCTTCTACCTCCTTTTATCTTCCTGTTACTGCAAACTACACAATCCTTAGAATTACTTTTATCATTGGAAAAGATTAAATGTAATTTCCCATTCAGTCTTTCTTCTTTGTCAGTAGTTGATGGCCGACCCCTCTTACTATACGGGTTATTCCTGATATTACCAATGCGTTCCCTCACCAAGTTTTGGCGAAACTATCTTAGTTTAACAGAATTTTCTCTCATTTCCTTTTTTTTGTTGTTATAGATAATAAAACTGTTTACTACAGCTACTCTAATAGCCAGAAAAACATTTTCCTCCACCATTTATTTGTTCGTCTCGTAAAACTGCATGGTTCATTATATTGAACAGCTAAATCTACACCACCCATAAACTGGTTATATTTACAAATACCTGTTGATTTAGTTATTTTGTTTATGAAACTGAACTACATTCTAATAAATCAGGATCAAGTAAAAGATGAGGAATTTCAGAATCACTAATTGCACGTGAAGCCACGGCAAACTACGAGTAAACAAATAACCTGCAAACCTGTAACCTACTTGCAGCTTACAACGTAGTGGCAAACTAGATTTTGTGATGACTCACATATTCCTAGGCATTTTCAACTTAGTTCACATTATTGTCAATAGAGTGTAGCACCAAACAGTAAAAGATGAGTGGGCTTCGCCGCAGACGAGTTATAGGCATTTGAAAATCAAGTTGGGTGACCCCCGACATACGAGCAAACTGCAATATACGCTTGGCGGGGCTCCCCCGACAGTCGAGTGCTAAGAGTTAAACAAAAGGTAAGGGATACTACAGGCAAGTTTGGCATATCAATATATGTTTAAACATTTTAGTGTAACACTAGTATCTAAAGTCGAATAAGGAATCAAATAATATTTAAAATATTTTACTTACTAAGAGTGGGGTTTGTGGCGCAATCATTGAACCAATTCGTCCAAACATGGAACATGTTGCGAGTAATGAATGGCGTAACTCTGTTGGAAACATTTCAGCAGTGTAAACGTAGAGTACAGTGAAGGACATTGTTATTGCTAGTTTTCCAATCATGCAAAACACCAATCTTAAAATACCTGAAAAAAATAATTAAAAATATATTAATTTAACATTACACAGAGTATAATATTAGTATTAAAAAATAATAGATCATTTGGCTGCCTTATTTGCATCTAATTTCTGAAATCTATTGCTTTTATTATTATAAGATAAAATTTTTTGAATAAAATTTTTGGGGCAATGTCATTACTTCAAAGATGTTAATGATGTTAACTGGAGATGAATCTGTATTCTATCCAGTCAGATCACTAATTAAGTAAATTTATTTCTAAACCACATATTACTACAAGTATATATAAATTCTGAAGTTAAATACCTGGAGCAACTAATGTAAATGACAAACACGCCGCTCCACTAACTACCAACGATCCAGAAAGACTGATTCTCCTTCCTAGCCATTCACTAAAGAGAATGGTAGCAACATATCCTGGAATTTCCACTAAGGCTACCAAAATAAAGTTGAGATAGCGGTTACCTCCAACAGAAATCGAGTTTAATGACAGACCATAGTACACCAATGTATTTGTCATCCTGGAAAAATATTAACAAGATAAATTTAAAAGCTGGTGATATTATAAATATAATTTTTTTCTGTAAACAAATTTATTTAATTTAAATATTGTATGACATTCTTATATTAATATCATTTTCCCACTTGAATTTTGTAGTCCATTACGTTTGGGGAAACTTAATTAATAACTTTTACATTAGTTTATGACTATCTGAACTTTAATTTTTTTGTAAATTTGTAAAAACTTACTAGAACAAAACGTTTTCAATCGCTCCATGGGGATCGTGCCACGGAGCAATTGAAAACGCTCTACCTCATTAAATTTTTACAAATATACAAACAAATTAAAGTTAGGATAGTCATAAATTAATATAATAGTTTATAATTAATTTTTTCCCTTATAATAATATATTTTAAACACTATTTATCAAGTAACTCTTTTCCCTCCATCAATAGGAGTTATGAGGTGACATTGATCAGTAAGTATATTGTTAAGACTTCATCATAGACTATAATAAAAAAAACTAATGATAAAATCAAAATTGTTTTGAAGTCAGCAATAATCAATAATCTACAAAATATATATTTTTGGAGATAAAAAAAATGTATGGGTATCTAGTTTTTAATCTACTAAATTTTTAAACAAAAATCAATTGGAGCGAAACTCAAAGTAAGTTACTCTGAAGAAAAAAAGATTTAAGAATAATGTATAAATAAAGTAAATCATATGATAAACCTGGACAATAATTTATATAATAATAAAAATTATAATTCGTTCAAAAATAATTGTATTAAAAATATATTTTTAAAAAATTGATAGAGTGAATCAAGCATTATGATTTTCTACTCCAGTTTCTGAAAATGAAAATGCTAAACATAATAAATTATTTAATATTATAAAATAATTATATTAAATTCTTGAAGACGTCAGCACTGTAGTGGGGACAAAAAGGTTTGAACATATTGTTTGTTTTTTCTAATATACTGTATATTTCTGTATTTGTAATGATATTGTAGTATATATATTAGTGTTTTACCATGAATTATAACTTCCTAAGTAAAAATGTCACAGCATTATTTAGAAATATGACAATGCTAGAAATTTCAGAAGTTTAAATCATTAAATTGAGTTACAATGAGCTTATCAGTATTATAACAATACACATATATATATATAATTGCATGTATGAAATAAAGCAAACTTCCAAGGGAAATATGTATTAAAATAAGAAAATAAACAGTTTCTATCTAGTATCCCTATTACTGAACCTCTAATAACATGTATCAATAAACTCTTAAAACATTTAATGCAATGCCCTGCTTTGCACAACACCAGGACTAACACCAGCAACATACACGGGAATCGTGTCTAATGACGGAACTTCACATCAGCATGGTACTCACATAATGTTACGGCCATATTAAATGAAACATAAATAATGATTTATGGATTTAATACGTAGTAGAGCTATAGAAATTTAATGAGTTTTTCAGCTTCCAGGTTGACTCATTTGATGAAACTGAGCACTTAGGCTTAAATTTAATGGGCAGTGTAGTTAAAATGTATCCTATTTTATTATTAGCAATATTGGCAACTGAAATAACAAATGGTTCAAATAAATAACATTTCTCTCCAAAATCACATCCATGTTCTAAAAAAAAAGTTTTTTTTATTAATTACATAATGAATTTGGAAATTTGCAAACTTCTTAATAAAATTCCCGTATGATGGAAAATTCTTCAAGATGTAACCAATCGTCTACTATTGAAATTTTTCTTGTTTTGGATTTATAGATTTCTGAGAATTTTAATAGCGTTAATTTTTTCACTAAATTTAAAATTTAATGTGCTATGTATGATTTTTCTATTTATATTTTACTTTGTTTAGTTAATAATTGCTAAACAATTTTGTTTACTATTTGTTTCTTCTGCATGTTTACATGATTATGAATCTATTTGTTTTTTTGTGGAAGGGAACACTACATTATTAAATTCATTCTATTAGCTCACACTCTCCAGATATATATCTTGTACAAATTTGCAATCGTTAATAAAAAACGTTTTTATTCATCCAATCGAGTTCAAATTCATTTCTTTCAACCTATAGTGGATGACAATTGATGTTAATAAAGTTTTTCACATATTTATTCAATAATTAAATTATAAAAATTTGGGGGGCTAGCGGAATTCGAATTATGAATCTTCATGTTCAAAGTCTAGCGTGGTTTGGCACTGTGCTAACTTACCAAAACAAGAAATTAATTTCTCAAAGATGTATATGAATTTTTATCCCATATCTGGTTATCCTCTAAACCGCCATTGTACAACCTTAAACTGTTGCCATGGTTACCAAAAACTATCATAAATAGTGCTGTAAGGTTAAAAATGAATGAAAAGAATAAAATAAAATAGCTGGAAATAAGCAAACCGTGATAAAACTTTTCTTTCTTGGCCTTATTAGGAATTTACTTTTTTTTTTTTTAATTTGTATTACTTGTTATACTAATATAGTTTCTAAAAACTAAAATTTCTTTTAACATATTTTATGTAGTTCCAATGTATTTTAAATTAGTTTGCTACATTGTCTGAGAGAATAATGATTTTATAACAATATCATTTTGTTTAAAAGATTTATACTTCACTATTTTGGTTGAAAAAACTTGACCTACGAACTAATGAACTGCAAATTAAAATATTTTCAACTGCTATTATCTCATACTGTATGGAATTGGCATAACAAAACAAAGTAAATGACACAACATTGAAAAAAAATAAAAGGAAAAACTTTTTTGATGTTTGATTTAATGCTGTACAGGGTGACCAAAAAAAGCGAGACATTTTTTAAATTAATATTACTTATTTACTATGATGTTAATTAGAAATTATATTACATTAAAATATTTATCTACAATTGACATTTACGCCCCAAATAAAAAAATTACATCAGGTCAAATCTGATGACCTTAGAGGCCACTGAAATGCGAAATGAGCCTTCCTGGAAACATGTGGCACACCACGGCCGCTGTATCTCTAGAAGTGTGTACAGTGGCGCCATCTTGCTGGAAATAAGAAGTCTTTTTGCAAAATTGTTCACAGTGACTCATAAGTTAAACCTAATTCAAACTTATGTTTCTTGCCGACCGACTTGGGCTATGAGTCAGAGCTTGGCTAGCCGTAACATTTTTTGTGGCCTAACAGACTTATTTCGACCAGGAGACTTCTTTTTTAAAATACTTTCCATTCTTCTCAAGTTGTTAACCTACCTGAGAATCGTATTTCGGCTATGAACGATATCATGACGTTTAAGTTGAAAGTGAACACGAAAAAGCCGTTGCGATAGACTCACTATTTCGCACATATCCATCGTAAGCAGACAGACTGTGTTATATCTTTCGCTGCTCCATGAATAATGAAATGGCATTATGTACAGAGGTCTGCAATCTCAGTTCCCCCTCCAAACAATGACTGCCGCATGTGTACTAGCAATTTCAAAAACATCTGGTCTTTCTCGATCACGTTGTATAAGAAATTAGTCATATAATACAATATAATTGAAAATAGCTAGTGTTAAGAAGGTTTATCATCATGACATACTTTTTGATGATGTACACAAAATTTAATTCAAAATTTTGAGTCGATTTTGACTCAAGCATTAAAAATATTTCCAGTATTTTGTGAAAACTGTCATGCAATTAAAACTTTATTGAATTTAATTTAAAATGTTTTTACAAGTTTTCAAAAACTTCTACATACCAGCAAAAGGAACAGTTTGCCAGTCTCAGCAGTAAAGGTTTGGACTTAAACACTTTGTACAGCGCCGATGCTTTCTTATTGCTTGGTTTATATGTTGATTCTGCTGCACACTTTTCAGATGTTTCCTAAGAAAAAGCAATAATTACATGAGACTGAAAATATATAACCCTTTTATTGGCATAAATAGTATAATCTATTTAAAACTAAATTATACAGTCATAACACTATTAAAGTCAATCTGCATTTAACTTAAGAAGGTAGGAGGAAAAATGTCTGTAATTTATTAGGAAATTCACTAGAATAATCTGACTGAGATTACAAATAACCTTTATATATATATATATATATATATATATATATATATATATATATATATATATATATATATATAAATGAATGTTTGTATGTATGTATGAGCCTTATGCATTACTAAACTTCTTGATCCCCATGAAACTTTGGGAAATTATAATTAAATAATACTTAACTAATTGAATACTTAAGAGCTCACTTGCTCACGCGTTTTGAACCAGTTGTTCCTTTTAAGCTCTTACCTATTCACTTAGTGAAGTATTATTTAATTATAGTTAAACAGTGAATTCAAGATGAGTACAACAAGCAACATTGGGAAATTGTTGAGTAAATTCTTGGGAAGGTTTCTGACATAGTAAATCTCAACTGCATAGTAAGTTTGCTGCATATGACCCCCCCCCCCCCAATTCAATTAATTTTAGCAGAAAAATATCAACCTATAAATGATGAAAGGTTTTTAGCAAAACAGCTTTCCAATGACATATTTTTTTTCAACCTGTAATTTTTAAGTACAAAAATAGCATAAAATATGATTTTCTATCTTGACTGAGATTATAAATCTTGACCTTTATCCCTTATATTTTGTGGGCTTTGAAACGGTTATTTTGATATTATAACTAAGATGTCTTTTAAGTTTCCAGTTTCTTGTACTTTAGTGAACAACAGAACTGTAGGTACAAAGTACAAATCAAGGTGTTATTTAAAAATATTGTTTAAATCCATGAATTTTGTAGTCCATTACGTTTGGTGAAACTTAATTAATCACTTTTACATTACTTAATGACTATCCGAACTTTAAATTATTTTGTAAATTTGTAAAAACTTACTGTGACAGCTAACTTAACCTACTGAGACTGCTTGGAAAAACTTAACAACTACAAGTAGAAAATGTAGACACTGATGAAGATCACAATAGTGTGATTGAAAACATTCTGTCTCAGTAAGTTCTTACAAATTTACAAAACAAAGTTCGAAATTGTCATAAACTAATGTAAAAGTGACTAATTTTTTAAATCTCAGTTATTTCTTTTATAAATTTAATAAGGAAAATGAAAAGGGACCTAAAGTCTTAGATTGTTTTCTTAGTGGGATTGAAATCTTTAATAACTTACACTTTTCATTATACTGTTTATTTCAATGTTTTCTCATTAAATGTGAAAGTAATGGGTAAATAAAAATAACAATAATGTGAGTTTTGAGGAAAACACTACGAGTCAAATAACTTTTTTATTATGTGTGTCCAAGAAAAAAATAGTAATAACAACTTTAGAATCAATATTAGTCTAAAAAAAACACGAGTTACAGAACAATAATCAACTAGAATATGAAAATTGATATCTTTACCCTGATTTCTTGTTTTGTTTATACTGTGCATTTTTGTACTTAGCTTACTTTGAAACGCTTTTTGTTTTCCATATAAAAAATATTATCTAAAAGCAATGGTTACTAGGTTTGACAATAACCTTAAAATCAGTTATGGTCTGAGTTGACAATGGGATACATTTCACGAAACGACTGTCCTCAACAATTATAAATTAAGTACTACTATAGGCAAGTATAAAATCTTTACAAGTGTTTTAATTAAAAATTAGTAGCTCTTGTGAAGATGAAATCAACAAATATGGAAGGAAATATTAGTAGTTTAATGTTTTTGTTTAAATTTTAGTAATTTCCACTTTTTTAAAAAATGTCTGATTGTATTTTAATATTTCTGTTTATCAAAAAAAAAGAAAATAGTGCAAATTGTACTAATAAATAAAAACAAAAAAATGAACAAGCTATCGGTTTCATAAATGTTTATATCATAGACTATTTTATTTAATAAATATTTCAATAAATTATTACAGCAAATAACCCTTTTTCAAAGAAGGAGTTTATTGATTTATTAAAATTTCATATTTAGCTAAAAATAAACACATATTCTTACCTTACTCAATGCAACTTCACCTTTTGGTGGGGCATTTTCTAAATCTTTTGCAATACTTTCAGGAAGTATTTTGTTGTTAAGTTCGGCAATTTTTCTTACAATGTTGGCAGCTTTTGTGTTAAACCCTTTAGTTACAAGCCATCTAATAGATTCTGGAACTATCCTGGACAGATCATGTTTTCAATCATTACAAAGCAATGTACATTATTTCCTGTTTTTAAGTACAAACAAAAACTTAATTTATCGTTTTGAGCAATCAAACATGTTCATGAAGGCTATCAATTTTCATACTTCTTTACTTGATAGACTCATTAATTTTAGATTAATGGTGCCCAAAATCATAATTTGTTTTATCAATAATTAATGAAGAAAGGATTTTATCATGATAATTGTTTAAAGTATATATTGTATGTTTAATTGTATGTTACCACGCTACTTTTACCATGTACTTGTGGTAAAAAACAAATTTAGAAAACAATTTGTTATAGCAGTATTGTCCCATTTGATGTGGTTCATTGGGCTAATGATATAGTCTAGCTCAATGCAGACATAAGAGGTGTGATCAAAAACTATGGTGAATGAATTTTTATAGTGGCAACTGCTGAGTGCTACATCCATATGATGTAATTTGCCTAGTAGCAAGATCTGTTGAGACAGACGGCGACAAGTTTCAACACTCTGGAGCTTGCCAGTTGACTGCCAGAGCCGCTCTAGTGAGGTTGTGTTTATCGTGTCTGTCTTTATTAATTTATTTACATTATAAGTTCAGCAAGTCATTATTCAGTTTATTACAAACTTTAAAGTTTTACTGATTCTCAGGCTCAACAAAGTCTACAAGTTGGCTATAACTCTTAAACACTGAACTTAAATTTACAAATAAGTGCCAAAAAAATACTTGAAAATCTACCAAATTATTTAATATCATTATTTCAGTTTATTTCTTGCTCTGATTTAGTTTGGAAAATATATTTCATTATAATTACAGAGATTGATGCTGACAGAAATGAGTATTGTAAGCGCTTCAATACTGATAAACAAAATTTCAATTTTTCGTTTTAAATAAATAAAACTTACTAACCGTAAAACTTCAAGTTATTTTTGCAATAATTTCTTCTGAAAATAATTCCTTGGCAATCAAAATGTATATAAGGATCTGAATAAAATGTTATTATAGTTTGGAGGCTTTATTTATTTAAAATAAAAAAATTATGCAACAGTTACTCTAAATTCTTATTAAAATTCCAATTATTCATTTGAAACTGAAATGTATATTATGATTAAAAAATTATTACTTTAAAACATAAAGTCATTATGCTTTTGAGATTTATTGATAATACTTATAGATCAAAATTTTGTTGCTGTTCATGATGAGCTGGTTTTTAATTACTTATTACACTTTTGCTATCACTTGCAACCAGAGTTTTTGTTAACTAAAGATTGTTAAATTGTTACCTTACACTTGGAGGAAACGTTTTCGTCTTACTACTTCTTTGGTACTTGAAAGTTAGAAGTGATGAGATCGAAAAGTATGTGTAATCTGTGCCATATTTGTTCATTTAGGATGTCATTTTTATGTGGGTTGCTATGTCTGTATATTTCATATTGTTCTAGTGTGTTTAATTTATGGTCTTTGTTACATGTGTGGAGGATGCTCATATTATTTTCCATACTATTTCATGAGTGTTTAGTGTCCATGAGGTGATTTTTTATTGCAAAGGTGGATATACAGTGCCGGCAAAAAGTTTAGGGACACCCCTACATTTATATGTTTTTGCTATTGTCCTAAAACTTTCTGCCAATCATATATTAGTAACTTATCAATGAATTAAGCATGAAAAGTTACGATTTTCCTGAAATTTTCATTCATTTATAAGTAAGGGTTGGCAAATTATAAATTTTTTTCCCATTTTAAAATTTTTGAGGAAACCCCTGTTTTTTTCTAATTAAAAATGTATAATAAAAAAAATACACATCTGATTAAAATGATACTTTGTACAAATGTTTAGCATAACATTTAGAATGTAAATATGCATTATTTATTATTTACAAAAAATCACCTCTCATCAGGTTAACTTTGCTTTAGATTTTCAGATTTTTCAGCATAAAATTCTCCACTTGGAGCGGAACTGACTGTACCGTTGTGTTCCTCGCGTCATGGCGGGTCGGGGGTACAGTCAGTTCCGCTCCAAGTGGCTCCGTTCACTAGATATTCGCTATTGAAATGTGAGAATTTTATGCTGAAAAATCTGAAAATCTAAAGCAAAGTTAACCTGGTACCAAATGAGAGGTGATTTTTTGTAAATAATAAATAATGCATATTTACATTCTAAATGTTATGTTAAACATTTGTACAAAGTATCATTTTAATCAGATGTGTATTTTTTTTATTATACATTTTTTAATAGAAAAAAACAGGGGTTTCCTCAAAAATTTTAAAATGGGAAAAAAATTTATAATTTGCCAACCCTTACTTATAAATGAATGAAAATTTCAGGAAAATCGTAACTTTTCATGCTTAATTCATTGATAAGTTACTAATATATGATTGGCAGAAAGTTTTAGGACAATAGCAAAAACATATAAATGTAGGGGTGTCCCTAAACTTTTTGCCGGCACTGTAAAGGCTACAAAAGCGCACTGCATACTACTATTGAATCCACCTTCACAAATCACCTCATGGACACTAAACACTCATGCAAAAGTATGGAAAATAAAAGTATCCTCTAAATAAGCAACAAAGGCTATACACTAGAAGATACTAGAACAATATGAAATATACAGACATAGCAACACACATAAAAATGACATCCTAAATGAACAAACACAGCACAGATCACACATACTCTTCAATCACATCACTTCTAACTTTCAAAAAATGGCACCATAGAAGAACAACTGCAGCAATCCTAGCGGCAAAAATACTAGGCTGAAGAATTCGTAAGACAAAAACGTTTCCTCCAAGTATAAGTTAACAATTTAACAAACTTTAGTTATAGTTATTCTTAGAAATAAATAAAAGAAATGTTATAGAATTTATTTGTTCACTTACCATGCATAAAATATGAATAAGAGACCTGGTGTGTAAATTATGCGAAGAAGTAACCTCCAGTCCTTAAAGTACCACATGACACCCCCTAATATAGCTTCTCCAACGCAGAAGAAGCAGCTCATTAAGATACTTCCAAACATGCGTTTTTTAGGACCGACTATTTCCATCCCTGAAAAATAATTTATGACAGATGGTAGGTAATTAATTGAATTATTAATTAAATGAAATTGATTAATTTTCTTTCAATGAAATTAGAAATTGATCATTTTAGAAATATATATATTCTTCATATAAATTATGATGAAAAAGGTAATGAAATTAAATAATATAAAAAGAATATTCGGCTAATAAAGATTAATGTACAACAAATTTGCAGAATATTTAACTACATATGATTGTTACAGATACAGGAGAAACTGATATAAAGGGTACTTTAGAGAAGAGTAGAGAGAAGGTTTATAGGTCTTATTTGATTGTAGTGTATTTAAACTCCCTGACTGAATTCTCACTGCTAAGGAATACTCCTTTTCATGATAACTAGATATTAATGGGCATGACCAATACTTTAGTAATAGTAAGTTCTTATTATATGTAGTGTTTGTTTCTATAGAATGATTCACACAAAAAGCTCATGATTTACATTAGTCCATTATTTGAATAGGAATATGCCCAAGAAAACCCGGAGGTTTCATTTGGCTATCAAATGATGCAGGAGGTCTTGGAGTTTTGATTCCATGTCATGTATTTGCATGTTGTGCCAGAGTTTTAGGCATTTGTCAAAAGATGATGCTGCATGTCATGCCGGATCTTTAGGCATTTGTCAATAGATGATGCTGCATGTCACGCCGGAACTGTAGGCATTTGTTCAATGAACACTGAAGAGAACCGACGCATTTTATTCTTTTACAAGTAATTACCAGTGAATCACTTGTAATAATTTTATTTTATTCGATTACAAGTGAATTCTTTGAGGAAATGGATGAAATTGAGCTGCATCAAGGGTACTTTCATCAGGATGGTGGCACTTGCCTTATGCCACTTGAGTCTACAATGCTGATCCAAAGTTACTTTGAAAACCGCTTAATTTCTAGGAATTTGTGACCAAGATCACCATCCCAGAATTCTTCCTGTGGAGTTATCTAAAAAGAAGAGTCTACGCTTAACGCCCTTGGACTTTGAACGATCTGATGGACAATATCCCCCCACGTGAAATCAACAGTATTGTCTGCCCAGGCAAACTGGCAAATAACGTGTTCACCTGTGCCTAGATGGGGAAAGAGGACATTTCCAACACAACCTTTAACGACCAATTAATCTCCTAGATATACTGTACATGTATGACACAATAACATGTGTAATGTTATTTTGTATTACCACCTAAATAGACTAATTTGATATGATAATTCTAACTGTCATCGCGAGATAGCAACAGCTGACCGATAGTAAAACAGCTGTGCGGGCAAAGTTTGATATTTCCGGTATAGTTTTAAAATGAAATAAGAGAGTCGTTGGGAAAGAGACTGAGACTAGCAAGTCAAGAGAGAACACGTTTTCCTGGGAACCGACAGACTGCATCCAGCTGCATGCTAACTTCCCGAGGGAACTAGTGAGAGGTAACACTAAGTCATTGTATCAGTTCATAACAGGTAAATGATTTATTTAATGTTCCTTTTTATATTTGTTAATAATTCATATGTTTATTTGAACGCACTGCCCATGGCCCCCGGAGGATTTTATGTCATTTATTTGTGCTAATTAAAATTAATATCGAGGATTCGCCGTTTTATTAAATCATCCGGCGGTAGTGACGTTTGACATGTTACTTGAATTTTTCTTATTAAAATAAATATAAAATGAAAATCATAAGATTTATATGAATCACCCTTGATTCAATCAAATGTATATATTGTATTACTTTATAAATTTTTTCTAATTACAAAAAGGAACTACAGTTGAACTTCTTTTTCTTGTATAATGAAAAATTTCAGAAAATAGCATCATGAATTTCAAGAAAGAAGCTTTTGCTGTAGAATGCTAGAAGTAATCCAGATTTAAGAGGAAATGCAATCTGCTTACAGCTTTAGTAATCAAATTCTTGAAATATCAAGAACAAGTTAAACTGTAGTCTTAATTCTTGAGATCTGAGGTACTTAGACCTATTGTAAACTATGAGACCATTTGGTATAAGAAATATTGACCAAAGGTCATAAGAAAATTGAGTAGCTACAGCACAGATGTATTTTGCATGATACAGAGAACAAGGCTACTCATAGGTAATTTTCGAGTTGATCATACCCTTTGGATAAATGTAACAAAAGAAAATATCCAACGACTTAGGAAACAAAATATGACTATCGGAATGGTGCTACTCATTCAACATAAAAAATTGCAAATGTTAATATTTGCCATAAAATTGTGATAAATATTATCTTGAATAAAAAATAGTCACTTAATTCTTAGCAAATTTATGGCCTTGAAAAAATTATTCTGTTGATATCAGTCTTGTGCATAGCTTTCAGTATTCAACTGCGAAATGCATTTGTTGAAAAACTTCAGTAAGTAGTGGTTTTTTCCAACTATAATAAATAAGTAAAAATATCAATACTGCTGGTTACTATCAGATGTTGACAAAATATATTGAGCTATTCCAAAAATGTATTGAACAACGATGCTCGTCTTTACTGGTTATATGAATACTACTCGTAGGAGACATTAATTGTTTACATTTTGAAGTGAGAGGAATTGGTGAAACCTTAGTACTAAAGCAATTCATTAAATTTTTATGACACAAAGTTTGACTGGTTTAGCAAGTTTGGGAAGCTTTCGGGTGAAACATCTTTTATAGACAGCAACTAGTTTAGAGAAGCTGTTAAAATGAGGATGACCATTTGTAGGAGGTTTTTACGACTTCTAAAACTTACATACAATACATAAGAATACAAATATTTTATTTAAGTAAATAAAAAATTAATTTTTCAGGAATGTTTTTATCATTCTTGGATTATATTTAAGATATCCTATCCATACCTATTTGTCGCTTTTCTTCAATGATTATATACCTAATAAAGTTAGTTTTCACATTGTATTGGATTATGAAAATATACTTGGTTTACACTTGAATATACTCATTATAAAAGAAAAAAATATTAGTTAGTCCTGTTGAATTATGACTTTGCTGACAGGACCAGTTCGCGACACATGCGATTCTATAGAATGCCAGCATTCTTTATTTCCTTTACCATTGCAAGACAAAGTTCTCAATGTCATACACTCTTATTTTATATATCATTGAGGGCATTACTAATTTCTCAAAAATTCTAATGGAGAAAGAAGTCTTTGAAACCTTAAAATCATTAAAAATTATTTACTGTCAATCATTTGATGGTTGCATGTTAATGAATTCCAGGCATTAACATATTGTAAATGAATACCACATCTAAATATGTACTATTACTAATCTAACTCAGTTTTAAAATGTTTTCTGAGTTAAAAGCAAAAATATATGTAAACAACATTTTCTTTATTTAATCTTATCTTATTTATATGCCTTCGTTTTGTAGCTTAACAATACGTTATATCACTTATTACAATTTGAAATGACTTACTTCATTTAAGACGAACACGTTATTGCCAAGTGTAAGTTAACAATTTTAACAACTTACATAATTAAAATGTCTGGTAGGAAGTATTTTCAATTTGTAATAAGTGATTAACAACCAGCTTGTCATGAACAACAAATTTTCAAAATACATTAAATCCCAAGTGAAACATTGCAAACTATTTATTCTAAAGGGCATGGTTTTATAAAAATCAAATTTTGATTATTTTTTTAGACAACTTGAATATAACTTTTTTTATAAATTTTATATAATTATATTTGGCCTTGTTTGTGGAGGGTTGTAGGAGAGGAAGAAATTAGTTGTAAAGGGAAGGAAACAAATTCATAAATTACATTTGGAATGACTATGACTGCTGAATATTAATTGCTTAAAGTATTTGTTGGAAAATGAAAAAGTCCTTTACACTTAGAAGATACTTACATGCCAAGTAAATAAATATACTTTGTCACTACTTTGCTCACAATACAAACAATAATTATATAAACAAAAAAAACAGAGTGAGTTAATAATTTTAACAACGTATATTAATAAAATCTCTAGTGGCAAATAATTTTATATTGTAATAAGTGATCAACAACTAGCTCATCATGAAGAACAACAAATTTTAGAAAAAACAGCATGTCATGTTCCAAAATCAGGTTGAAGACATAATTATGCTTATTTAAACACTTTTGTTATTAAACCAAGTCCTTCATCAAATATCAAGTAACAATCTTGAATTTTTATACAAATAAATGTAATTAGCAATGCATTTAGATATGTGAATTCTTTCTTAATATTTCAGAAGAATGTAGGTCAGTTAATAAATAACCATGTTAAGGTCAATTTCAATAGCAGCTTTGATATAAAATTATATAATTTTATTACAAATAGTGTTATCATTACAATTTAATTTTATGATAATTTAATTTATGTTACAATTAAACAGCTTAATGACTTTAACAAAAATCTGCAAGATTTTGTTGACAATGTAATTTAAAACTACGAATGGATTTTATTGTAATTAAATAATAATTTATTTAAATAGTTATTTATTTTATTTAATTGTGTAATAATTTATTTTATTTAATCAAATATTTTAAATTATCCTATCAACTTGAGTAAAATAAACTCTATAATAAGCACACAAAGAATGAAAACCAGTAAAAGACAGAGAAAATAAAATATGAAATTTAAGGATGATGTAGTTAACAATTTAATGTAACAAACTGATATATAAAGAGTAATGAAAAATATGTTTTAGAAATGAATATATTTTTGCAGTGGAAGCATTTAGTAAAATAAGATTATAATTTTAAAAAGAAAGATATTTGCACCTCTTAGAAAAGGTTTGAGAAACTAATGGAATGTTTTTTTAAACAACATAACATAGAACAATTAATATATAAAAAAATTAAGTAAATTCCTACTGAGGTTAACAAAGACAAATTTTATTTGAGTTACTCTAGAGCACTATTTATGATAATGTATGGTAACCATAGCAACAGTTTAAGGTTGTACATTGAAGGTTTCGATGACAACCAGATCGAGAAAAAGAATCATATACATCTTTGAGAAATATATATTTCTAGGTTTTGGAAAGTTGTTGCACTGCCAAGGAGTGCTAAACTTCGAACATAAGATTTTTAGTTCAAATCCAGCTTGACCCTACAAATTTTATAATTTAATTATTGAATAAATATTTGAAAAAACTGTATTAACATCAATTGTTATCCACTATAGGTTAAAAAAATGTTTTTTTGAACTGAATTTGATGAATAAATGCGTACTTTATTAACAATTGAAAATTTGTTCAAGATACAATATCAGGAGAGTATGAGGTAATAGAAGGGATTTAATAATGTGGAATTTATTACAAAATAAATGAAAATTATCTTGAATATAGATTTGGGGAATAATCAATATAAATTGTCAATTCCTCATTATTGGGGTTTGTAAATCTTAACTCATTGTTGATTATTTCTTCTCACTGACTGTGTTTATAAGCCTTTTTAGAAAATCTTGGAATGATTCCCATGAGCTTGTTTTTACAATTACACTTGTAGTTTGTCTTCAACACAGTGTACAAAATGCCCAAGATTGAAAAAAACACAAGATGTGTGTTTTTAGTCTTAAATAAATTGTCTGGGGTGAGAAATTAAATACACTGTGCTACACTCCACTTAGTTACTGGTTCATTTTATTGGTTTGCGATGAATATAAAAGTCATCCAATCTCCTGGCCATTTTCTAAATTTCCGGATCATACAAAATTGAAGCATGACTAAAAGTGGGTTCATTGAAAAATGTAAATAAGTTTAAAGGCACATGAATACTGAAAAATACTGAAACTAAATTGTAGAACATGAATTGGTCAAGGTATTAATGCAGAACAACTAAGAGAGATACTGGAATATTCAAAGTACTGAAGTTAAAATATAACAATTGACCTTATAAGTATTGACAAATAAATTCATCATATCCTGAGACAAAACAGAAGTATGACAAGCGGGAAATTTAGAGCAACGTATTTGCAATAAAGGACCTGATATTTTACAACACTGAGCGTATGATTTCTCAATAATAAATTCACAAAACCGTCAACTATTTTAAACAAAAATTGTAGACAATTTAATAACGAATAATATTTAAATGATGTTTGTTTTATACATAGCAGAATCTCGATAATTGGAGATAGAGAGGACCGAGGCCCCCTTGAATTACCGAAAACTTGGATTACATGGAAATACGGTCCTGTGCATTAGAAAAAATAGGAGTTATAATGAACCCTAATACTATGGGGAATTTAAATGAACTAAATAAGTTTATAGAACTTTACATTAACATTGCTTGGAAGCCCGACTCATTTTCTTTGCATACCGTATTGGTATAAACATTTCTTAGAAGCTCGACTCAACATTTTCTTTCAAAGAGATAAAATAGGCTCAAATAGAAATAGGTTCAAATTTAACGGAAGTTCGAAATATCGGGACTCGGAATTTCGAAACTCTACTGTATTATAACTTTAGTTTTAAAAATAAATGTTAATGAAATTGATGTACTACTCGCCTTGCTTTTAACATTGGAGTAACATAAACAATTATACTTTTTTTTTATTAACTTGGCCAAAAACTATTTCTTACTGATTTATTCACAGACGTGTTTAGCGCTAAGTTGGCGCATTATTCAATGTTTTGAATTACTAACAAGGTTGCTCAGGTGTCCTGCAATACAGAATGTACTGAGCAACATTCTTGTCAGTAATTCACAGTATTGAATAATGCGCTGACTTAGCACGAAACGCGTCTGCTGAAAAAATAAAAAAATAGTGGTTTATTTGCCAAGTTAATTCAAGAAAGTGTAATTTATACAGAAAACCTCAAGATGTACAACACAAAAAACTGAAAGTTATAAAAAATTTACTCATAACCTGATATGTGAAATTTAATAAGCTACGTACCTAAAATGAAACAAGCACTGAAGATGTTTCCTCCTACAAGAGCATCCAAAAATTCAAAAATTGCAAACATTAAGTAGTTTACAGAGAACGAGCGCACTACTCCCATTATAGCAGAAAGGACAGTTACGATAACCAGCATTGTCCTTCTTCCAAACCTAAATAATATGATTTCAAATTTTAATTTATAAGAAAGTATGAAAATGTTGTAACTCTAATAACTTTATTGTAATATTTTAACCATTAGTTTCTTACATTTAAGGTAAACTGATTAGCTTGTACAAGGTTAAATTTGTTCATTTGATTTTGTATCAAACTATGTGTGTATCATTAGAAAAAGTAAGAGCATTTGTGCTCATAAACTTGAGTTGAAATAGAAAAAAAAACTATGGCAATATTTACATACAATATCTAACCAATAAATGGTAAAATGATTTAATGTGGGAGCTAAGATGCAATGTAGCCTGACCAATGGTTTGCATGTAGCATGATCCCCAATGAGCCATCATTACTCCTCAGAATGTTGAACTGTGCATACATTGCTAGTTGTGTTTACTTACACTTACTGTTTACTTTACAATTTATCAAAATTGGGATTGATGAATACACTGAGCAGCAACTCAACAGTGTTTCTGGTGAAGCTGAGAAATAGCTCAAGAAATTACCATTATGTGAGAGCAGTTTAAGGTGATAATCCAATAAAAACAACAAATTTAAGAGAAATGCTCATTTTAAAGATGGCTAAGAAGATTCCAAGGATGTTTTAAAGGTGGGACATGTCCTTGATGAAAACATTGATCATGTGTGGTCTTTTTCTTTACTGTCGTGTGGTTGTTTTCACTCAGTTACCCAATAATTGCCAATTATTTATTCAGTTAATTCAAAATGATTACAACAAGCAATTTTAGATGAGTTTTAAAATGAGTTTTCATGATTTAAAACATAAATACCTGTCTGAAACAAATCCTGCAAAAGGAAGTCCGATGAACTGAGCAATGTTGTTGATACTTCCGATTGATGTTCTTTTCCAGTCATTATCATCACATATCATGTCAAACTAAAAAAATATTAAGGCTCATTAGAATATTTTTTACAAAAATAATCCAATAAAATACTAGGACTGGAGTTGTCAGATTCCACAATATTAGCCCGAAGACTAAGAATTCAATAAAAAAAAAAATAATTTAATATCGAAATCTTGTTGCTGTTCATGATGAGCTGGTTGTTAATTACTTATTACACTTGTGACACTACTTGCAACTAGACTTTTTGTTGACTAAAGGTTGTTAAATTGTAAACTTACACTTGGAGGGAATGTTTTTGTCTTACGACTGACGAGGCTGAAAAAGTCGTAAGACGAATACGTTGACTCCAAGTGTAAGTTAACAATTTAACAACCTTTAGTTACCAAAAGCCTGGTTGTAAATAATATCAAAAGTGTAACAAGAAAATAATTCAAATGAATATGTCAAGTTTATTTTTAAACCATTTATAAAAGTCAGTTAAATTAAATTCTAACAGGTCGAAAAGGATTGGGGCAACAGTGATTTATTTTTCAAAGCCAAGGAGAATGTCACTAGTAGGGAAATGCTATATTCTAAATAGCCTTAAAAGAAAGAGAAATATAAGGCTGGTATGATCATTAGAACAAAATGGGATGGCTATTATGTGATTGTACCCCCTGAAGATATAGAACCATGTAAAAGGTTAGCTACGTCATTAGCAATATGCTGAAACTTGTTTATGAGCTTCTAATGTAAAGAGTAAATGTAACTGTAGTCGAGCAAAAGGGTAATCTATATCAGGATGTCACTGTGATGGCTACCAGATCTGAAAGTGTAATAAGATTTTGATTTATTTCTACCTTTCCTCCTTTTTCAATCTATTACCAGTTGTATCCTTTCTATAGAGTATTTACAAAAAACTAATGGGTCATGCAAAAATGGATTCTCATTAGTCTTATAAAAGTGTGTGTGTGTGTGTGTGTGTGTCTTTGTGTGGGTTTGTTTGATCGTGTGTTTGTGTGTGGGTTTGTGTGTGTCTCTTTGTGTGGGTTTGTTTGTTTGTTTGATCGTGTGTTTGTGTATGTGTGTGTGTGTGTGTGTGTGTGTGTGTGTGTGTGTGTGTGTGTGTGTCTTTGTGTGGGTTTGTTTGTTTGTTTGATCGTGTGTTTGTGTGTGGGTTTGTGTGTGTCTCTTTGTGTGGGTTTGTTTGTTTGTTTGATCGTGTGTTTGTGTGTGTGTTTGTGTATGTGTGTGTGTGTGTGTGTGTGTGTGTGTGTGTGTGTGTGTATGTGTTTGTTTGTTTGAGAAAGAGAGAGAGTGAAAAAAGATGAACATGTTGAAGTTCTCCAATAAAATTTAATATAACAATGATAGGATGTCAAAGGGTGATACTTTTTATATTAACGTACAACTTAGTAGAAACTAAGAATATTTTAAGAACTTCAATATGGAAATATAATTTTCTTTAGAGTGAACAATTTTTATAGTAAGTAACAGATAAAGTTTACTATGTCCAATTTGATTGCCTTTAATGAATATTGATGAAAGTAAAATTTAACTTAGATTTCCTAGTTTCGAAGTGAGATATAAATTTATTTGACTTTATGTTCACCCCACCGAGGTCTTATTGCATTTACAAAAAAAATACATATTACATCCATTGTCTAACTGTGGCATTAGTGCTTTTTTTAGTTATTTTTTAAAACATGTTGAGTTTACAATATTTTGTTCATATGTATGAAAAATTTATAATGTTACTTAATGTTATAAAAACTAATTAAAATGTTGTTTCAAATTTTTGTTATCTATAATTGGTTGTCATAATTATATTTTATTTTAAAAAAATATTTTTTTATATTGATCACCAATATGTTAACTTTATCTTATATTTTTGTTGCTCATGATGTTCAGCAAATATTTTTACTTTAAACCTTGTAATCTTATACTTTTTTTGTATTAACTTGGCAAAAAACCCCTACTTACTGATTTATTCAGCAGGTACGTTTCACACTAGGACAGTGCATTATTCAATGCTGTAAATCACTGACAAGACTGTTGTTTAGTAACAGCATTGAATAATGCGCTGACCTAGTGCGAAACGTATCTGCTACATAAATCAGTAACTAGTGGTTTTTTGCCACGTCAATACAAAAAAACTATAATTTATACAAAAACCTCAAAATGTACAACACAAAAACTGCAACTTTTAATCTTACAGTTTTTAAGACTTGTAATTGCAGTAAGTTTTATCAAAAATTTACTTTATTATAAGTTTTTCCATAACCTGGAATTATTCATATCAAACTAAAACCATATCTCAACATACTAGAACATAATTTTAAAAACACTTAACTAAGTGAATATGTAATTGCTTACGCGTTTCAAAACATTTGTTCCTTTTACGAAGCTAACCCTCTACTGTAAAAGGGAAGAATGATTTGAAACACGTCAGCAAGTAAGCAATTACGTATTAACGTAGTTAAGTATTTTTACAATTAATTTAATCAGTAAGCAACTTACATCAAGCAACTTCATACTAGAACAATACAAATTTATAGATTACAAAAAAACATACTAAATGAATAAACCCAGTATATATCAAATACACTCTTTGGCCACGTTTAATGAATAAGATTCTTTAAAACCAATTATTGGGATTTAAAGATTATTGGCCTTTAAAGCTGGTGGAGCGCATCTTAATAATGCATCTTTGTGATCAGCCTAGACAATGATGATGATTATCTATTGTAGAAAACGTTTGGTCACAGTAGGTTTTTAAAAACTTTCCTTTAATTACAACTTCATGCAAATCGAAAGACTAAAAACTTTCATTTTATCTTATTATGTTAGTAGTTATATCTAGGATAATGTAAAAACCAACAAGGCCATTTAAACAAAAATCAGGATTAATTGCTGTTTTAACAAACAACTCTAAGTAGTATAATCTGGAGATGTACTCATAGTTGTAGATGTATTTATTTTTTAAAATTTTATATGTTATGTGTTTAATAGTAAGCCTATAAAACTATTTCAAAATATTTTGTTTTAATTTTCAAAATTAAATGACCTTTTGAGGATATACTTTAAAAAATTTTAAAAAACCTAAAAAAGATTATTTAACATACTTGTACAACATACTTGTATTTATTTTAAGTAAGCATTATGTAATAGGTTTTGTGTTATACTTGCATCAGTGACTATAGATGTAGAAGTGTCTTCAAATACCCACTCATTGCATGTTTCAGTTACATTGGTCATAAAACCTGATGCTGAACAGTTTGTAGCATTGCTGTGTGCCGTAGGTTTGAATCTTTTGCAGTATGATGGATTTCCTTTCTCATATGGTACAGCTGAAGGAAGCCATGGTGGGTTAAAAGTCGTGCTATCTGTTTCATTTTCACATTCAGGTACATAACATCTGAAATATACGCCATTACAAAGGTGTTAAGTTGGTAAACATAGTGTACACATAATTGTTCAATAAATCTTTATTAATCTATTATGTATTAAAGCATCTCACAAATATCTTAGTTGGTAAACAAAGTGTACACATAATTGTTCAATAAATCTTTATTAATCTATTATGTATTAAATCATCTCACAAATATCTTAGTACTCTTCATTATTATAAGTGGCCAGGTGCATTGAGTAGCCGTTGGGTAAATAAAAGTTTATAGAATGGTATTGTTATGATTGAAAGGTCCATTTATATCGTTTCTTTAAATACTTGTTTTACTTATCGCATTTGAAAAGAAATGTTTAAGGCTTTCATTCATCAAGTATACACTTGACGCATACAAGTGATTTATCCTTTCAAAATAGTGAATACATTCCTGAAAATTATATGAATTAGTTAAGGAGTAGAAAGTTGGCTTGAATTTATTGGGATCTTTCAACAGCTAAATTTTATTTAATATATATTCAAATATATATATATATATATATATATATATATATATATATATATATATTCTTGATATTTTACGTTATCCATTGTTTTTCCATTGCACTGACTTTACAAAGTTAATATATTACTATTGTAAGTAATTTTATCCACCATTAAGTGCAATGATTTTACCTTGTGTGATGAGGCGCCTTTCGGTCACTTGACCATTGTCGAATCACTGATTACTTTTTCTCAATTTTTCTGGTGTGGATGTTCGGTCCGTCGTGTTAGTAATTATTGACGTCATACACGTTTCCTCTTTAACTTCATACTAACTTCATATATATATATATATATATATATATATATATATATATAGTTATTATTGTTAATTGTAAAAAAATTTTCTATCACTAAGTGCGATTAATTTAAATTAATTGTATGTATTGGTGGAAAAACTGTACAATTAACAATAATAACTTTATAAAGTCAGCACAACGGAAAAATAATGGACAACGTTAAATGTATATATGTTTAAATGTTAATGATGTAAAGTGTAAGTTTAGTACGTAATATTTGTGAATTGCATATCAACAAGAACATTGAATGAATATAAGCAAATGAGAAATTAATACACCTAAACTCCAATTTATTTGGATGAAATAAATCTATCATTAAATATTTGCAAACCTATGTCTTTGAAGAATCTATAAGTAATTATTGCGTAACTAAGTGATGAAGTAGTGAACTTACGTGCTGACGTATTTTGAAACAATTGTTTCATTTATGAAGCTAATTCTCTCTTTGTAGGGTTTTGAAAAACATTAGCATGTAGGTTCATAAATATTCACTTTGATACATAATAATTACTTATCGTTTAATCAATGAATTCAAGATGATTACAAGCAACTTTTGAAGATGAGATGAAAATGTCCCAGCACCTGATGTGGATATTTTATAATCAAGAAGTTCTTTATACAATAAATGAAAAAAATAACTTTTTATTACTTTCCCACACATCTTCGAAGGTGTACAGGTAGTAATTACATTCTGGCCTAATTTTCTCTCCTGTATTCTATTCTAACGCATTTTTTTAGAAATACATTTTTCAGTAAAATGTTTTCACCTCATTATTATCTATTTCAACTGCTGAGTTGAGCTCAATGAAGATACTAACAATCTTTAACAGATATAAAAACCATTTATTATCAATAATACTTTAATACATACATATTTCTTTTAAATCAAATTTGTATATCGGTGCAGCAATTTAAATTAAAGTTCATAAAAAAGTTAACAACATTTAGAGTAAATATACTGTCCTGCACCACACTGAATATTCATATGCAGTTCTTTAGTGTTCAATGGCACTTGCTTTTTTACAAAATTAGCACAGTAAAAAAAAATACATACTATCGGATTAACTCCGAGCTCTTAAACGCTAATAGTTAAGTACACTTAAGTAAAACATATACAATAACAGGATGTACTTAACTCCCACTAACAGCACCAGCCACGCAAACCAAAAACAAATACAGGTTTAAATTTAATGTGGCTGGTGCTCCCTCCCCAAGACATTAGCAAACTCGTCCAGCCGCAACCTGCCCCAGCTGCTACCATTGTTGCTGACCGGTGATGTGGGTAATATAAATGTCCCGTGACCATCTAATGGCATCCGAAACCATTAGCCTTTTCATAACTTTAGCATAACGTGGAGATATCCTCAACAACCGGATGATCTCCTCGTTACGACGGTCCCAGGAACCGAGGGCTCCTACCACTAAGGCATTAAGGGTCACTACATAACCCTGAGATCGGAGCTCCTCAGCCAGGTGCGAGTATTTATCAATCTTGGCTTGTCGTGATTCGGCCAGAGACTGATAGCGGTTCTCGAAGGGGACCGCTACATCAACAATTGAAACTTCTTTAGTCCCCTCATTCACCACCACCAGGTCCGGCCTTAAGTTGGAACTCACACCTGGCACCGTTTGATTAACGCGAACATCACCAGTCCGCCGCGGTACCGCCTTTGATAATCTATTTAAAATCGTGTTGTGGCGACCCTGCAAGGGTTAACTCGGATAAATACCAAGTAAGCTTCTTGTTTAAGTACATGTAGTGAAACTGATATATATATATATATATATATATATATATATATATATATATATATATATATATAACCAATATAAAGGCCACAGATAAAAGACTATCATTAGACCTTGATAACCATTAGGATATGGAGAAGACTTGATTCTGTACACCGAACAGATTTCAATGAAGAAGTGTTGTGAACTCAGAATTTTATCGTGTTCTTTAATCATGAGTTAACCATACATATGTTCTTGAAATTTCATATATCTTTTTTAAAACTTAAACCTATTTGTGCATAATACTTTAGGAAGTATATTTTTTATTGCCACTTCAGGAGAACTTTCCTTTTAACACAAATAATTACAAATTTACATAAAAAGGAGTATAAAGGATAGAAATGTTATGTCCCAAATACAATCAAAACGTTTATAAATGATTTTTATATTTTTAAAAGTAGAATCAAATTTATGTTGAGAAGCAATTAATAAATCTTATGTCGACAAGTCGCAGATTAAAATGTTTCCAGTAATGAAAAAAATCTATTAAATACCTATAGTTTAGATGGCTTGTGGTGAAGACATAACTCAAAACAGGGAAAGATGAAAACAAGACGGGGAAGAAGAGAAGTGCGTAGCTGAAGATCTGGTACTTGCCAAACTGGCCTAAGTCCTGAAGAATCACATCGAGATCCATCCTATAAACATAAAAGTAGAAGATAAATTACACATTAGGATTTTTAAAAAACACTGGTTTACACTTAATACACCATTAAAAACTCATTATTTCAAGACAGCCAAATTAGTACTGTATATTGTATAAGGGCTTTATAATAAACAACAGTAAACTAACAACTTGGGTGAGGTCTTGATCTGTTACCCTCATGTCATCTAACCACTAATTGATCTCTAGACTAAAAGGTCAATTAATATTTTGTTTAAAACAACCGTTCTCTTTAACTTCTTTATTTAAAATTGTTTTAGATTACAAGACAATTACAGTAGAAAATGTCTAAATTTTGAAATACACATTGTTTGTGCTGAAAATGTTTAATTGGGGGTAAAAAAATAAGGAACTTGAATCTGTGTTCAAGATGAGACAGTAACCTCTTCCTAATCCATTGTAAACAACACAAGTTTTAATATTTGCTGATTCCATCTTCACGTGAGTTGTTCGATCAGTTCGGCTGTCCTCAACAAATGTAAGTAAGTGCTACTACAGACAGGTTTGTAAAATATCTACAAGTGTTATAGTGACAAGTTTTAATATTTGTTGATTCCATCTTCACGTGAGTTGTTCGATCAGTTCGGCTGTCCTCAACAAATGTAAGTAAGTGCTACTACAGACAGGTTTGTAAAATATCTACAAGTGTTATAGTGACAAGTTTTAATATTTGTTGATTCCATCTTCACGTGAGTTGTTCGATCAGTTCGGCTGTCCTCAACAAATGTAAGTAAGTGCTACTACAGACAGGTTTGTAAAATATCTACAAGTGTTATAGTGACAAGTTTTAATATTTGTTGATTCCGTCTTCACGTGAGTTGTTCGATCAGTTCGGCTGTCCTCAACAAATGTAAGTAAGTGCTACTACAGACAGGTTTGTAAAATATCTACAAGTGTTATAGTGACAAGTTTTAATATTTGTTGATTCCATCTTCACGTGAGTTGTTCGATCAGTTCGGCTGTCCTCAACAAATGTAAGTAAGTGCTACTACAGTCAGGTTTGTAAAATATCTACAAGTGTTATAGTGACAAGTTTTAATATTTGTTGATTCCATCTTCACGTGAGTTGTTCGATCAGTTCGGCTGTCCTCAACAAATGTAAGTAAGTGCTACTACAGTCAGGTTTGTAAAATATCTACAAGTGTTATAGTGACAAGTTTTAATATTTGTTGATTCCATCTTCACGTGAGTTGTTCGATCAGTTCAGCTGTCCTCAACAAATGTAAGTAAGTGCTACTACAGACAGGTTTGTAAAATATCTACAAGTGTTCTAGTGACAAGTTTTAATTTAGGAGAATAATTAGAGGCTTAGCGGTTTAGATTTAGAAAGACAAAGTTTGGAAAAGTAACGACTGGACACTGTGTTTATTCAATGAAATAGATTAATATTTAAATAAAAAGTATATACCATACCTACAGAAGAAGAAACAGGATAGGAGAAAATGAGTCAGGGGTGAAAGGAGAGTTGTAAGAACATGACTTACCCTACCAATAATTAAAAAAAAAATTTTTGAGGCCAGGAAAAACTGATGATCAGACATTGTAGAAATAGGAAAATTCTAAAAGATCACTAATAAATTTGAGGCCGGAACCATAATAAAAATAAATACAAAACAGACAAGGACCATATATATTGGGAAACAAAAATTAAAAGTGCACAATAGGAATGAGGGATGCATTTCAAACACCTCAACATGTAGTTTTACCACGCTGAATGTAATAAAATGAACAATATTACTGAGAAATAGAAATAACTACCAAAATTAAAGAAAGGAATTTGTTGAAATAGAAATAGTCTTTAGCAGGACAAATTGGAGTATCAGGTGAATTGAAGAAAGTATTGAAAGAAAATTAGATAATAGAAGCTTCATATGGTGGTATAGTCTATCCATTTTGGGAAGGCGGGTAAAAGATTAAGTCACCGCCCGAGCTCCCAACAATAGCTTGGGTCAGGCGCTCGGCGGCCGGCCGCCCGCGCTAATGAGGCGTAAAAAGCACTCCACTCCAAAATATTATCACATAAAAGTAAGCGTATTTTTTAATTTTTTATTACAGTTTTGATGTCTACGTGTGATTTCATGAAAAACTAGTCCAAACACGACGGAGTTATGTCAATTAGTAAAATTGTACTCACTACAATTTTTTGTAACCACTAATTTTACTAATTGACATAACTCCGTCGTGTTTGGACTAGTTTTTCATGAAATCACACGTAGACATCAAAACTGTAATAAAAAATTAAAAAATACGCTTACTTTTATGTGATAATATTTTGGAGTGGAGTGCTTTTTACGCCTCATTAGCGCGGGCGGCCGGCCGCCGAGCGCCTGACCCAAGCTATTGTTGGGAGCTCGGGCGGTGACTTAATCTTTTACCCGCCTTCCCAAAATGGATAGACTATAAGGGTCATCAGGGACGAAGGGAGTTTGGTAACATTTGGTTTTACAGTAAAGGAAATGCCCTTGGATAGAAAACTACAAGACTAAAGGCATTTAAGCTAGCGGGACAGTGAGATGGTACTTTGCTCCAAGATAAGGCCTCTTGCATGTCTTGACTCATAGTTCAAGGCCGACACACAAATTACCTAGACAGTAATTCCGAGCAAAGAATACACAGCTCATAGGGTTGGGGACTGTCAGGGGTATCACCATCCTTTCATAAGTAAACTTTCATTTAAAAATAGGTTTTCCAAAGCAGAAGACAAAACTGTCACTATTGAAATTTCCATTATTTATACTCTCGAAAAGGGATGGACCGATTCCTAACTTTCGGCTCTCGATTCTTTCAAGTCATAAAATCCTAAAGGATATTCCCTAATAGCTTAGTTAACCTTTTGGTCACATGGAGAAGTCTTTTGAGAGTGCACAAAACGTTCATCCTTGATTTATGAATAGAAATTTCTAAAAACAAACATACCGGATAAAAGTGACAAACTGTCGTCTTTGTTGTGCGTCATAAATAATACAAAATGTTCGTGATCTCAAATAGACATCTGCTTTAATCGTTCAATTCATTCAAGTAATACTTACATAAGACATAGTTGATAATTATTTTCCCCATCACACCGCGCACGTAATTTAACATTTATAAGAACAAGGATCGGAATCGGGACTTTAATCAACGGAGAATCGACGATTGCTCGATTCCATTAGAACCGACGAATTCTGGAGTCGAGAATCGGAATCGGGACTTTAATCAACGGAGAATCGACGATTGCTCGATTCCATTAGAACCGACGAATTCTGGAGTCGAGACTCGGAATCGGGACTTTAATCTACGAAGAATCGACGATTGCTCGATTCCATTAGAACCGACGAATTCTGGAGTCGAGACTCGGAATCGGGACTTTAATCTACGGAGAATCGACGATTGCTCGATTCCATTAGAACCGACGAATTCTGGAGTCGAGACTCGGAATCGGGACTTTAATCTACGAAGAATCGACGATTGCTCGATTCCATTAGAACCGACGAATTCTGGAGTCGAGACTCGGAATCGGGACTTTAATCTACGGAGAATCGACGATTGCTCGATTCCATTAGAACCGACGAATTCTGGAGTCGAGAATCGGAATCGGGACTTTAATCAACGGAGAATCGACGATTGCTCGATTCCATTAGAACCGACGAATTCTGGAGTCGAGAATCGGAATCGGGCCATCCCTACTCTTAAATATTTGGGGATTATAAATAAATTAAACACAATAAAAACCAAATGACCTCAATAAAAAAATTAATTTAATAGCTATAAATTGACAACTTATGTACGTTTCAATGACAAGGTGACCTTGAGAGGTACTCTTATGTTACTGCTGAAAATGATCCCTGGTAGCCGAAATGTACATAAGGTGTCAATAAATAGCTGATAACTTATTTTTTTAAATTTGTGGCTATTAGGTTCTTATTGTGTTTAATGAAATTTTTATGCAAAGCATAACGGAGGGGGCTTCAATAATATAATATTTATAAATTTTGAAGGGCTGAGTAAATTCATTGCAACAAATTACAACAGGTCTTGAATATTCAGTCGAGGTTAAGAGGTTAGGTCATTGCTTTAACAGTAAGGCATATAGAGTAGACTACTAAACCATGCTTAGCATGCCATCGTTAACAATGATACATGAGTGTAGGCAAAGAGGAAAATGTCGACTCTAAAGTTGCATTGTAAATTTATTCAAAGTTACTGTTTAAAATCATTTCTAATTGGTGTGTTTTGAAATGAATTCTTTTTTTAGAAGCATTTAGTTGAAAAGAAAAAGTGGGAAAATTAGTTCATAGACACATGTATGTCTGCAAGCACATTTTACTGCGTTATGATATATGGGATGTGTATTTTCATTGAACTATCTGCATTTTAAATCAAACAGATTGGGATATTTTGTTTTTTGTGACTTTTTGATTAGATTAAGGTCAAATGGTCTATACCAATGAATTTTTTTTAAACTGAAATTTGGCCAAAGTATCCTTAAAATAAGAAAGGTATTTTGCCAGTCAAGGTCGACAAGGTTTGTTTAGAAGGGATGATTTTTTTATTGCTTTCTCCCAAATAGGGGCTGACGGTTTCCATAACTGCTAATGAGAAACTGAAATGTCATTTTTTCGCGAAAAAAACGACCATTACGGATTTTCTACCTGTGTCTTGAGTCTTCTTCAGTGAAATGAGCTACAAGTGAAATAAGGGACCGTCACGGAACTATACCTGCTCTGGGTATTCTACACTCTTCTTAAGAGAGTTTCAACTGTTTTTTTTTTTTTAATAAAGATAAAAGCCAAAATAGCTAACTCAAAATCTCACCAAAAATTAGTTTTTATTAAACACACTAGTTCACAACAGACTAGTTTCGGCGACCATATCGCCCTCCTCAGTAGTAGCCAAGTACTGAGGAAGGGCGTCATCGTCGCCGAAACTAGTCTGTTATAAAGTAATGGGTTTGTTTATTAAAAACTAATTTTTGGTGAGATTTTGAGCTAATTATTTTGACTTTTACCTGTGTGAATAGTTCTCACTAGCTAAGCTCTAATTAACTAAATGTTTTTTTTTTTAAATATTGTTTTCTGATTTCCATCACACTTAAACCAAGTTTTGAACTGGCTAAATGATAATAAATCAGTTCTATCATTTTGCGTATATAAAATCAGCCTAAGAATGCTTCGTCAACGATTTTTTTATATTTATGTGTTTATATTTTTTGTAACGTTTTATCATATATTTTTTAAATTATTTACATAAGTTTATATTTATTTCTATATTTTTGTATGTTTTTCTTTTTAAGATCGTCAACTAAATTCTGGTTTTGAAGGTAGGAGAGAGTACAGAAGCAAGCCTTTATGTCACCCTTTTCTTCATTATGTTTTCAGTAGCTGTATCCACTTTCTTATGCTTCAGCTTTCTTCGTTTCCCTTCCAAGTTTAACTGCAATGGGTAGTGGAAGTGGAGCTTGGTCACTCATTTCGCGCATCCCGGATTCGGTATCACCTGGTTGAATGACCCTAGCTGTGGTAGGAGTAGTTTGGCCGCTTATTTCACACATACATTCATATTTTCTGTGCCACCCATTTCTGGCCTTCATAGCCTTCTTCTCTTGTGAAGATTTGAACATGGCAACAAAGAGTTGAACCTAAGCAACTTTCTAAGCTTTCTTCTAACATTAACTCGAGTGTACTTAGTTCCACATGGAATGCATTCAAAATAATTTATTCTGGAGTTGTGCCCCCGGAATTACTTGGCGGTTAATAATGAATACATAAACACAAACTATAAGTAGAAAATTTTATAGAAACAGGTAAAATGTCGATTTGGAAATTGTTGCTAATTTACAAAAGAATTTGAAAATAAAAATGAAAATTAGAAAACGTTACTAAAAATGAAAAACTAATTAAAATTAAAAACATCAAATGTAAAAAATCGATGTAAAAGCCTATTGTTTAGAATAAAATTGTCTACTGAATGCATTAGAAAAGGATCCCGGAGAAGATGTCATTAGATATAAAGGTACAATTAATCGAAGGGAAGTTTAATTTGAATGGCCTCTACTTTAGAACATTCAAAGGAGGTTTAAAAATTGTAAACTTTTAATTAGGTTTGCGACTAAATTGTCCTTTTCCTTCAAAAGGTTATTAACCATTCACTTTTGTAAACACCGCCTCACCCAAGTTTGTTATCAATCACTGCTAATTGTCTGCCTATTTATTTTGATGTGTCCCTTTAATCGGTTCATTTAGTTAACACGCCTACACTAACTTCGTTTAACCCCAACGCAAAAACCCGGTCTGTTATCTAAAGCATAATTGTCGCTAATGGTGCACAGATGAATCGATAAGCTGTCAATGTTTATGAATAAATTACAATATCCAATTGAAAGGCATTAACTGTTCAGTGATTTATACATTTGGAAAATGTAGTTCGTTTAGCGACAATTGGGCTTTACGTAATTCATGACTTTTTTCACGCAAATAGCTATGTGCTTTTAGTTAAAGGCAAAGGAAACGTTTACAAATAAACGAGAAGAAACAATGTAATTGTGACATCGTTCTATTAATTTTACATAACATTTTTCTTTTCACCAAAAAAGTCATAGTGAATTATTTTTTAAAGTAGGCCTACAGTAAAACTTCTCTAAATCGTTACATTCGGGACCGAGGGGGCGACGAGTTCCAGAAAAAGACGAACTACGGAAGTTGTGAAATTATCATGTAATTATGGGTAAACATAGCACATAAATACGTAAATAGTGATGTAATGTAACTAATGTTGTAATTACATGATTTAAGTCGGCAGTAAAACACAGCACTATAAACTCTAGTAGCCTGCAGTATAATTCTTAATTAGAAATACAGTACGTTACTCTATTTCCATAAAAGACATAAAAAAATAACATATAACAGTACCTTGTACGAACAATAACAGTAGCAATAAGAAAAATATGATATATCAAATCTATTTACTTTTTAGTTTTTAAAATGTCTTGTCTTTTTCTTTACGGTGATTCAGGTCGTTCAAGGAATCCCGAATTCTAACGATAGAATTCAACTCAACCGCACTTTCGCCTTTTCGTAACCGTTGTAGAATGTCGTACTTATCAACCAACGTTAAGGTTTTAATTGTAAAATACTTAACTAAGGGAATACGTAAGGGCTTACTTCCTGACGTGTTTCGAAACAAAGCTTCTACTGGCGGCGTCGCGTTAGGTACAAAGGTTGTCGGGATGGATTTATGACTGTGGAAGGGGTGGGTTATTTTGGTTGTGCGCTATGTAATGGAAAAGGGTGTTGGCTTCAAAATGTGTGTGATCATTTAATATGTTTTCTTTATCTTTTGCGTATTGTTTGTATATCTCGTATTTTTCTAAAGTTGTTAGTTTTTTACTTCGTTTTAATATGTGGAGAATGTTTAAATTAGTATGTATGCCCGTGTGTGTGTGTTGCGTAGCTGGAGGCTTTGCTTCGTAAAAGGAACGATTGTTTCGAAACGCGTCAGCAAGTAAGCCCTTACGTATTCACTTTAAGTATATTTTAATTATAGTTTAATCAGTGAATTCAAGATGATTACAACAAGCAACGTTAAAGTTTTATAGTTATCCCGTATAGATATTTCCCTTTGTATAACCACTGTTGGAAAAAAATATAAAATGAAGAAATGAAACGAAAACTGAGCCGTAGAAAAGAATTTGTACAAACTACAGTGTAACTTATAATGCAACTCTACGCTGTCTATGATGCTGTGGTCAGTCGATCTGTCAGTCAGAGAAGGAGGGGGTTTGGTGGCCCCCGAGGTTATGCAGAGTCTGTTACTGACAATGGCTGCGGGTAGGAATATGGGAACAGGGCTTATGGTAAGGGCTGGATGTGGTCAGTCGATCTGTCAGTCAGAGAAGGAGGGGGTTTGGTGGCCCCCGAGGTTATGCAGAGTCTGTTACTGACAATGGCTGCGGGTAGGAATATGGGAACAGGGTTTATGGTAAGGGCTGGATGCGGTCAGTCGATCTGTCAGTCAGAGAAGGAGGGGGTTTGGTGGCCCCCGAGGTTATGCAGAGTCTGTTACTGACAATGGCTGCGGGTAGGAATATGGGAACAGGGCTTATGGTAAGGGCTGGATGTGGTCAGTCGATCTGTCAGTCAGAGAAGGAGGGGGTTTGGTGACCCCCGAGGTTATGCAGAGTCTGTTACTGACAATGGCTGCGGGTAGGAATATAGGAACAGGGCTTATGGTAAGGGCTGGATGTGGTCAGTCGATCTGTCAGTCAGAGAAGGAGGGGGTTTGGTGGCCCCCGAGGTTATGCAGAGTCTGTTACTGACAATGGCTGCGGGTAGGAATATGGGAACAGGGCTTATGGTAAGGGCTGGATGTGGTCAGTCGATCTGTCAGTCAGAGAAGGAGGGGGTTTGGTGGCCCCCGAGGTTATGCAGAGTCTGTTACTGACAATGGCTGCGGGTAGGAATATGGGAACAGGGCTTATGGTAAGGGCTGGATGTGGTCAGTCGATCTGTCAGTCAGAGAAGGAGGGGGTTTGGTGGCCCCCGAGGTTATGCAGAGTCTGTTACTGACAATGGCTGCGGGTAGGAATATGGGAACAGGGCTTATGGTAAGGGCTGGATGTGGTCAGTCGATCTGTCAGTCAGAGAAGGAGGGGGTTTGGTGGCCCCCGAGGTTAAGCAAGGTCTGTTACTGACAATGGCTGCGGGTAGGAATATGGGAACAGGGCTTATGGTAAGGGCTGGATGTGGTCAGTCGATCTGTCAGTCAGAGAAGGAGGGGGTTTGGTGGCCCCCGAGGTTATGCAGAGTCTGTTACTGACAATGGCTGCGGGTAGGAATATGGGAACAGGGCTTATGGTAAGGGCTGGATGTGGTCAGTCGATCTGTCAGTCAGAAAAGGAGGGGGTTTGGTGGCCCCCGAGGTTATGCAGAGTCTGTTACTGACAATGGCTGCGGGTAGGAATATGGGAACAGGACTTATGGTAAGGGCTGGATGTGGTCAGTCGATCTGTCAGTCAGAGAAGAGGGGGGTTTGGTGGCCCCGAGGTTATGCAGAGTCTGTTACTGACAATGGCTGCGGGTAGGAATATAGGAACAGGGCTTATGGTAAGGGCTGGATGTGGTCAGTCGATCTGTCAGTCAGAGAAGGAGGGGGTTTGGTGGCCCCCGAGGTTATGCAGAGTCTGTTACTGACAATGGCTGCGGGTAGGAATATGGGAACAGGGCTTATGGTAAGGGCTGGATGTGGTCAGTCGATCTGTCAGTCAGAGAAGGAGGGGGTTTGGTGGCCCCCGAGGTTATGCAGAGTCTGTTACTGACAATGGCTGCGGGTAGGAATATGGGAACAGGGCTTATGGTAAGGGCTGGATGTGGTCAGTCGATCTGTCAGTCAGAGAAGGAGGGGGTTTGGTGGCCCCCGAGGTTATGCAGAGTCTGTTACTGACAATGGCTGCGGGTAGGAATATGGGAACAGGGCTTATGGTAAGGGCTGGATGTGGTCAGTCGATCTGTCAGTCAGAGAAGGAGGGGGTTTGGTGGCCCCCGAGGTTAAGCAAGGTCTGTTACTGACAATGGCTGCGGGTAGGAATATGGGAACAGGGCTTATGGTAAGGGCTGGATGTGGTCAGTCGATCTGTCAGTCAGAGAAGGAGGGGGTTTGGTGGCCCCCGAGGTTATGCAGAGTCTGTTACTGACAATGGCTGCGGGTAGGAATATGGGAACAGGGCTTATGGTAAGGGCTGAATGTGGTCAGTCGATCTGTCAGTCAGAGAAGGAGGGGGTTTGGTGGCCCCTGAGGTTATGCAGAGTCTGTTACTGACAATAGCTGCGGGTAGGAATATGGGAACAGGGCTTATGGTAAGGGCTGGATGTGGTCAGTCGATCTGTCAGTCAGAGAAGGAGGGGGTTTGGTGGCCCCCGAGGTTATGCAGAGTCTGTTACTGACAATGGCTGCGGGTAGGAATATGGGAACAGGGCTTATGGTAAGGGCTGGATGTGGTCAGTCGATCTGTCAGTCAGAGAAGGAGGGGGTTTGGTGGCCCCCGAGGTTATGCAGAGTCTGTTACTGACAATGGCTGCGGGTAGGAATATGGGAACAGGGCTTATGGTAAGGGCTGGATGTGGTCAGTCGATCTGTCAGTCAGAGAAGGAGGGGGTTTGGTGGCCCCCGAGGTTATGCAGAGTCTGTTACTGACAATGGCTGCGGGTAGGAATATGGGAACAGGGCTTATGGTAAGGGCTGGATGTGGTCAGTCGATCTGTCAGTCAGAGAAGGAGGGGGTTTGGTGGCCCCCGAGGTTAAGCAAGGTCTGTTACTGACAATGGCTGCGGGTAGGAATATGGGAACAGGGCTTATGGTAAGGGCTGGATGTGGTCAGTCGATCTGTCAGTCAGAGAAGGAGGGGGTTTGGTGGCCCCCGAGGTTATGCAGAGTCTGTTACTGACAATGGCTGCGGGTAGGAATATGGGAACAGGGCTTATGGTAAGGGCTGGATGTGGTCAGTCGATCTGTCAGTCAGAAAAGGAGGGGGTTTGGTGGCCCCCGAGGTTATGCAGAGTCTGTTACTGACAATGGCTGCGGGTAGGAATATGGGAACAGGGCTTATGGTAAGGGCTGGATGTGGTCAGTTGATCTGTCAGTCAGAGAAGGAGGGGGTTTGGTGGCCCCCGAGGTTATGCAGAGTCTGTTACTGACAATGGCTGCGGGTAGGAATATGGGAACAGGGCTTATGGTAAGGGCTGGATGTGGTTAGTCGATCTGTCAGTCAGAGAAGGAGGGGGTTTGGTGGCCCCTGAGGTTATGCAGAGTCTGTTACTGACAATGGCTGCGGGTAGGAATATGGGAACAGGGCTTATGGTAAGGGCTGGATGTGGTCAGTCGATCTGTCAGTCAGAGAAGGAGGGGGTTTGGTGGCCCCCGAGGTTATGCAGAGTCTGTTACTGACAATGGCTGCGGGTAGGAATATGGGAACAGGGCTTATGGTAAGGGCTGGATGTGGTCAGTCGATCTGTCAGTCAGAGAAGGAGGGGGTTTGGTGGCCCCCGAGGTTAAGCAAGGTCTGTTACTGACAATGGCTGCGGGTAGGAATATGGGAACAGGGCTTATGGTAAGGGCTGGATGTGGTCAGTCGATCTGTCAGTCAGAGAAGGAGGGGGTTTGGTGGCCCCCGAGGTTATGCAGAGTCTGTTACTGACAATGGCTGCGGGTAGGAATATGGGAACAGGGCTTATGGTAAGGGCTGGATGTGGTCAGTCGATCTGTCAGTCAGAAAAGGAGGGGGTTTGGTGGCCCCCGAGGTTATGCAGAGTCTGTTACTGACAATGGCTGCGGGTAGGAATATGGGAACAGGGCTTATGGTAAGGGCTGGATGTGGTCAGTTGATCTGTCAGTCAGAGAAGGAGGGGGTTTGGTGGCCCCCGAGGTTATGCAGAGTCTGTTACTGACAATGGCTGCGGGTAGGAATATGGGAACAGGGCTTATGGTAAGGGCTGGATGTGGTTAGTCGATCTGTCAGTCAGAGAAGGAGGGGGTTTGGTGGCCCCTGAGGTTATGCAGAGTCTGTTACTGACAATGGCTGCGGGTAGGAATATGGGAACAGGGCTTATGGTAAGGGCTGGATGTGGTCAGTCGATCTGTCAGTCAGAGAAGGAGGGGGTTTGGTGGCCCCCGAGGTTATGCAGAGTCTGTTACTGACAATGGCTGCGGGTAGGAATATGGGAACAGGGCTTATGGCATTGAGAACTTCTACTATAATTTATCACGCGTATGATATGCGTGAGAATAAAGATTGTGTTGAGAGAGTTTCTCAGTAATAGAAAAATTGGTGTCTGCTATCGGCCCTATCTGATCGCAGGTGCTTATAGTGCCTGACTGTGCAGACTTGCAGTCAATGTTTGTTATTATCGTGATGAAGAGGGTGACGAGTTACTGAAGGTGGTGAATTAAAGAGGGAAGAATTACAGAGGTTCTAATGTACTTTAATTTTAATATTGTGTAAGTAGTTTGTTTTGGAAGATTCACTATACGTGAAGAACAACAGAAACGACAAGAAATAGTACAATTACGTAGAGAACAGTGTTTCCCTTACCATATTCTTTCCAGTGATCTAAATTATCTCTTCTACTGACGTGACCAGTATATGTAGAAAGGTTTCATTTAATTGAAATTTTTTTATCTGTTTGAAGTATCTTAACGTACCAATAAGAAATTTACAATACATCACAATATGTGTCTAGGTTCATATCACGACGTTTAAGCGCGTTAGTTTGTCTAATATGTAAATTAGTTAGTAATAAGCTTATCGAATCTCATCTCGTGCGGATACAATGTCAATGTCACAGCCATGATGCCATTCTTTCCTTCAGTTAATTACCACAAAAGCTATTAGCATGAGAACTTACGTGATAAACTTGTTACTTAATCTTGAGAAATGCATTTTTATGGCAATTGTTGCTTGTGGTAGCTATAAAAAATAATAATTTATGGCATTGCACCGTCTTTATCGCATGACGTTGGGAAAGAGTAAGCAGCAACCGCGAGGAAAACGTGTCACGAGATAAGAACAGAGCCATGTACAAAAGTTGTGAAATAGAAATTTATCTACGTAAAATATTTGCCGCCCGTAATGTTACGATACCATTTCTTTGCGTGTTTAGAAAAATTATCACAAGCGTGGATTAGTTGGACTAATTATTACCACAGAAATGTTAATGCCATTGAAGTTAGAACGGACCAATTATTACCACAGAGATGTTAATGCCATTGAAGGTAGAACGGACCAATTATTACCACAGAGATGTTAATGCCATTGAAGTTAGAACGGACCAATTATTACCACAGAGATGTTAATACCATTAAAGTTAGAACGGACCAATTATTACCACAGAGATGTTAATGCCATTGAAGGTAGAACGGACCAATTATTATCACAGAGATGTTAATGCCATTGAAGGTAGAACGGACCAATTATTACCACAGAGATGTTAATGCCATTGAAGGTAGAACGGACCAATTATTACCACAGAGATGTTAATGCCATTGAAGGTAGAACGGACCAATTATTACCACAGAGATGTTAATGCCATTGAAGGTAGAACGGACCAATTATTACCACAGAGATGTTAATGCCATTGAAGGTAGAACGAAGAAGTTAGAAGTTGGAACCAACTATAGAAAATAATTCTACGAAAGCTCTAAGATAAATCCAATCTTCGTCGCATTTTGTGTGGTTTGCACACATAGCCTGATGAGCAGATTGAGCGTTTCTAGGAAACTATAGCAAAGTAGTGAGATCTAATGGCTCCATATTGATTGTCCGTTATGGTACATTGAGGTAAACGTGCTTCTAGTGAGATCGTATAGACTGTCTACCTTTTTGTACTTGAGAGCCTCATGTTCAATCTAGCATGGCTGCAAAAGCCATGATTATAAAATTATCCAGGATTTTTATTATATTTCCTAATTTTAGATAGGTAATGTAACTGATTTTAATGCAGTACAGAAGGTGACTTTAAGTATAGACTAATAATAGATTTTAACGGTAATTTTTATAAAATAAGCTACTTACTTTCTGATTACAAAGCTGATAGTTTTCTAACATAACTACAACATATTTCTGTATTATTGTTTTGAGATTCCCAAATAATGAAATAAACACGTACGTTTAAAAATTACCAAAATTTTACTAAAATAAAACAAGAAAGCAATAGCATAACTGTTATTTTAAGTAGGAGTGAGCTTACTTGCGTGCACATTGCAGACACTACTTTCCACTGTAATTTAATATTAGTCGTTTATTGTTGTGGCTAGTGTAATGGTTCTAGCTATTGAGTAACCTTTTTGTATTCTAGGCCGTAAGCGTAAGCTACCTGGACCGCTCAGAATTTTAAAAAAACACAAGTATCGCATGCGGCCCGCGGTCTAGCCACTACATCAGCGGCGCATCGTGTCAGATCTTGGAAAGTTAAAACTGGAATTCTGATAGACACTGAAGAGCTACCAGCTAAACACTTGCACTTTCACTTGTCATTTACCGGTAAATTAGACAATATAACACCCACATAGCAGGCCATCACTAAATCAACACGGCCTAGTCCCTGAGTCGTGACCTTACATGCAAGACAGGCTAGCACCGTTCCACGTATGGCAGAAAGCTCTCTGACCTTAGACTTCCACTGGATCTTTGATCGTTATGGGCTGCAAAAGAATCGGACGCGACCTGATTACACTAGGTGTAAAACGCGCTTAGTACAAAAGTCGTGTCCTACTTTAAGCTGCACACTTCTCAAGAGAAACACTACACTACAATCCATAAAGTAGAATCTCAAACAACATCTCACACGCACGCGCACACGAGTAAGTATATATGTAAGAATATTACCTGACAGCACGAAAGTAATATCACTTTCCAAAGAGGACGAGAGCAAACGTCATGATTGCCGATGATGTAAACGTTCGGGACTTGTACTTCCGGACATTTCTCTAAACCAAAGAAATAACTTAACGTCAGCTGAAGTCCATCTTTTTCACACGTCTAACGAGCGAATGGTACTGAAATATCTCAGCTGGGAGACTTAATTATTTTTTAATGGCCAAAAGTTAATAGAAAATGTCATGTAGTCCATTAACGATTATCTGCATAATTGTGTTTGGACAGATAATCAGTTTGATATAAAGTTTAAAGAAATATAATTTAAACATAATTTTATCTGCACTTGATAGTAAAATAAATAAATTAAATGTTACGTATTTATCTTTGTTTAATATTGACGGCGGGCTTTAAATTTGCTAATACCTGATTCTATTTCCGTTTTATCAGTTTTACAAGGGAGTTGTATCGACTAGAGAACCTAACACTATGTACAGGCCTAGATTGAGATACAGTAGTGTCGAAAATCCGAGTCCCTATCTTTTGAACTTCCGTTAAATTCGAGCCTATTTCTATTTCGGACTATTTTATCTATTTGAAAGGAACATCAAATTACTTACTGTTAGGCAATGCACCGTCGCCTCCCGATTAAGATCAACTGTGCTTTGATGATTTACGTGCTTTATTTCTACCCGCAAATATTACGAGCCTAGCCCAGTTGATGGATCCGGGCGTTTTGGAATGTATGGAAATACACACGTTATTTTTAACAATCTCTCTTGGAAACGCCTGAAAGGGAAGAAAGCATTGAAGGCTTTCTAAAAAATATATACTAAAGGAAGTTGTGTACAGTATAGCCGGATCTTGGAAACGCCTGAAAGGGAAGAAAGCATTGAAGGCTTTCTAAAAAATATATACTAAAGGAAGTTGTGTACAGTATAGCCGGATCTTGGAAACGCCTAAAAGGGAAGAAAGCATTGAAGGCTTTCTAAAAAATATATACTAAAGGAAGTTGTGTACAGTATAGCCGGATCTTGGAAACGACTGAAAGGGAAGAAAGCATTGAAGGCTTTCTAAAAAATATATACTAAAGGAAGTTGTGTACAGTATAGCCGGATCTTGGAAACGACTGAAAGGGAAGAAAGCATTGAAGGCTTTCTAAAAAATATATACTAAAGGAAGTTGTGTACAGTATAGCCGGATCTTGGAAACGACTGAAAGGGAAGAAAGCATTGAAGGCTTTCTAAAAAATATATACTAAAGGAAGTTGTGCACAGTATAGCCGGATCTTGGAAACGCCTGAAAGGGAAGAAAGCATTGAAGGCTTTCTAAAAAATATATACTAAAGGAAGTTGTGTACAGTATAGCCGGATCTTGGAAACGACTGAAAGGGAAGAAAGCATTGAAGGCTTTCTAAAAAATATATACTAAAGGAAGTTGTGTACAGTATAGCCGGATCTTGGAAACGACTGAAAGGGAAGAAAGCATTGAAGGCTTTCTAAAAAATATATACTAAAGGAAGTTGTGCACAGTATAGCCGGATCTTGGAAACGCCTGAAAGGGAAGAAAGCATTGAAGGCTTTCTAAAAAATATATACTAAAGGACGTTATGTACAGTATAGCCGGATCTTGGAAACGCCTGAAAGGGAAGAAAGCATTGAAGGCTTTCTAAAAAATATATACTAAAGGAAGTTGTGTACAGTATAGCCGGATCTTGGAAACGACTGAAAGGGAAGAAAGCATTGAAGGCTTTCTAAAAAATATATACTAAAGGACGTTATGTACAGTATAGCCGGATCTTGGAAACGCCTGAAAGGGAAGAAAGCATTGAAGGCTTTCTAAAAAATATATACTAAAGGAAGTTGTGCACAGTATAGCCGGATCTTGGAAACGCCTGAAAGGGAAGAAAGCATTGAAGGCTTTCTAAAAAATATATACTAAAGGACGTTATGTACAGTATAGCCGGATCTTGGAAACGCCTGAAAGGGAAGAAAGCATTGAAGGCTTTCTAAAAAATATATACTAAAGGACGTTATGTACAGTATAGCCGGATCTTGGAAACGCCTGAAAGGGAAGAAAGCATTGAAGGCTTTCTAAAAAATATATACTAAAGGACGTTATGTACAGTATAGCCGGATCTTGGAAACGCCTGAAAGGGAAGAAAGCATTGAAGGCTTTCTAAAAAATATATACTAAAGGACGTTATGTACAGTATAGCCGGATCTTGGAAACGCCTGAAAGGGAAGAAAGCATTGAAGGCTTTCTAAAAAATATATACTAAAGGAAGTTGTGCACAGTATAGCCGGATCTTGGAAACGCCTGAAAGGGAAGAAAGCATTGAAGGCTTTCTAAAAAATATATACTAAAGGACGTTATGTACAGTATAGCCGGATCTTGGAAACGCCTGAAAGGGAAGAAAGCATTGAAGGCTTTCTAAAAAATATATACTAAAGGAAGTTGTGTACAGTATAGCCGGATCTTGGAAACGACTGAAAGGGAAGAAAGCATTGAAGGCTTTCTAAAAAATCTATACTAAAGGAAGTTGTGTACAGTATAGCCGGATCTTGGAAACGACTGAAAGGGAAGAAAGCATTGAAAGCTTTCTAAAAAATATATACTAAAGGAAGTTGTGTACAGTATAGCCGGATCTTGGAAACGCCTGAAAGGGAAGAAAGCATTGAAGGCTTTCTAAAAAATATATACTAAAGGAAGTTGTGTACAGTATAGCCGGATCTTGACAACGACTGAAAGGGAAGAAACCATTGAAGGCTTTCTAAAAAATCTATACTAAAGGAAGTTGTGTACAGTATAGCCGGATCTTGGAAACGACTGAGAGGGAAGAAACCATTGAAGGCTTTCTAAAAAATCTATACTAACGGAAGTTGTGTACAGTATAGCCGGATCTTGGAAACGACTGAAAGGGAAGAAAGCATTGAAAGCTTTCTAAAAAATATATACTAAAGGAAGTTGTGTACAGTATAGCCGGATCTTGGAAACGCCTGAAAGGGAAGAAAGCATTGAAGGCTTTCTAAAAAATATATACTAAAGGAAGTTGTGTACAGTATAGCCGGATCTTGGCAACGACTGAAAGGGAAGAAACCATTGAAGGCTTTCTAAAAAATCTATAGTAAAGGAAGTTGTGTACAGTATAGCCGGATCTTGGAAACGACTGAGAGGGAAGAAACCATTGAAGGCTTTCTAAAAAATCTATACTAACGGAAGTTGTGTACAGTATAGCCGGATCTTGGAAACGCCTGAAAGGGAAGAAACCATTGAAGGCTTTCTAAAAAATCTATACTAACGGAAGTTGTGTACAGTATAGCCGGATCTTGGAAACGCCTGAAAGGGAAGAAACCATTGAAGGCTTTCTAAAAAATATATACTAATGGAAGTTGTGTACAGTATAGCCGGATCTTGGAAACGACTGAAAGGGAAGAAAGCATTGAAAGCTTTCTAAAAAATATATACTAAAGGAAGTTGTGTACAGTATAGCCGGATCTTGGAAACGCCTGAAAGGGAAGAAACCATTGAAGGCTTTCTAAAAAATCTATACTAAAGGAAGTTGTGTACAGTATAGCCGGATCTTGGAAACGACTGAAAGGGATGAAAGCATTGAAAGCTTTCTAAAAAATATATACTAAAGGAAGTTGTGTACAGTATAGCCGGATCTTGGAAACGCCTGAAAGGGAAGAAAGCATTGAAGGCTTTCTAAAAAAATATATACTAAAGGAAGTTGTGTACAGTATAGCCGGATCTTGGAAACGCCTGAAAGGTAAGAAAGCATTGAAGACTTTCTAAAAATATATACTAAAGGAAGTTGTGTACAGTATAGTCGGATCTTGGAAACGCCTGAAAGGTAAGAAAGCATTGAAGACTTTCTAAAAATATATACTAAAGGAAGTTGTGTACAGTATAGCCGGATCTTGGAAACGCCTGAAAGGGAAGAAAGCATTGAAGGCTTTCTAAAAAGTATATACTAAAGGAAGTTGTGTACAGTATAGCCGGATCTTGGCAACGACTGAAAGCGAAGAAACCATTGAAGGCTTTCTAAAAAATCTATACTAAAGGAAGTTGTGTACAGTATAGCCGGATCTTGGAAACGACTGAAAGGGAAGAAACCATTGAAGGCTTTCTAAAAAATATATACTAAAGGAAGTTGTGTACAGTATAGCCTGATCTTGGCAACGAGTGAAAGGGAAGAAACCATTGAAGGCTTTCTAAAAAATCTATACTAACGGAAGTTGTGTACAGTATAGCCGGATCTTGGAAACGCTTGAAAGGGAAGAAAGCAATGAAGGCTTTCTAAAAAATATATACTAAAGGAAGTTGTGTACAGTATAGCCGGATCTTGGAAACGACTGAAAGGGAAGAAAGCATTGAAGGCTTTCTAAAAAATATATACTAAAGGAAGTTGTGCACAGTATAGCCGGATCTTGGAAACGCCTGAAAGGGAAGAAAGCATTGAAGGCTTTCTAAAAAATATATACTAAAGGAAGTTGTGTACAGTATAGCCGGATCTTGGAAACGACTGAAAGGGAAGAAAGCATTGAAGGCTTTCTAAAAAATATATACTAAAGGAAGTTGTGTACAGTATAGCCGGATCTTGGAAACGACTGAAAGGGAAGAAAGCATTGAAGGCTTTCTAAAAAATATATACTAAAGGAAGTTGTGCACAGTATAGCCGGATCTTGGAAACGCCTGAAAGGGAAGAAAGCATTGAAGGCTTTCTAAAAAATATATACTAAAGGACGTTATGTACAGTATAGCCGGATCTTGGAAACGCCTGAAAGGGAAGAAAGCATTGAAGGCTTTCTAAAAAATATATACTAAAGGAAGTTGTGTACAGTATAGCCGGATCTTGGAAACGACTGAAAGGGAAGAAAGCATTGAAGGCTTTCTAAAAAATATATACTAAAGGACGTTATGTACAGTATAGCCGGATCTTGGAAACGCCTGAAAGGGAAGAAAGCATTGAAGGCTTTCTAAAAAATATATACTAAAGGAAGTTGTGCACAGTATAGCCGGATCTTGGAAACGCCTGAAAGGGAAGAAAGCATTGAAGGCTTTCTAAAAAATATATACTAAAGGACGTTATGTACAGTATAGCCGGATCTTGGAAACGCCTGAAAGGGAAGAAAGCATTGAAGGCTTTCTAAAAAATATATACTAAAGGACGTTATGTACAGTATAGCCGGATCTTGGAAACGCCTGAAAGGGAAGAAAGCATTGAAGGCTTTCTAAAAAATATATACTAAAGGACGTTATGTACAGTATAGCCGGATCTTGGAAACGCCTGAAAGGGAAGAAAGCATTGAAGGCTTTCTAAAAAATATATACTAAAGGAAGTTGTGCACAGTATAGCCGGATCTTGGAAACGCCTGAAAGGGAAGAAAGCATTGAAGGCTTTCTAAAAAATATATACTAAAGGACGTTATGTACAGTATAGCCGGATCTTGGAAACGCCTGAAAGGGAAGAAAGCATTGAAGGCTTTCTAAAAAATATATACTAAAGGACGTTATGTACAGTATAGCCGGATCTTGGAAACGCCTGAAAGGGAAGAAAGCATTGAAGGCTTTCTAAAAAATATATACTAAAGGACGTTATGTACAGTATAGCCGGATCTTGGAAACGCCTGAAAGGGAAGAAAGCATTGAAGGCTTTCTAAAAAATATATACTAAAGGACGTTATGTACAGTATAGCCGGATCTTGGAAACGCCTGAAAGGGAAGAAAGCATTGAAGGCTTTCTAAAAAATATATACTAAAGGACGTTATGTACAGTATAGCCGGATCTTGGAAACGCCTGAAAGGGAAGAAAGCATTGAAGGCTTTCTAAAAAATATATACTAAAGGAAGTTGTGCACAGTATAGCCGGATCTTGGAAACGCCTGAAAGGGAAGAAAGCATTGAAGGCTTTCTAAAAAATATATACTAAAGGACGTTATGTACAGTATAGCCGGATCTTGGAAACGCCTGAAAGGGAAGAAAGCATTGAAGGCTTTCTAAAAAATATATACTAAAGGAAGTTGTGTACAGTATAGCCGGATCTTGGAAACGACTGAAAGGGAAGAAAGCATTGAAGGCTTTCTAAAAAATCTATACTAAAGGAAGTTGTGTACAGTATAGCCGGATCTTGGAAACGACTGAAAGGGAAGAAAGCATTGAAAGCTTTCTAAAAAATATATACTAAAGGAAGTTGTGTACAGTATAGCCGGATCTTGGAAACGCCTGAAAGGGAAGAAAGCATTGAAGGCTTTCTAAAAAATATATACTAAAGGAAGTTGTGTACAGTATAGCCGGATCTTGACAACGACTGAAAGGGAAGAAACCATTGAAGGCTTTCTAAAAAATCTATACTAAAGGAAGTTGTGTACAGTATAGCCGGATCTTGGAAACGACTGAGAGGGAAGAAACCATTGAAGGCTTTCTAAAAAATCTATACTAACGGAAGTTGTGTACAGTATAGCCGGATCTTGGAAACGACTGAAAGGGAAGAAAGCATTGAAGGCTTTCTAAAAAATCTATAGTAAAGGAAGTTGTGTACAGTATAGCCGGATCTTGGAAACGACTGAGAGGGAAGAAACCATTGAAGGCTTTCTAAAAAATCTATACTAACGGAAGTTGTGTACAGTATAGCCGGATCTTGGAAACGCCTGAAAGGGAAGAAACCATTGAAGGCTTTCTAAAAAATCTATACTAACGGAAGTTGTGTACAGTATAGCCGGATCTTGGAAACGCCTGAAAGGGAAGAAACCATTGAAGGCTTTCTAAAAAATATATACTAATGGAAGTTGTGTACAGTATAGCCGGATCTTGGAAACGACTGAAAGGGAAGAAAGCATTGAAAGCTTTCTAAAAAATATATACTAAAGGAAGTTGTGTACAGTATAGCCGGATCTTGGAAACGCCTGAAAGGGAAGAAACCATTGAAGGCTTTCTAAAAAATCTATACTAAAGGAAGTTGTGTACAGTATAGCCGGATCTTGGAAACGACTGAAAGGGATGAAAGCATTGAAAGCTTTCTAAAAAATATATACTAAAGGAAGTTGTGTACAGTATAGCCGGATCTTGGAAACGCCTGAAAGGGAAGAAAGCATTGAAGGCTTTCTAAAAAAATATATACTAAAGGAAGTTGTGTACAGTATAGCCGGATCTTGGAAACGCCTGAAAGGTAAGAAAGCATTGAAGACTTTCTAAAAATATATACTAAAGGAAGTTGTGTACAGTATAGTCGGATCTTGGAAACGCCTGAAAGGTAAGAAAGCATTGAAGACTTTCTAAAAATATATACTAAAGGAAGTTGTGTACAGTATAGCCGGATCTTGGAAACGCCTGAAAGGGAAGAAAGCATTGAAGGCTTTCTAAAAAGTATATACTAAAGGAAGTTGTGTACAGTATAGCCGGATCTTGGCAACGACTGAAAGCGAAGAAACCATTGAAGGCTTTCTAAAAAATCTATACTAAAGGAAGTTGTGTACAGTATAGCCGGATCTTGGAAACGACTGAAAGGGAAGAAACCATTGAAGGCTTTCTAAAAAATATATACTAAAGGAAGTTGTGTACAGTATAGCCTGATCTTGGCAACGAGTGAAAGGGAAGAAACCATTGAAGGCTTTCTAAAAAATCTATACTAACGGAAGTTGTGTACAGTATAGCCGGATCTTGGAAACGCTTGAAAGGGAAGAAAGCAATGAAGGCTTTCTAACAAATATATACTAAAGGAAGTTGTGTACAGTATAGCCGGATCTTGGAAACGACTGAAAGGGAAGAAAGCATTGAAGGCTTTCTAAAAAATATATACTAAAGGAAGTTGTGTACAGTATAGCCGGATCTTGGAAACGACTGAAAGGGAAGAAAGCATTGAAGGCTTTCTAAAAAATATATACTAAAGGAAGTTGTGTACAGTATAGCCGGATCTTGGAAACGACTGAAAGGGAAGAAAGCATTGAAGGCTTTCTAAAAAATATATACTAAAGGACGTTATGTACAGTATAGTCGGATCTTGGAAACGCCTGAAAGGGAAGAAAGCATTGAAGGCTTTCTAAAAAATATATACTAACGGAAGTTGTGTACAGTATAGCCGGATCTTGGCAACGCTTGAAAGGTAAGAAAGCATTGAAGACTTTCTAAAAATATATACTAAAGGAAGTTGTGTACAGTATAGCCGGATCTTGGAAACGCCTGAAAGGGAAGAAACCATTGAAGGCTTTCTAAAAAATCTATACTAAAGGAAGTTGTGTACAGTATAGCCGGATCTTGGAAACGACTGAAAGGGAAGAAAGCATTGAAAGCTTTCTAAAAAATATATACTAAAGGAAGTTGTGTACAGTATAGCCGGATCTTGGCAACGACTGAAAGGGAAGAAACCATTGAAGGCTTTCTAAAAAATCTATACTAAAGGAAGTTGTGTACAGTATAGCCGGATCTTGGCAACGACTGAAAGGGAAGAAACCATTGAAGGCTTTCTAAAAAATCTATACTAAAGGAAGTTGTGTACAGTATAGCCGGATCTTGGAAACGCCTGAAAGGGAAGAAAGCATTGAAGGCTTTCTAAAAAATATATACTAAAGGACGTTATGTACAGTATAGCCGGATCTTGGAAACGCCTGAAAGGGAAGAAACCATTGAAGGCTTTCTAAAAAATCTATACTAAAGGAAGTTGTGTACAGTATAGCCGGATCTTGGAAACGCCTGAAAGGGAAGAAACCATTGAAGGCTTTCTAAAAAATATATACTAACGGAAGTTGTGTACAGTATAGCCGGATCTTGGAAACGCCTGAAAGGGAAGAAACCATTGAAGGCTTTCTAAAAAATCTATACTAAAGGAAGTTGTGTACAGTATAGCCGGATCTTGGAAACGACTGAAAGGGAAGAAAGCATTGAAAGCTTTCTAAAAAATATATACTAAAGGAAGTTGTGTACAGTATAGCCGGATCTTGGAAACGCCTGAAAGGGAAGAAAGCATTGAAAGCTTTCTAAAAAATATATACTAAAGGAAGTTGTGTACAGTATAGCCGGATCTTGGAAACGACTGAAAGGGAAGAAAGCATTGAAGGCTTTCTAAAAAATATATACTAAAGGAAGTTGTGTACAGTATAGCCGGATCTTGGCAACGACTGAAAGGGAAGAAAGCATTGAAGGCTTTCTAAAAAATATATACTAAAGGAAGTTGTGTACAGTATAGCCGGATCTTGGAAACGCCTGAAAGGGAAGAAAGCATTGAAGGCTTTCTAAAAAATATATACTAAAGGAAGTTGTGTACAGTATAGCCGGATCTTGGAAACGCCTGAAAGGGAAGAAAGCATTGAAGGCTTTCTAAAAAATATATACTAAAGGAAGTTGTGTACAGTATAGCCGGATCTTGGAAACGCCTGAAAGGGAAGAAAGCATTGAAGGCTTTCTAAAAAGTATATACTAAAGGAAGTTGTGTACAGTATAGCCGGATCTTGGAACTAAGTGAAAGAAGAAACATCACGTAAGCTGTGGAATAAAGCCCTGAGTCATAATAAAACTGTTGGCATCTGTGATCCACAAGAAGAAACTGACGTACGTCGATGGATGAGTAAGGACGAACGGAAGTAACAATAACAGATGTAACGATTATTGAAATGGTGCAAGAAAATACTGAAGTTAGTTATTACGAGAATAAAGATGAAGGTTCCACCAAGACAGAACAAAAGGCGAAAGTAAGTCACGGTGAAGGAACGGCCGCCTTGGAAACTGCACTAAAGATGAAGGTTCCACCAAGACAGAACAAAAGGCGAAAGTAAGTCACGGTGAAGGAACGGCCGCCTTGGAAACTGCACTAAAGATGAAGGTTCTACCAAGACAGAACAAAAGGCGAAAGTAAGTCACGGTGAAGGAACGGCCGCCTTGGAAACTACACTAAAGATGAAGGTTCCACCAAGACAGAACAAAAGGCGAAAGTATGTCACGGTGAAGGAACGGCCGCCTTGGAAACTGCACTAAAGATGAAGGTTCCACCAAGACAGAACAAAAAGCGAAAATAAGTCCCGGTGAAGGAACGGCCGCCTTGGAAACTGCACTAAAGATGAAGGTTCCACCAAGACAGAACAAAAGGCGAAAGTAAGTCACGGTGAAGGAACGGCCGCCTTGGAAACTGCACTAAAGATGAAGGTTCCACCAAGACAGAACAAAAGGCGAAAGTAAGTCACGGTGAAGGAACGGCCGCATTGGAAACTGCACTAAAGATGAAGGTTCCACCAAGACAGAACAAAAGGCGAAAATAAGTCACGGTGAAGGAACGGCCGCCTTGGAAACTGCACTAAAGATGAAGGTTCCACCAAGACAGAACAAAAGGCGAAAATAAGTCACGGTGAAGGAACGGCCGCCTTGGAAACTGCACTAAAGATGAAGGTTCCACCAAGACAGAACAAAATTCGAAAATAAGTCACGGTGAAGGAACGGCCGCCTTGGAAACTGCACTAAAGATGAAGGTTCCACCAAGACAGAACAAAAGGCGAAAATAAGTCACGGTGAAGGAACGGCCGACTTAAAAACTGCACTAAAGATGAAGGTTCCACCAAGACAGAACAAAAGGCGAAAATAAGTCACGGTGAAGGAACGGCCGCCTTGGAAACTGCACTAAAGATGAAGGTTCCACCAAGACAGAACAAAAGGCGAAAATAAGTCACGTTGAAGGAACGGCTGCCTTGGAAACTGCACTAAAGATGAAGGTTCCACCAAGACAGATCAAAAGGCGAAAGTAAGTCACGGTGAAGGAACGGCCGCCTTGGAAACTGCACTAAAGATGAAGGTTCCACCAAGACAGAACAAAAGGCGAAAGTAAGTCACGGTGAAGGAACGGCCGCCTTGGAAACTGCACTAAAGATGAAGGTTCCACCAAGACAGAACAAAAGGCGAAAGTAAGTCACGGTGAAGGAACGGCCGCCTTGGAAACTGCACTAAAGATGAAGGTTCCACCAAGACAGAACAAAAGGCGAAAGTAAGTCACGGTGAAGGAACGGCCGCATTGGAAACTGCACTAAAGATGAAGGTTCCACCAAGACAGAACAAAAGGCGAAAGTAAGTCACGGTGAAGGAACGGCCGCATTGGAAACTGCACTAAAGATGAAGGTTCCACCAAGACAGAACAAAAGGCGAAAATAAGTCACGGTGAAGGAACGGCCGCCTTGGAAACTGCACTAAAGATGAAGGTTCCACCAAGACAGAACAAAAGGCGAAAATAAGTCACGGTGAAGGAACGGCCGCCTTGGAAACTGCACTAAAGATGAAGGTTCCACCAAGACAGAACAAAAGGCGAAAATAAGTCACGGTGAAGGAACGGCCGCCTTGGAAACTGCACTAAAGATGAAGGTTCCACCAAGACAGAACAAAAGGCGAAAATAAGTCACGGTGAAGGAACGGCCGCCTTGGAAACTGCACTAAAGATGAAGGTTCCACCAAGACAGAACAAAAGGCGAAAATAAGTCACGGTGAAGGAACGGCCGCCTTGGAAACTGCACTAAAGATGAAGGTTCCACCAAGACAGAACAAAAGGCGAAAATAAGGCACGGTGAAGGAACGGCCGCCTTGGAAACTGCACTAAAGATGAAGGTTCCACCAAGAGAGATCAAATGGCGAAAATAAGTCACGGTGAAGGAACGGCCGCCTTGGAAACTGCACTATGCTGTATTGAATAACAGACACCACGCCAACAGATGTGCTTCTGCTGAGAAGTCTACGCGACACCGCAGCTCGAAAACGATCTGTTAAGCAGACGTAGAAGAGACTTTATAACTTTTCCAAAAATTGTAACAACCGTAATGAACAGTGTATTCCAAAGCAATAGTAATTTATGTAAGTAATATAATCAATACATTTCTATAAAAGTATTTTGTGCATTCTTAGTTATAGTATTAGGGTTCTTTAGAACTACTGCGGATCGCATTTCCGTGTAATACGAGGGATCTCGGTCCCACCTACCTCGAATTATCGAGACTCTACTGTATATTATTAAATATCGAATCTTGTTGCTGCTCATGACGAGCTGGTTATTAATCACTTATTACACTTTGATATTACTTGCGACCAGACCTTGTGTTAACTAAAAGTTGTAAAAATGTTAACTTATACTTGGAGAAAAAGTTTTCGTCTTACGAATTCTTCAGCCTCCAAGTCACTAAGTGTAATATGTATATAATTGATACATCTTAATTTGCGATGTATTTAAAGTCCTACACTCTCGGATGACGTCGATAGAGGTTAGGTCTACTTGAGACTTGCGACCCTGCAGTGATGGAGGCATGACCCTTAGGGTGCTATATACTCTTCCAGGAGGTTTTATCACTATCTGTAGCCACAATCCCAGCCCTTCAGATACGCATTAGTCATACTGGTTAAACGTTACAAAAACTTTAAAAATACAATTTCAGTAAAACAAGGTGTATGCCTATCATGTATAATACGTAAAAGGCACGTGTTGCTCTTGAAAGAAATTTTAAAGCCTTATCATAGGGTTTATGTTAACATTCATTTACATACTTTATTGACAATTGAAATTTCATATTAAAAGTTTATTACTGTGAGTTTTATCGCTATAACGCTCGCTGTTCTACAGGTGACCGACTTCTGAAATAATGAACGCTTGAAATGTAAAAGTATAAAAAATGTGATTTGAATACAGAAAGGTTGAGTTAAAAGACACTAAACAAAATTAGTAAAAAATAAATCAAGGTTTTAGGCGTAAGGACAAGAATGTTTTAAAACAATAAAAACTTTCACTAAACTTTCCGCTCACAAAAACCGTCTTAGCATCTACAGGTAGGCTATATGTAACCTAAAAAAATTAAAACCTACAGTGTGGGTTTGGTAATACAAACTATCTCAAAACACAGCTAAATGCTGCATCTCCAGCCAATTGTTCCTTGTCAATCGGTCCTGTTACCACTTTGTTTACAAAGGCATTGTATTTAGGAGCCCCCGAAGAGGTTTGAACTTTGTGTGAACGAGTGAAAGATCCGAAGTCGCTACTATCATAGTTCTACTGGCCCCGTTAGTTGTTTTCTCTCATTCGCAACATTTCCTTTGACCAACTATTTTTTGTTTATCCTAACACCGTCAGATAATGTAAAAGTCAAGGTTACCACTACTCCCTAAATTGATAAAACGTACTTCATCTCTAAAAGCGAAAATCTGAAGAACTTACAGCTCCTATAGATAAATAAAAGCGTCATTTTAACGTACACCATGGAAGACTAGTGATTCTAAGACAACATCATTTACAAACAATGTGAAAAATCGCTAGGCTGTATGCGTTTTGGACAGTCACTTATGGGCATGCGCTGGGAGAAGACGGCCCAGTAAGTGCCCAGGCTAGTAAGGGTCGTGAACGCTTCCGCTCTGTCCCTCACTCCAAATAGAATATTCCTCCCAACCACCTGCGCGACAAACATTTTCACAAAGTGAATCGACTATAGACCTTTTTGAAAAGTGATCTCAGGGATTTTCCTTTCCTGTTTTTTTCGAATATTCGAACATATGTTATTATTTAAAATTGGTAGCAATTCCTCTTTATCAATGACAGGTTTTAGGTAAGAGATAGGATTGGGGTTGCCTTATTTTGATCATAGGATATCCAAAGGAGGTAATGTGGCCGGGAATACCCTTCAAACCCTCAATTATTACTCTAAAAATTTGTTTTCACAGAGTGGCTCGATCTGAAAAAACACAAAGAAATCATTTGGCGCTATCATTGTCTGGAAAGGCAAGGGTTTCAGTTCTGATAATAAAATTACTGAATGAGAAACCTTAAAGAATATGAACCTCTCCTTCACTCCCAGCGGAGTTGACCACTTTGAACTGAAACCCGCAACGAACGTTATTGTTAATAAGATACTTAGTCCCAAACTATTAATAAAAAACTGCACAAAATGCACAATAAAAAGATACTGAGACAAAGTGTGTCATAAATCGTCTTTAGTTATTAGTTAATCGAGTCATAAACTTGGTTAGTAAAAACGCTATTAAGATTTCGTTGATCGTATTGGCTAAAAAAAACTACGATATAACATTTATACAAGTACAACATAATACAGGATTTACAAATATTTACAACTGAACTAAACATTTGATATTGGCATTTTTAAGTGATAGTAAACAAAAAATATTTATAAAATTTTAAAATTTAAATATTTATAAATATTAAGGTAGGTTTCGCCAGAGTTCAGGCTTGTCATGTTAGTTACAGTTAAATTAATAATCGCTAAATATTCAATAAATTTGGAACGTATTTTAAAGAAGAACAGGTTTAACTTCATAATTAGAAACTTAGAGGTTAGGCCTATATCTATTCTTGTGATGTGAAACTTATAGGTTATGCCTAGTCTTTTGCTGTGAACCTTATAGGTTACGCCTAGTCTTGTGATGTGAAACGTATAGGTTACGCCTAGTCTTGTGATGTGAAACTTATAGGGTATGCTTAGTCTTTTGATGTGAAACTTATAGGTTATGCCTGGTCTTTTGATGTGAAACTTATAGGTTATGCCTAGTCTTGTGAGGTGAAACGTATAGGTTACGCCTAGTCCTGTGATGTGAAACTTATAGGTTATGCCTAGTCTTTTGCTGTGAAACTTATAGGTTACGCCTAATCTTGTGATGTGAAACTTATAGGTTACGCCCAGTCTTGTGATGTGAAACTTATAGGTTATGCTTAGTCTTTTGATGTGAAACTTATAGGTTATGCCTGGTCTTTTGATGTGAAACTTATAGGTTATGCCTAGTCTTGTGATGTGAAACTTATAGATTATGCCTAGTCTTGTGATGTGAAACTTATAGGTTATGCCTGGTCTTGTGATGTGAAACTTATAGGTTATGCCTAGTCTTGTGATGTGAAACTTATAGGTTATGCCTAGTCTTGTGATGTGAAACTTATAGGTTATGCCTAGTCTTGTGATGTGAAACTTATAGGTTATGCCTAGTCTTGTGATGTGAAACTTATAGGTTATGCCTAGTCTTGGGATGTGAAACTTATAGGTTATGCCTAGTCTTGTGATGTGAAACTTATAGGTTACGCCTAGTCTTGTGATGTGAAACTTATAGGGTATGCTTAGTCTTTTGATGTGAAACTTATAGGTTATGCCTGGTCTTTTGATGTGAAACTTATAGGTTATGCCTAGTCTTGTGAGGTGAAACGTATAGGTTACGCCTAGTCCTGTGATGTGAAACTTATAGGTTATGCCTAGTCTTTTGCTGTGAAACTTATAGGTTACGCCTAATCTTGTGATGTGAAACTTATAGGTTACGCCCAGTCTTGTGATGTGAAACTTATAGGTTATGCTTAGTCTTTTGATGTGAAACTTATAGGTTATGCCTGGTCTTTTGATGTGAAACTTATAGGTTATGCCTAGTCTTGTGATGTGAAACTTATAGATTATGCCTAGTCTTGTGATGTGAAACTTATAGGTTATGCCTGGTCTTGTGATGTGAAACTTATAGGTTATGCCTAGTCTTGTGATGTGAAACTTATAGGTTATGCCTAGTCTTGTGATGTGAAACTTATAGGTTATGCCTAGTCTTGTGATGTGAAACTTATAGGTTATGCCTAGTCTTGTGATGTGAAACTTATAGGTTATGCCTAGTCTTGGGATGTGAAACTTATAGGTTATGCCTAGTCTTGTGATGTGAAACTTATAGGTTATGCCTAGTCTTGTGATGTGAAACTTATAGGTTATGCCTAGTCTTGTGATGTGAAACTTATAGGGTATGCCTAGTCTTGTGATGTGAAACTTTTAGGTTATGCCTAGTCTTGTGATGTGAAACTTATAGGTTATGCCTAGTCTTGTGATGTGAAACTTATAGGTTATGCCTAGTCTTGTGATGTGAAACTTATAGGTTATGTCTAGTCTTGTGATGTGAAACTTATAGGTTATGCCTGGTCTTGTGATGTGAAACTTATAGGTTATGCCTAGTCTTGTGATGTGTAACTTATAGGGTATGCCTAGTCTTGTGATGTGAAACTTATAGGTTATGCCTAGTCTTGTGATGTGAAACTTATAGGTTGTGCCTAGTCTTGTGATGTGAAACTTATAGGGTATGCCTAGTCTTGTGATGTGAAACTTATAGGTTATGCCTAGTCTTGTGATGTGAAACTTATAGGTTATGCCTAGTCTTGTGATGTGAAACTTATAGGTTATGCCTAGTCTTTTGATGTGAAACTTATAAGTTATGCCTAGTCTTGTGATGTGAAACTTATAGGTTATACCTAGTCTTGTGATGTGAAACTCATAGGTTATGCCTAGTCTTGTGATGTGAAACTTATAGGTTATGCCTAGTCTTGTGATGTGAAACTTATAGGTTATGCCTAGTCTTGTGATGTGAAACTTATAGGGTATGCCTAGTCTTGTGATGTGAAACTTATAGGTTATGCCTAGTCTTGTGATGTGAAACTTATAGGTTATGCCTAGTCTTGTGATGTGTAACTTATAGGTTATGCCTAGTCTTGTGATGTGAAATTTATAGGTTATGCCTAGTCTTGTGATGTGAAACTTATAGGTTATGCCTAGTCTTGTGATGTGAAACTTATAGGTTATGCCTAGTCTTGTGATGTGAAACTTATAGGTTATGCTTAGTCTTGTGAGGTGAAATGTATAGGTTATGCCTAGTCTTGTGATGTGAAACTTATAGGTTATGCCTAGTCTTGTGATGTGAAACTTATAGGTTATGCTTAGTCTTTTGATGTGAAACTTATAGGTTACGCCTAGTCTTGTGATGTGAAACTTATAGGTTATGCCTAGTCTTGTGATGTGAAACTTATAGGTTATGCCTAGTCTTGTGATGTGAAACTTATAGGTTATGCCTAGTCTTGTGATGTGAAACTTATAGGTTACGCCTAGTCTTGTGATGTGAAACTTATAGGTTATGCCTAGTCTTGTGATGTTAAACTTATAGGTTATGCCTAGTCTTGTGATGTGAAACTTATAGGTTACGCCTAGTCTTGTGATGTGAAACTTATAGGTTATGCCTAGTCTTGTGATGTGAAACTTATAGGTTATGCCTAGTCTTGTGATGTAAAACTTATAGGTTATGCCTAGTCTTGTGATGTGAAACTCTAAGGTTATGCCTAGTCTTTTGATGTGAAACTTATAGGTTACGCCTAGTCTTGTGATGTGAAACTTATAGGTTATGCCTAGTCTTGTGATGTGAAACTTATAGGTTATGCCTAGTCTTGTGATGTGAAACTTATAGGTTATGCCTAGTCTTGTGAGGTGAAACTTATAGGTTATGCCTAGTCTTGTGATGTGAAACTTATAGGTTATGCTTAGTCTTGTGAGGTGAAATGTATAGGTTATGCCTAGTCTTGTGATGTGAAACTTATAGGTTATGCCTAGTCTTGTGATGTGAAACTTATAGGTTATGCTTAGTCTTTTGATGTGAAACTTATAGGTTACGCCTAGTCTTGTGATGTGAAACTTATAGGTTATGCCTAGTCTTGTGATGTGAAACTTATAGGTTATGCCTAGTCTTGTGATGTGAAACTTATAGGTTATGCCTAGTCTTGTGATGTGAAACTTATAGGTTATGCCTAGTCTTGTGATGTGAAACTTATAGGTTACGCCTAGTCTTGTGATGTGAAACTTATAGGTTATGCCTAGTCTTGTGATGTTAAACTTATAGGTTATGCCTAGTCTTGTGATGTGAAACTTATAGGTTACGCCTAGTCTTGTGATGTGAAATTTATAGGTTATGCCTAGTCTTGTGATGTGAAACTTATAGGTTATGCCTAGTCTTGTGATGTGAAACTTATAGGTTATGCCTAGTCTTGTGATGTGAAACTTATAGGTTATGCCTAGTCTTGTGATGTGAAACTTATAGGTTATGCCTAGTCTTGTGATGTGAAACTTATAGGTTATGCTTAGTCTTGTGATGTGAAACTTATAGGTTATGCCTAGTCTTGTGATGTGAAACTTATAGGTTATGCTTAGTCTTGTGATGTGAAACTTATAGGTTATGCCTAGTCTTGTGATGTGAAACTTATAGGTTATGCCTAGTCTTGTGATGTGAAACTTATAGGTTATGCCTAGTCTTGTGATGTGAAACTTATAGGTTACGCCTAGTCTTGTGATGTGAAACTTATAGGTTATGCCTAGTCTTGTGATGTTAAACTTATAGGTTATGCCTAGTCTTGTGATGTGAAACTTATAGGTTACGCCTAGTCTTGTGATGTGAAACTTATAGGTTATGCCTAGTCTTGTGATGTGAAACTTATAGGTTATGCCTAGTCTTGTGATGTGAAACTTATAGGTTATGCCTAGTCTTGTGATGTGAAACTTATAGGTTATGCCTAGTCTTGTGATGTGAAACTTATAGGTTATGCCTAGTCTTGTGATGTGAAACTTATAGGTTATGCTTAGTCTTGTGATGTGAAACTTATAGGTTATGCCTAGTCTTGTGATGTGAAACTTATAGGTTATGCTTAGTCTTGTGATGTGAAACTTATAGGTTATGCCTAGTCTTGTGATGTGAAACTTATAGGTTATGCCTAGTCTTGTGATGTGAAACTTATAGGTTATGCCTAGTCTTGTGATGTGAAACTTATAGGTTATGCTTAGTCTTGTGATGTGAAACTTATAGGTTATGCCTAGTCTTGTGATGTGAAACTTATAGGTTATGCCTAGTCTTGTGATGTGAAACGTATAGGTTATGCCTAGTCTTGTGATGTGAAACTTATAGGTTATGCTTAGTCTTGTGATGTGAAACTTATAGGTTATGCCTAGTCTTGTGATGTGAAACTTATAGGTTATGCTTAGTCTTGTGATGTGAAACTTATAGGTTATGCCTAGTCTTGTGATGTGAAACTTATAGGTTATGCCCGGTCTTGTGATGTGAAACTTATAGGTTATGCTTAGTCTTGTGATGTGAAACTTATAGGTTACGCCTAGTCTTGTGATGTAAAACTTATAGGTTATGCTTAGTCTTTTGATGTGAAACTTATAGGTAATGCCTAGTCTTGTGATGTGAAACTTATAGGTTACGCCTAGTCTTGTGATGTAAAACTTATAGGTTATGCCTAGTCTTGTGATGTGAAACTTATAGGTAATGCCTAGTCTTGTGATGTGAAACTTATAGGTTATGCCTAGTCTTGTGATGTGAAACTTATAGGTTATGCCCGGTCTTGTGATGTGAAACTTATAGGTTATGCTTAGTCTTGTGATGTGAAACTTATAGGTTACGCCTAGTCTTGTGATGTAAAACTTATAGGTTATGCTTAGTCTTTTGATGTGAAACTTATAGGTAATGCCTAGTCTTGTGATGTGAAACTTATAGGTTACGCCTAGTCTTGTGATGTAAAACTTATAGGTTATGCCTAGTCTTGTGATGTGAAACTTATAGGTAATGCCTAGTCTTGTGATGTGAAACTTATAGGTTATGCCTAGTCTTGTGATGTGAAACTTATAGGTTATGCCTAGTCTTGTGATGTGAAACTTATAGGTTATGCCTAGTCTTGTGATGTGAAACTTATAGGTTATGCCTAGTCTTGTGATGTGAAACTTATAGGTTATGCCTAGTCTTGTGATGTGAAACTTATAGGTTATACCTAGTCTTGTGATGTGAAACTCATAGGTTACGCCTAGCCTTGTGATGTGAAACTTATAGGGTATGCCTAGTCTTGTGATGTGAAACTTATAGGTTATGCCTAGTCTTGTGATGTGAAACTTATAGGTTACGCCTAGTCTTGTGATGTGAAACTTATAGGGTATGCCTAGTCTTGTGATGTGAAACTTATAGGTTATGCCTAGTCTTGTGATGTGAAACTTATAGGTTATGCCTAGTCTTGTGATGTGAAACTTATAGGTTATGCCTAGTCTTGTGATGTGAAACTTATAGGTTATGCCTAGTCTTGTGATGTGAAACTTATAGGTTATGCCTAGTCTTGTGATGTGAAACTTATAGGTTATGCCTAGTCTTGTGATGTGAAACTTATAGGTTATGCCTAGTCTTGTGATGTGAAACTTATAGGTTATGCCTAGTCTTGTGATGTGAAACTTATAGGTTATGCCTAGTCTTGTATCTATGCCTTTTTATGACGTTTCTACATAAAGAGGTAAATCCATTTGAACTCTTAGTGGGAAAGGCTTGACTGTATTGTGTTTGACGAACCATGTCTTCTCTAACCCACCCATGACACTATTGTGAATTCACCAGCGTTGTAAGATTTAAATTGTTTTTCAACGGAAAAAAGGTTTAGAGTTTGGTAAATGTTTACTTCACTTCCATACATATATAGATTTAGGCCTATGTATCTACATCAGTTTACTACATTGATCATTTTAAAATTATGTAATGTGCATACATTACAATTGGCACAACTCAAAGTATTTCTACGTTTCCTAAACCATTGAAACACAACGCTACCGTTTGTACAACTAAAATTTTTGCTAGAAAGAGCGAAGTATTTTCATAAACATTAAGTTATTTTTGAGCTGATTTAAATTTTATACTTATTTTGCTGCCACCCACGAAATATACAGTCTATACTTTAAAGTAACATTTAAAGAACTAAAAAATCGGAGGAGATGCAGCCTTTGTCACGATTAACTAATTTCGAAGTAAACTTACTTCAGTCAAACGCGTTTCGACAATAGCATTGTCTTCATTAGTTACTATTACATACTTAGACTGTAGTAGAGATACTACAATATTAGAATACTGGATATTGTTTGAGATAGATTAAAGTTTTTATTGAGAGACTGTATAAGCTTATTTCTAATTTACATAATGTACTGTATTGATCTCACAAGCAAGGCTCAAAGCAATATTAAGACGCAAGTCTAAAGATTATCGATGTGTCTCGATTTAGCAAGTCCAAATATATTGTTGAATTCATTGGAATAGAGTGACTTAGACTTTAGAACAACAAAGTGCCAATGCCCAACCTAAACTGACCTAAATTCTTACGTTGCGCTATTAAGGCGTGGATTACGATGTAGCTAATGTCGACATTTTTTACAGTTTCTACTTTCGCAAGTAGAAGTAGATAAACACCAGCTTCATTTAACAAATTACAACGATTTTATTACTGTTATTAATGATTGAAATGACACGTGCCAGATTAAAAATCCGTGTAACCTATTAAACCTAAAACACGGCCTAATTAACATATGTTTGAGTTATTCAATGATAAATTTTCTGTTCTAATTAACTACTTACTTTATTTCTTTCAAGTCGATATTGTTCTATTTTAAACTGTACACCGTATTTAAGGCCTCATGAATTATTTCTGAAAGTGGAGAAAACAAAAGTTATGATTTCTCTGATGCACATTAAGGGTGTAACTTCGACATTTGATCGCTGAGATGTGTAGCGGGAGGTGAAAGAGAACCACAGTGCCCACACCCATTAATTAACTCGTTTTCATGATAACTTTTTCCACGCAATGGAAAAGGGAACGATAAAATAAAAGTGGGGGGGGGGAAGGAAGACAGAGACACCTTCTATTTGGTCTCTAATTTGTCGTTTAGACAAAAACGTTTGTAACCAAATTCTGAAACTATTTCCTAAAACCATCGAGCAAAATTATTATTTTACTAGAATCTAACTTACATGACTCATGAGATGATTGAAGTGAACTCTATAAAACAGAACCTATAAGCCTGAGACAGTAAACTCTCGTTCCAAGTGGGGAGGCTCAACCTAGGTCAACACATGGAGAGCTTCCATAACTCACGAGTAAACCTATATGGGATACAAGAGTTTACGCTCTGAGATAGTAAACTCTCGTTCCAAGTAGTAAGACTCAACCTGGGTCAACACATGGACAGCTTCCGTAAGTTACGACTGAAAATATATATATATATATATATATATATATATATATATATATATATATATATATATATATATACATATATATATATATATATATATATATATAAATATAAAGTACATTTTCTTGTTTAATAATTTAAAACAACATAGGTTATTCAAATACAAGAATATTTATTATTTTATATCCAAAGCTTTTCGTTGGCAAACAGTACCAACATCATCAGGAATGAAAATGACAATAATATTGTAATTATTGTAATTTTACAATAGAGAGAGAGAGAAAGAGAGAGAGAGAGGGGGGGGAGGAAAGCTTAGAGCAGAAGAATATACTCCCAGTAATTAAGATCTCAGGATCGTTAGAGGTAAGCGAAAGACAAAACAGAACAGCAAAACCGTCATGTCGCGCTTGAGATTATGTCCTTGTACAGGAAAGTATAAATGAATTATTAAAACTAAACAGAGATTTTATTATATATATTATAGGCTATGTAGACAGATGATTGCTGGTACATAAATACATCTATTGTCTAGTGTATAAAGTTATAATTGACAAAGTTTTTATACAGAAATTATTATTATTATTGTGCCAGCTCAACCTTGTCGCAGTAGAGGATCCTTGAAGCAAAGGTCATCGTACGACCTCTGCTCTTTGATAACAAGTCAAATGTCTCGTGACACAACTACAAAGTTACTGTGACAAGGTTGGGTTAGGTCTCGTTCATCACATACTAATAACTTAAACACATTTATTTAATTTCTTCTCTGAGTGTCACATTACTACTAACTAAATGCTTCTAAAGACGTTCGGTATGATACATTAAGGCTTTAACTACTATTTACTAAGTAACGGTTATATAAGACTGGGGGGCTTTACTTTAGTTAAGAGTATCTGATATCAAGAACCGAGGGAGCTTCATGTTTCTTCCGCAAACCCCCCCCTTTATTTTACTTATCCTTCGGTACCTGTACAGAAGATTAGAGTTGTTAAACATCTCCCTAAACCCGTGGGAGAAAATAAGACTTCTTCCTTAGACTACCTGTCACCCAAATCATGATTATCCCTTACCAAATTCAAAGAAATCATAAACCTATCCGTATTTCATCATGTCCCTCTTATTTTTTACCACATTAGTTACACAATGATATAACGGGTTGACACCTCAATAGGAGACCGGTAAATATCACTGCGACACCATGATTTTATTCAATCCACCGTAACAGGGGAAGTTTTTTTCTAGAACAATTCTCTCTAAGGTTCACGATTTTTGCAAATCGCTGCCAATTTTACAAGAAATTTGACCTCCAATAAAAGAAATCTAGACTACGATCAAGGAGAAATATGGAGAGTTATAGACGATGTCCCAAGCACAAACATACAAATACGTTTAATAGAAATTGAAAATATTTTATAAATGTTTAGTTTTTATGTTATGTGGCATAATCTAAGAAATATTAACCAGGCTTAATCCATTTCCACAAAACACAACCAGATTTGTGATGAATGACCTTCAAAGGGCAATTCATTACGAGGAACAAGGCTAGTTTAAAAAAAGAGCTTAAAAGTAATACTAGAGCCTTCAAGAAAGGAGAAAATGAAAAAAGTCATTACGTTATTGGAAGAGGAAACGAAAACAAAACGTGAGCAAAAAAAAAAAAAAATAGGATGCTTGAAAATAAGTAAAATCGGAGATGTATTATAAACGACTCCATAAGAACGCGAATAAAATTACATTTAACAGCACTTTTAAATAGATGCAACTTAAATCTAATTACATGCTAAACTTTACAACTTCAGAAAGTTACAAGAAAATTAGCACGCCTTCGAAAAGTTTTACGACTGGGGATTACCACAAACCTGCCCGATTAATCTTGCAGGACATGTGCTTGACGGGCGCCTTTTCCTTATGCACATTGTAAAAAACCTGCTGATTGCGTCACCTAAACAGGTACTTGCGGAGACTTGAGAGTGTTCAATTCTTTATGTATTGGGTGAAGGCACCATTAGAAGTTGGGCTTCCCAGACACATGCTGTACATATCGAACATGGTATTATCAGAGCGGTCTAGACACAATAGGTCAATGCCCTATTTTGTTTTCTTGTGTTCAAATTAGAATATTGTTTACAGAACTGTTGCATCATTTCTTCCATCCGTTTAATTCTTTACCATCCACTGAAATCAACAATTTCCTTCCTCTATCTAAGTAGCTATAGTTTGAAGAAGACCGTGTTCTCTCTATGACCCACGTATAAAGAAGATTCATTGCAATAGACAGTTCCTTTGTTCTGTCTAATTGCACCGCCGCTTTGAGTGAAGTCCCGGAATGTAAATTGCCTTAGAATTTCAGAACTATATTTAACCCGCAATACTGATTCTATTCTACTATTTAACTCAAATTTTACGGTAAAAAATCCTATCCTAAAAAATGCATTTAAACGATATATTGAGTTCAAAAATAAGTTTTTATGTGAAGAAATTGAGAAAAGTTTATTATTTTTTGGCTTCCGTCTTTTATATCGAAATGAGACATATTTGCCAAATTAACAGTTAGAGACTTGAAGCTAAACCGCAGTGAAAGAGATTAAGGAAATTCACGGCTCATAGGGCCAGAGTGGATTACCTCAAGTAGATACTCAGTAGCTAGTTAGGTACCGGCATAATGTTATAGCTGGCTCTGGGGGGTTGTCCTTGGCAAGGAGGCCCTCAAAGAGGTCGGAGGTCATTCTCAAAAACATCGACTCTTGGACTTCCACTTACTCATAGGGTTCACTCATTATTTTGTTACTTATTGATATCTTTTAATGTATAGTATAAATAACAACAAATATGAATAGAGCTTTCACGGAAGCATGCTAATAGGGTTGTCTAGGGGTTGGGACCACAGAGCACTTAATTAAGTGCTTTGTGGTTAGGACGGGTAGGCCGCGATTAATGACGATGAGGGATGACGACAGTGTCTGATGTTTTATAGATGACTAATACAAAATTTCTACTTAAGAACCAAATGCCAGCTTATAAAATTTGACCTATAATAGACTACTCGCTCCCATTCAAGAATCTCTAAACGCTGTATTTCTAGAGGTAGTGTCATGGTTCACGTGGGCAGGGTAGCTTCTTTGAAGTAGTCCAGAGTCTCTCACTAAACCACGGCTATTAAAATATATTTTGATATTTTGCACAAGGCTACTTACTTTCAATGTATGTCAAGGACATGTGCTCAAAGTTAAACTGTTAAAGAGCTAAATATGCGTAAGTGTGGAATTGAATGTTTTACTACTAATACTCTGTTGAGTGCATTTTGTGCTGAGGCTGTTCGCTATTTATTATACCAATATCACACTTGAAATATCGATTCTACTTTTATCAAATACGTTTAGTGTTTTTATTTAATAAAAAGAAAAGAACTTTTAAAAGTGTTTTCTTCCTTAAACGATTGTGTCCATACAAGCTATGCTTATCCATACCCCAACCGGTTATTGGTTAGACAATTCCTTTCACCCCGAATGGGAGCAGTCTATACAGGTTAACGACCCTGTCACTGCTATACCGTAAACTTTCCCTTACCGAAGTAACACAGGATCGATATATTCCCTTACGTTAATCTTATATAATTCCATCCGCCCTTCCTTACCATTGCTCTTACTAAGGCGATTCTTTTTAACTCCAATAGAGACTAGGTTTACGTCAGGTACAACATGTAAAATCATGGTGCATCCCACTACACAAGCGATAAAGTTTTACGTCTCTAACTATATTTACAATTCTTTCTTTTCTTCGAAGGTCTTATTATTTCACTGACTTTAGAACTACAAAACCATATATATATATATATATATATATATATATATATATATATATATATATATATATGTGTGTGTGTGTGTGTGTGTGTGTGTGTGTGTGTGTGTGTGTGTGTGTGTGTGTGTGTGTGTGTGTGTGTGTGTGTGTGTGTGTGTGTGTGTGTGTGTGTGTGTGTGTGTGTGTGTGTGTGTGTGTGTGTGTGTGTGTGTGTGTGTGTGTGTGTGTGTGTGTGTGTGTGTGTGTGTGTGTGTGTGTGTGTGTGTGTGTGTGTGTGTGTGTGTGTGTGTGTGTGTGTGTGTGTGTGTGTGTGTGTGTGTGTGTGTGTGTGTGTGTGTGTGTGTGTGTGTGTGTGTGTGTGTGTGTGTGTGTGTGTGTGTGTGTGTGTGTGTGTGTGTGTATGTGAGTGTGTGTGTGTGTGTGTGTGTGTGTGTGTGTGTGTGTGTGTGTGTGTGTGTAACAGAGAGAGAAGGAGAGAGAGAGAGAGAGAGAGAGTTGCTGTAACTGGTAGGCACCTATTTACGATCTGGTAGTTAGTGCACCTCTGCGATAAGACACGGTACACACAAGGTGGACCTTTTTGATTCCACCTTTTACATCACAATAATATGTCACATTTCTATGATTGAAATAAAGAATGTATTATCGCTTTTATTGCCAACCATTATTTCCCAAATTCCAGCATCATGAGATCTCCATGACCGTTTCTTAAGCTTATCTTTATTAACCAAACTCCGCCTTATTTTCTCCCTCCTAACACGGGAGAGAGTGTGACCCAGATGAAGTCCTTTACATCGGTGATGCTATTCTAAACACATAAGGGAATCTTTCCTCTAGCCAAACTAGGGGTTTGATTACACGTTTGGGCTTTTTGTCTTCAAGATGGTTAATAATTTTATGGATTTGAAATTAAAAATCTTATTTTATACGGTTCCATTATTATACCTAAACTTTTTAATTAAATTGAGAGATATCATGAAAAATTGTTTAGCTTTACAGTATTTAAATGTTTTGTTCAACGGTTCTCGGCATTTACTTCTCCTCTAATGTATGGGGTTTGTGTGAACCTTCTGCTTACCTCGTTCATTACAGACGTATACGCTCAATGAGACACAGATTAAAGCGATTAAACTTTAATTATCGCAATTCAGACGGCATTGACTGTAACTGATTACATCAGTTGTTATGCAGATAAAATGTTGCTGTCAAAACAAAGCTGGGCCAGCAAAACTGAACGTTTCGTAAACTAAGTTGGCTACGAATGCATTGAGCCCTTGTTGTTTATATAGGTCTAGAATGACTTTTCCCGGTTAGGAGAAAATTTACTCGCGGCTCACGTGCATAAAATATCGAAGTTTAAAACTGTAAAATTTTAAAGAATCTTTTATGTGCAAAATCTCTATATTATAAACAGTTAAGGATATTTACGCTGTAACCTTTATCCAAAAATTCTAATTTAAAACAAACATTTAAAACAATCTCCTTACAATTCCAATATAAATATTTTGTAATAATAATTTTCATATACTCGTACTTATAGATTGGATAAAAACGCTACAGCCAAACAGTCTTTGACTTCTCAATCCATACAATGAATTTTAAGTAAAATCTGCAACAGTATCGAAGCAAATTAAATTGATCGATTATGTCCGTACCTTTTCAGTGTGATACTAACATTAAAAATAATAATCCAGCCTTAGTTTACGAAAAACCTCATCAGCTCTTCAATACGTTAAAGAAATCAGAACCGATTTTCCTTGAATACGGTTCCATTAAAATAGTTAATTTACATAGCTAAAGCATTTATAACAAATGCTATAAAACATACACAAAACTCACAAATTAATCATGTATTGACTCAAACGCATTTCAATGACAATGTCGTCACCATCAGTGAGTGTTGCTACTACAAACTCTAACTTACATTGAGTTTGTAGTAGACACATTCACTGTAGATGATGAATTTGTCATTCATACGCGTAAGGGTCAATAAATGATTAAATTGTTTTGTGTATGTTTTTTTTATTTGTTTTAACATAACCTCACAAGCTGAGCTCATTGAATAGTTGTATAAAAGGTTTATGGTTAATATTACATATACTCAGATGTATTTATTTGTAATTTTATACACTCAAAACTAAAGTTTATTGCAGAACTGAATTTCCATTTGACTAAATCAAAACCCCCAATATTGCCAATACAAATTTTAGGATTCATGAATATAGATAAACTTAAATTTCAGATATTCCTGATAAACTTTAAATTTAGATATTGTAAATATGAAAGTGTTTTTATAAATCCTCAAAATTAATAAAACCAATATCCATTTTAAATAAAAGTAATTATATTTTAAAGGTTTAAATTCCTTATTATTATCGACTAGTTTATTGTTTTGCCGCTATGTCGAGCGTATTTAATTATATTTCTGTTAGCAAGCCTACTGTTTGGTTATTTACTATTATTGAAGTTAACGTGTTTCACATTGAAGTTAAACGTACACATTAGTGCAATAAAATATTCACATTGGGAATTTCTACCAATCAAAACTTTCTATTTGCGAAACGTATAGCACTCAAAGAATTGACTTATGTACATTATTTATAATGTTTTTTGCGTTATTCATTTGAAATTCATTATAAAGTATAAGCAGGGAAACAAAATTTTAGATTATAATTGAAAATACGTTTTTATTAAACCAATTGTTAATTTTAATCTTATAAATTTCATTTTCGGCAAATCCGTCAAGCACTTTAACTATAAGGTAAACTGAAATAAAATGACCAACACCTTTCTCTATGCTAAACACAAGTTGAACGCCATGTACTTACAAACTAAGAACCATCTTTGCGCCTTGTCGTGCACCGCGATAAACAAACAGCGAAATACTCGCAGTTGCCACGTTTCGTGCACATTCGCAACTAGGCCACAGCGACCTGTTCGACTTGGAAGCCCCCCGATGGATAATCCACCAGGTGGTCACGTGATCACAACATGACCGCTGCGAAATTTTTTGAGCGGCGTTTCTCCCAGCCAAATCAGAAGGCCAGGATTTTGCTTAACTGGATTGGGTTTCACACGTGCGTGAAGAGCTTGGCTATGTATGTGTCGGAGCAGGTGTAACGCGTGCGGGATATCAGTGAGCACAGATATTCCAAGATAAATTTCTACTGTGCAAACATTTTTAAAAGTATTCTGAAAATTATTTTGTAACTGGAAAATTGCGACATACAAAACATATTAAATTTGAGAATTGGCCTCAAAACCTTTATTTATATTTTAAACACCACATTCAGGGATGTGGACAAAATTTAATACAAAATGTGTACAGAAGAGGGTCAGACATAGTCAGCTGTTATTGAGATGTATCGCCCCCTTTTAACCTAGATACACATATTTGAGAGTTAATATTAATATTCCAAGAAGTATTATTTTATTTTTATTATTAATTAAGAAATATCTTGTACAAAAATAGGATTTAGTTCAATTTATTATAAGCAATTTTGTTTAACTTCCTTCATAGGCAGCTGTAATATAAACTCTTAAAAAAATTAATAAAAAAATGTATCAATAAAAAAAAGAATTTAATATGTCTGCTGCTAATCACAAGATTGACTACTTAGTTTTATAAATAACATTGTACTTCAAAAACAAAAATGTTTACAAATTTTAAATTTCTGACTGATTGTGCATTAACATAAACTGTTTTTCGTGTCATTATTTTTCGGCCATTTCCGAAATAACAGTCAAATGATATTTAGATGTATCGCCCCCCCCCCAACATACCTGACAGTTGAAGTTTATATTCCAAGAAGTATTATTTTACTTTTATTATTGATTAGGAACTATGTCTCCCATGAATATAAAGTTTTAGTTGATGCTCGACAATGAAGACACCGTAATTAATCTTCGAAAATCGACTCGCATATACCAAATAAGATTCGTGTTTAAGTACATTACGAGTATATTGTACGTGATAAGTGAATAGAAGAAAACAATGTTGCAAATTTAAATATATATACATACATAAATTTATATATATAGGCCTATATATATATATATATATATATATATATATATATATATATATATATATATGTGTGTGTGTGTGTGTGTGTGTGTGTGTGTGTGTGTGTGTGTGTGTGTGTGTGTGTGTGTGTGTGTGTGTGTGTGTGTGTGTGTGTGTGTGTGTGTGTGTGTGTGTGTGTGTGTGTGTGTGTGTGTGTGTGTGTGTGTGTGTGTGTGTGTGTGTGTGTGTTGCAACGGTCTGAATTACCGTTTAAATTAAGGAATTAATAATTTCCTATTGTTTAAATAACAATTTTAATATTTGAATAATAAGGTTTTAATTAATGGTATAATAAACATAGTAAAGAGTCAAGAAGTCAGTAAAATTTTGAATAAGTATTATTAAGACAAATTAAAAATTATGATAGTATGAAACCGTAATAACTAACTAAATTTGACAAACGAGAGCGAAGTGAAAAATTTCTAAGTGCCGAAAAATGCTAACTTGAGAACTAGGCCACGTAGAACTATCATCGACATTTTGAAATGACCAGAAAAATCCATAATAAACAATAGTGAAAACAGAATTAAAAAACTCAAATAACAAAAAAGTTACAGCCATTTTAAAAATAATAGTCATTTTTCAGTGTTCTAAAACAGATAACAAAATTATGCAGGTTAAAACTATTACGTTGTCCAACCCGCCCGTACAAGAAACAAGCACGGAGATAGCGACGAGCTTAGAGCGGAGGGGAAGGGTTAGATAGCCGCAATAAATACAGAAACTTATGGACCTGTAGGGCAGTCTGTAAAAAATTTTAATACGAGGTCGTTATGTCGGTCAGCGCCTAGGACAACCATCATCAGGCCAGATGGGACCAAAATAGCCACGTTCCTGCCGTCTACTTCCATCCATGGACGAAGGCTCCAGACTCAGCCTCCAGGACGCGGAAATGGAGAAAGACTTCCATCGACTGACCAGGGATGGTAACTTCCTATATCCAGGGACCAGGGAATCCAGACGAGAGGACTCTAGGACCGGCAGGGAAATCCTTGGCAAGTCATTTTCTCTATTATATACAAATTAACGTCAAATTTAGTTAGTTAAATTTATTAAATTCAAATTACCAATTAAACTTAAACAATGACTTCAATCTATGTTGAAAAATGAAATAAATCTTAAAAGTAATAAAATTAATTAGTATAACAAAAATGTTTAAATAATGAATAATAAATATTAAATTTACAAAGTGGTTTTGGCCATAAGCCAAATGATTTATTGAATCATATAAATTTCAAAATTATTTATAATAAAATGTGAATTTACCAATTCAATCTTGAAATAAGAAGATAAAATTTTTTATTATGTTAAATTTGCAAATAATTTTGTTTAAAAATGTATCAGTGTAATTAATGAATTGTATATGAAATGTAGGATTTAAATATGTGAAAAATAACGAACTTTTAATTAATTATTTGTAAAGATAAAGATAGAGTTAAATGTATTTTATTTGAAAAGATAATTATTTTAGTTTAAAATCAGTAATTAAATGCATTATAAAAACTTACAGTATATGAATTTATCTTGTGTTGAACAACCAATAAAACCTTTTAGTTTTTCCAACTGATAAATAATGATTTTAAAATCAAAGTACAGTTTTAATTAAATTTCATTAATTAATGAAATTCGTTCATTAATTTAGTGTCATAGTTATTCGGCCATTTCCAGCAGTGTAGTATTTACCTTTGTGGACGCTTTACAAAGTTCATAAGCCAGCTAAAACTTTGAATGTTATCATTACTACCCTAAAGCACACAACAACTTTCTAAATAATGAAGTTTTTCCGAAACTGTTCGCAAGAGTTAATAGGACAATGTTAGAAATGGCAGAAGACCGTAACACACTACTACGCCACGAACATCTAACAAAGCCATGCGTATCTAGACGTTAATAAATCAGGATTCTAGTGTCCTAGGATAGAAGGACTCTGAAGAAACGACAAACCATAATATATAAAGCTTTATTGAACTTCGGTGTTTCAATCACAACAAAAATTTTCTTGATCCTTCTCAAAACTACGTACTAATTTCCAGAAACAACCCAACTCTGTTGGGTTGAGGTAGCGATCAATGAAAACGTCGATTACTAAAGACGCCAATAAAGCTTTTTATATTAACGTATCTCATTTCATCAGAGACCTTTTATGAATAATAAGATATGTTAATAAAAACTACAGATATGTTCAAGAAAATGAGGTCGGTTTTTAAATTCCTTCTATTAGCTCACACTCTCCTGATATATATCTTGTAGAAATGTTCAATCGTTAATAAAGTATGTTTTTATTCATTCAATCAAGTTCCAATACATTTCTTTTAACCTATAGGGGTTGGCAATTGATATTAGTAAAGTTCTTTCAAATATTTATTCAATAATTAATTTATAAAAATTTGAGAGGCTATCCGGATTCGAACTATGAATCTTCATGTTCAAAGTCTGGCGCGCTTTGGCACTGCGCCAACGTTCCCCAAGAAATTAATTTCTCAAAGACATATATGAATTTTTCCCCATCAGGTTGTCGTCAAAACCTCCATTGAACAACCTTATACCGTTGCCATGGTTACCACAAAATATCATAAATAGGCTAAAAATGAATGAAACTAATAAAATAAACAAACTGGAAATAAGTAAATTATGATAATAAATGATAATTTTTTTCTTTATTGGCCTCAGTAGGTATTTATTTTGAAAAAAAAATTTATATTACTCGTTAAATATAGAGAAACGCAGAAAGGTTTTTCTTGAGGAAAACACGAGTGTAATGAGTTTCCCTGTAGATGTCAGTAATTGGGCTACATAATGTAATAACCTGAATATGCAGTAGAATATTAAACAGTCTATAAATTACACTCGGCAGAACAATTACCCAAGAGCCTTCTAACGTTCTGAATAGATTTTACTCGTTAAAACAATCTTCGTTTAACAACGTTTTAATCAGAAAATATTCATCGATAACAATGCATCGCTTACTAACAATACAATTCTCTGCTTTCGTGCTGTTGTCTCTATGTTTTGGTAGTTAAAATTTGGAAATAAAATATATAACTAGTTATTATCATTATATTGGATTATTTATTGTAAGATTTATAGAAACATACTCAAAGTATGATAAAACATATTTAATATAAACATTTTAACTTAATAATGTACAATAAATAAAGTAACATAACCTACTTGTTAAAATAGTTGAATAGTCATTTAGAAAATCTTGACAAAATTGGCGCGACGAAACTTAAAACCATTTGCATGAGAGAAGCACAGAAGGGCATCAAAGAAAACACAATACTGTATTCAAAATAAAAATTAGAAATAAATAAAATAAGACCAAAAACTAAAAAACAACAGACGGACGTGGAAAAAAGAAAAGATGTTTACATTTATGAACTATGAAGATGTTTTGGGAACATGTTTAATTTCCAAAATTATACAAAGGGCCATTATCGGGAAGGGTTAAGTATTCACTGCATATTACAATTAGATGATTTGTAAATTTAAAAATATATATTGCGCAACAATGGTAAATTGACACAATAATAATCCAAGGTCTCGGGTATAATCATGGCAAATTATGATCTCGTGTTTGTATGAGGAAATAAATAGAAAATATGTCTTTTTCTCTCACGTTCCACTCACAAAAGGTCTGTTGACAAGTAGTTTTTAACAAACGAATAAAAAACACTCCTTTTTGTTCCAACACAAAAGTCATTGTGCAAATTTTATTTGCGACCGCCCGTTTTGTGACACAGGTTGAATAGAATCGACCTTGAATACTTGTAGTTCTAAAAATTGGCGCTGATAGCCTTCCAGTGTTTAATGGCAACACTAAATTACTGTCCATTCGACGTGTTTTTGCGTGTTTGCAGAACAATGAGATAACATTATATACGTTTATAGTACGAAACGTCGGTTTAGTTTTCCATTGTTTCTAGTTATGTGAGTCCGTAATTATAGGGTTTCCGTATCTTCAACCCGTAAAGGTTACTCCCACGTCGTTTATCCACTGCGCCCTAAATTATAGCTCTAATCAAGATATTCCTTCCTAATCCGCAGAAGGTAAGTGGTTAAATACATCCCCATGACTTGGATATATTCCAGCGTGTCACTGTTCCAAGCTGTCACCACTTGGTTATTCTATGCAGAACTGTATGGCTGCGGACATATAGAAGGCAACGGGTGACGGCAACGCAAACTGAAGTCGCCTTTACACAGCTTGTAAGAGTTGCATGCACATATTCATTGCGAAGTGATAGCAACGCGACTAGCGAGTGATACAGAAACTAGAGTTGCTCCGGTCGCGACTTGCTGTAAACTCGTTGCTCAGATGCTAGCAATATTTGTTGTATTGTGTACGCGTTTCTCAAGAGTGCTCCCGTAATTAAATAATAATTATTTTGATTTGTATTTTTTTGTGTTTGTGTTTCTTTAAATAGTCTTTTATTATACTGATATAGTATGTCAGGAAAACAAAATATTGCTGGTTCCGGTCATGATTTGTGTCCCCAACAACTTCAAGATGATGCAAATGATTACCAACAATTTTATAAACGGCATTGGAACTATAAATTTTATTAGGTTAAAAACTAATTTTAATTTCATTGCAATATAATGTTATTTCAAGTTTTGCAGTTATACATAAAAAGAAATACATAAATGAGCAATTAACCTTAGCTGAGTGTTATGGTTAATCTTTCTGCAGCTGAATCGGTTCTCGCTAATTAGTTGTTTTTTCTTGATGTTCTAAAATACATTACTTAAAAGGTAGTCGTAACTGGTATGCTCATACGATAATAATTAAAACATTGGTCTGGGTAATTTTGTGAATTTTGCGCAGCAATATATTGACTTTGTCTCGCATGAATAACGTTATGGAGGTGTAGGCCTACACTGAATTGTCTTTTTTTGTTAGGTTTTTGTAGTTCCTTTCTTAAAATATAGACAATCTTCCTCTGATGACGACATAACTGACAACTAAACTAGCAACTTTATATGAACAATCGTGTAAACCGACTAGCAACTTTTCTAATAGCAACTCAAGCTAACGTTGCGATGCGATCACCAGTTGCCTTCTGTATATTTGCAGCCTATGGTTCTTGAAGCGATTCCGCGTAGATTCACCTCTGAAGGATCATTTCTTTAAACTTAATAGATAGCGAGTGGACACATATCTTGACCCGTGACCCAGCAACTACCGTGGTAACTACCTTGACCTCGTGATACGTAGGTAGTTAAATCCTTTCCTTGGACTTATCTTTCTATATATCTTCTATTACAACTTTTCTCACATCAGCGAATAACGTGTAAACCCATATTTGTAATCCCTATAGAGAATATATCTACTCTCGCCACGCGATACTGTGCAAATGAAGTCGAAATGCCAATCTCTAGCAGGTGTTTTTACGGCCTTACCTCACAGAGCACCTTATAGAAATAGAGTAGTCGTCCAGTGAAATAGATATAGGGAGATGTGAAGCAGAATTCGCCATCTTGACTGGGGAAAATTTTTCCAATACCGCGCAGTGAAGCGCACAAAATTTAATAAAAACTTTCACTTAAATCAAGATTCAAAGCACTTAGAGTGGGAATTAAATTTTGAAACTTGGCATGTATAAGCAGCATGATTCCCTCATTCAGAATATTAAACCATAAAGGTAATATTTTATTTTAAAGAACGTTAAAACATAGATTTAATAAGAGTTGCACTTTAAGAAACATAAAAAAGTTAGTAAACGGATATTTTTCGTATTTGTTGGTTAGAAACATTTTGTAAGCATAAAAATTTGAGATAATTAGTTACATTTTATTATTCTTTTTATTTCATGTAGGTAGGACCTTTGGTTTGCTGCTAGTAAAGTGGTAAAGTGAAAAGTTTTTAAACGGGTCGGAATGTGGAGGGGGGCGCCATCTTGGCTGGGTTAGCCTGCTTCACGGGGCCTTTCGCCGTGTCATCTCTATTTATATCAAGTGCTCTGTGCACTATATTCCTTTCCTATCTCTCGTGAATATGCGACAGTTGCCCCCAGTGGCACTTGCGCCCATGGTGAAGTGCCCCAAATATACCTGCGTTTGGCAGACCCGCATTATTTCCCGTGTTAAGTACGATTATAGCCTCTATGACTCCTAAACACTTATGCAACGCTTTGAACTGGTTAAGTGATATGAAACCAGTTTCTCCAACATTTTGGAAAACTAGTTTTCTATCATTTAAGCGTGTTTAAAATCAGCTAAAAGAGTCATCCTTTTTATATTTTTTACTTTTTAAATCATAGTATATCATTATAATTCCTTTTTTTGTAATCTATTTATTTTTTATATTTGTGATGAATTTACACTTTTTACAAATATTGTCATCATTTTTAGTGCTCTTCGGTTTGAACCTTGTCTAATTTTTGTAAGCAGGTCATAGTGCAAAGACACGTCCTTATTCATTAATTCCCTCGGTCAGTTTCATATATGTGCATTTTCTCCTCTTCCCTCCAAGATTTGATTGTATCTTCATGTATGCGCAGGGTGGATTTTCCGCTTCAGTTTTGAAAAAACCAAACAATTCTTATATTCTAGGATTAGGTCTCCGAAGGGTGTTGTTCAGTCTGTTGTTCCATCCTTCAACAGCATTAAGGTGGTGCAAAAGTCACTAGATGCAAATGTCGCTGGGTAAAAATGTCGCTGGGTGCAAATGTCGCTGGGTGCAAAAGTCACTAGGTGCAAATGTCGCTGGGAGCAAATGTCGCCGGGTGCAAATGTCGCTGGGTTCAAATGTCGCTGGGTGCAAATGTCGCTGGGTGCAAAAGTCAGTAGGTGCAAATGTCGCTGGGTGAAAATGTCGCTGGGAGAAAATATCGTTGGGTGCAAATGTCGCTGGGGGCAAATGTCACTAGGTGCAAATATCACTGGGTGCAAATGTCGCTGGGTGCAAACGTCACTAGGTGCAAATGTCGCTGGGTGAAACTGTCGCTGGATGAAAATGTCGCTGGGAGCAAATGTTGCTGGGTGCAAAAGTCACTAAGTGCAAATGTCGCTGGGTGAAAATGTCGCTGGGTGCAAATGTCACTAGGTGCAAATGTTGCTGGGTGCAAAAGTCACTAGGTGCAAATGTTGCTGGATGCAAATGTCGCTGGGTGCAAATGTCACTAGGCGCAAATGTCGCTGGGTGAAAATGTCGCTGGGAGCAAATGTCGCTGGGTGCAAATGTCAAAGGGTGCAAATGTTGCTGAGTGCAAAAGTCACTAGGTGCAAATATCACTGGGTGCAAATGTCGCTGGGTGCAAATGTCGCTGGGTGAAAATGTCGCTGGGTGCAAATGTCGCTGGGTGCAAATGTCGCTGGGTGCAAAAGTCACTGGGTGCAAAAGTCACTAGGTGCAAATGTCGCTGGGTGAAAATGTCGCTGGGAGCAAATATCGCTGGGTGCAAATGTCGCTGGGTGCAAATGTCACTAGGTGCAAATGTCGCTGGGTGCAAAAGTCACTAGGTGCAAATGTCGCTGGGTGAAAATGTCGCTGGGAGCAAATATCGTTGGGTGCAAATGTCGCTGGGTGCAAATGTCACTAGGTGCAAATATCACTGGGTGCAAATGTCGCTGGGGGCAAACGTCACTAGGTGCAAATGTCGCTGGGTGAAACTGTCGCTGGGTGAAAATGTCGCTGGGAGCAAATGTTGCTGGGTGCAAAAGTCACTAGGTGCAAATGTTGCTGGATGCAAATGTCGCTGAGTGCAAACGTCACTAGGTGCAAATGTCGCTGGGTGAAAATGTCGCTGAGAGCAAATGTCGCTGGATGCAAATGTCACTGGGTGCAAATGTTGCTGAGTGCAAAAGTCACTAGGTACAAATATCACTGGGTGCAAATGTCGCTGGGTGCAAATGTCGCTGGGTGCAAAATTCACTAGGTGCAAATGTCGCTGGGTGAAAATGTCGCTGGGAGCAAATATCGCTGGGTGCAAATGTCATTAGGTGCAAATGTTGCTTGATGCAAATGTCGCTGGGTGCAAACTGCAGCGGCCAGAATGTCCGATGCAAAGAATCAGGGTAATTGTACAGAATACCAGAATCAAACCTAACCTGGTTAAATAATTGGCTAAATTTATATGTAAAAATTTTAAAGCATAATAATATTAAAACTAGGGTAAATAATAGTAAAATGAAGAAAATTAGAAATAACTTTAGACTTAAAAAACATAAATTATAATCAATAAGAAAAATTATCACTTTAAAGTGGATAGCCTAAATTATGTATAAAAAAAAAAAGACGGTAATTGTGTAGTACAACAAACTCGGCCTAGATGCAGGCTATTAAAATAATTGTAATTAAATATAATCAGGAATAAAGAATGTAAATTAATAAGATGTGAGGAAAGTAAATTAGGCCTAGATAGGGAAAATAGTATTTATGTAAAAGTAAAGATTAAAGGTTAAAAAGTAATAGCCTAAAAATTAGGTTATATTAGAAGCAGTCATATTTGATTCCGGAAAAATCCGCTTAGGGTATTGATTATAAATCTTGTCACTACGAAACGAAAGCGCTACAGTCGAACTTTGGATTAGGAATTTTAAAAAGTAAATTAAATAAAATAAGAAGAAATAAAGTCAAATACGTTATTAAATAAAAGGTAAAAATGGAAAGGACACATCAGAATACAGAAACGCCTTTTACAAAAAGTGAAACTAATCTTAGTTCAGAATTTCCGAACAAACAAAGTCAATTGCCATGGCAACGGCTTTCTGATTGGGCAAAAGTTGTAAAATGGATACTAGGGCGTGGGAAGTTTGAATTGGAGAAGACGGGCCTCACAAAAGGGACGCTATCCAGAATGAGAATGCATTAGGCTCTCAAGGCGAGCAGACGTGTTTTTGTACCATGCGAAAAGGACAAGAAAAAATGTGCTAGAAACAAAGTAAAAAGTGCTACGATGTGATCAGGGGAAGGACGATATATATGAGCAAGGGCTCATATATACCCAGAACAAAATTTCGACCACCAAAATGCAAAATTAAAGAAAATAAGAAGATTGACCGAAATTATGGAGAGACGCCTACCTACCAAGACCCTTGAAGCTGTAATGGGACCGACAGATGACAACATTAATGAAGATAAAAAGATTTCTACAGTACAAGGTTATATAATCAATTTAATTATTCTTTTTTAATAACATTTTACTTCAAATTATATTAACTTAAATTCAAAATTAAATAAGATGGGAATAACCTAAGGGACTGATTAGTCAACTCTCTTAGGTTACCCAAATTTAAGTAACAAAGATTCAAAATTGACTTTCCATTCCCATCGCTGTGGGAATGTATGGATTAAGTATAAAGATGTATATCTTATATGGCTTTTTCTAAGTGAATTTCTAATGAATACTTTCAAAAAGAAGTTAATTGTTCAAGGCCTAGCCTAAAGGCATTAAATAGTAATATAAAGTGTTTGAAAAAGAATCAGATTTTAAAGTATGTTAACTTTAACTATAACAATCAAAACTATATACAAAATTAATTATGGTAACTTTGATAATTTAAATTATATACAAAATTAATGGTAATAAGAATATTTAAAAAACATAGAATGAGATAATAATGTTTAATTAAATGGCAAGTTGTATGAAATTTTGAAAAAGTAATTAGTCAAGAAAATCCTGTTAAATTAATAAAAACAATAATAATTAATTTGAACCTTGGAACAAATAAATAAAAAGGTATATTTTCCAATTAGCTGTGTTTTCATTCTAAATAAGATAAGTTCACTAGGTATCCAGGTATAGTCTTTAAATCACAAGTGTCTCTCAAAGATTCCACTACCCGAAAAGGAGCTTGAACAGGGCTTATCGGAGGCTAATTGGTTTTATCAAAAATTCAGGGGTTGGTTCCTCTGAGAGGTTTATTCCTTGAGGCACAGGTCTATGAAATTAGATTCGTAGTCAATGGATAAACCATTACTTTCTTACTGACTTAGCAATTGATGAAAAGAAAGGGCCAAGGTAAGGCAGGAGAAAAAAAGTCGGTAAGAAAACGTCACAAGGTGCAAATGTCGCTGGGTGAAAATGTCGCTGGGAGCAAATGTTGCTGGGTGCAAATGCCACTTTGTGCAAATGTTGCTGAGTGCAAAAGTCACTAGGGGCAAATATCACTGGGTGCAAATGTCACTGGGTGCAAATGTCGCTGGATGCAAATGTCACTAGGTGCAAATGTTGCTGGGTGCAAAAGTCACTAGGTGCAAAAATCACTGGGTGCAAATGTCACTGGGTGCAAATGTCACTGGGTGCAAATGTCGCTGGGTGTAAATGTCACTAGGTGCAAATGTCGCTGGGTGAAACTGTCGCTGGATGAAAATGTCGCTGGGAGCAAATGTTGCTGGGTGCAAAAGTCACTAAGTGCAAATGTCGCTGGGTGCAAATGTCGCTGGGTGAAAATGTCGCTGGGTGCAAATGTCACTAGGTGCAAATGTTGCTGGGTGCAAAAGTCACTAGGTGCAAATGTTGCTGGATGCAAATGTCGCTGGGTGCAAATGTCACTAGGCGCAAATGTCGCTGGGTGAAAATGTCGCTGGGAGCAAATGTCGCTGGATGCAAATGTCAAAGGGTGCAAATGTTGCTGAGTGCAAAAGTCACTAGGTGCAAATATCACTGGGTGCAAATGTCGCTGGGTGCAAATGTCGCTGGGTGAAAATGTCGCTGGGTGCAAATGTCGCCGGGTGCAAGTGTCGCTGGGTGCAAAAGTCACTGGGTGCAAAAGTCACTAGGTGCAAATGTCGCTGGGTGAAAATGTCGCTGGGAGCAAATATCGCTGGGTGCAAATGTCGCTGGGTGCAAATGTCACTAGGTGCAAATGTCGCTGGGTGCAAAAGTCACTAGGTGCAAATGTCGCTGGGTGAAAATGTCGCTGGGAGCAAATATCGTTGGGTGCAAATGTCGCTGGGTGCAAATGTCACTAGGTGCAAATATCACTGGGTGCAAATGTCGCTGGGGGCAAACGTCACTAGGTGCAAATGTCGCTGGGTGCAAATGTCGCTGAGTGCAAACGTCACTAGGTGCAAATGTCGCTGGGTGAAAATGTCGCTGAGAGCAAATGTCGCTGGATGCAAATGTCACTGGGTGCAAATGTTGCTGAGTGCAAAAGTCACTAGGTGCAAATATCACTGGGTGCAAATGTCGCTGGGTGCAAATGTCGCTGGGTGCAAAATTCACTAGGTGCAAATGTCGCTGGGTGAAAATGTCGCTGGGAGCAAATATCGCTGGGTGCAAATGTCATTAGGTGCAAATGTTGCTTGATGCAAATGTCGCTGGGTGCAAACGTCACTAGGTGCAAATGTTGCTGGGTGCAAAAGTCACTAGGTGCAAAAAGCACTGGGTGCAAATGTCACTGGGTGCAAATGTCACTGGGTGCAAATGTCGCTGGGTGTAAATGTCATTAGGTGCAAATGTTGCTGGGTGCAAATGTCGATGGATGAAAAAGTCACTAGGTGCAAATATCACTGGGTGCAAATGTCACTGGGTGCAAATGTCGCTTTTGTGCAAATGTCATTGGGTGCAAATGTCTCTGAGTGCAAATGTCACTAAGTGGAACTGATGCGACACCCTTTCTCGTAGGCATAGTGTTTGACAGAGTATACCTACTCAAAATTACTACCTGTTGCAAAAAAACATATTTTAAGATTTCGTTTGCCTTTGGAGCAATAATTTTTTTTTTAATTCGTCCGTTCTACAACCTCCTCTTAATGTTCTCTACATGAGTTGCAGTCAGAAATTCTTTCTGGGGTTCACTCGTGGAGGAGAAGTTTCAGACATTCCGTAGGGTTCGGAATGCTACTTTATACCACAAAGGCAAAATTTTAAAATTAAATATCAATTTATGCCACTGACATTCTTATAATTAGACATAATTTGACAAATTGAGTGGGTAAAATTTGTTCATCATTTAAATACACTCCAAGTTTAAAGAGTAATCAATGAAAAAAGTTAAATTATATTAACAATTAAAATTAAAATAATGAAATTAGGTTAAGTACATATACAAGAAAGAATGTGTTCACCAAATAAGATTTAAGATTTATTTTTAGGGAAATAAGATTCAGAAAAAATCGAAATTTTCATTTTCCTTAACTACAACCCTGTAAGGAGTATTACGTCTACGATACAGGAATTTTGTTAAAAACTTCGTAAAGAAGAAGTTAGTTAAAAAACCTCTCTAATGGATAAAAACCATACCCAGTACATTGAGGCGCTCTTCCAAAGTTTTATTATTTTACAAAATTGCGTCCGTCGCTAAACGAGGCTACGAAGATTGGAGTATTTTACAAATATTCTAAGCGCGCGTTTATAAACCACTTTCATTTTACTGGCAACTCGTTTATTACGACAAATAACTTAAAGTTACAATACTTGAATTTTTATCTTCTGATATTTTAACATTTTTATAATATTGGTTACAAATCTTGCAAATTTAAAATAAGTATTTTAGCAGATGAAAGATTAAAGTAAACTTTTATAACCCTTCTGGGTGGGGGGGGGGTTAATCCCACACTCTACCCTTAATGCGGCCTTGCTCTGTCGCAATTAAGTTGTTCTTTTGTGCTTCAGATTGGAACTAATATCATAATACAGTATCTATTATCCCAGCTTGTCTCTTCTTCTAACCCTAAACAAGTCCTCAGAAACGTCATTTCTGCATTTGTAAGCGACTTAGATGCTTTTGTTTACATCTCATTCCACTGCAAGCCTTATGAAGCTCCAACATTGTGTCTGCCTTTAACGGTACATTTCCAGCTAATTATAGTGAGCATTTTTTTTTAAATTTACAAATATCAACTTTATGTGTATAGCTTGTTAAGCTATAGAGGTTTCATTTATTTAAATTAAACATTATCCCAGTTGTTGTATACAGTTATACACTGTACTTGTAGTTTATTTAAATTAGAAAGGTATTTGGAAATCGGCTGTATGAGAAGACAACTGACGCTGCGTTACAAATTTGTCCATATGATGATGTGCGTTTACATATCGCACAAGGAAAAACTAAAGCGGAAAGATATTGTCGATGCGATGCTTCTGCCAATCCGGATTGTTAAGGAAGTCGCCAATCGCAGTTTGCATGGAGATAATATCAACTTGGATGGCTGTCATAGTTATTGACTCCCAGAGTGCTTTTTTAATTTTCATTCTACTATAAATGTATTATGACCAAGTAAGAAATGTTCACTGTCTAGGATTACTAATGACGTAATGGTACATCAAATCTGGGAGGAACTCGGGTTTGCGGATAGAAATTGCTTTATCATGCTTGAGAGCACGTCTACTTCGGGCAATCTCCCCACGCGATGTCATAATGGTAGCCTACTCTCAGTACCATGGGGTCAATATGCCCTCCTCATTCATAAGACACCTCATTGTAACCCTATTAGAGTGTAGGAACGCGATCATGTTCACGCGATGCCATAATGGTCCCCTACTCTCAGTACCATGGGGTCAATATGCCCTCCTCATTCATAAGACACCTCATTGTAAGCCTATTAGAGTGTAGGAACGCGATCATGTTCACGCGATGCCATAATGGTAGCCACTATCAGTACCATGGGGTCAATATGCCCTCCTCATTCATAAGACACCTCATTGTAAGCCTATTAGAGTGTAGGAACGCGATCATGTTCACGCGATGCCATAATGGTCCCCTACTATCAGTACCATGGGGTCAATATGCCCTCCTCATTCATAAGACACCTCATTGTAACCCTATTAGAGTGTAGGAACGCGATCATGTTCACGTGATGACAAGGTCTCCCCTATACCGGGCGATTTTATATCCCAACTTAATCCTCTCACGATCGTTACGTGACTGCCTACATTCGCAATACTTTTCTATATTTTGAAAGTGGTAATACACATCAGTATAATAACCATAAACCATAACTTTGAGATTAAATACTAGAAAAATATAATGTGAAAGAGGATAAATAATCGCTTATTAATTTTCGATAACTTAATCCCATTTCAGATTACGATATTCCGAGGCAAGATAAAAATATTCGGGTCAAAGAGAGGCGAAAATGAGAAATGAAAAAAACCAGTATATATATATATATATATATATATATATATATATATATATATATATATATATATATATATATATATACATATATACTGTCTTCAGTCTTTTCTTTCTCTTTTTTGATTGATAAAGATCATTGTATGATCGAAATATTTCAACAGTGTGATATTTATCTATTTATTTATTTCCAAGAGATTGCAGTTTCGGACTATTGCTACTAGGTAAGTCTGTCAGTCTCCTATCTAGTCCCAAAACTCCTATATATATATATATATATATATATATATATATATATATATATATATATATATATATATATATATATATATTGTCGCCGACACTGATAATATTATTGAATCCAAACCACTAAGTTAGTAGATCGTGTCAGGCCCGCCTAGAGCGGTTTGAGGAGGCAAATGCCCAGGGGCAAGGGTTCCAAAGGAGCTCGGCCGAGTTGGTGTTTCTTTACTATGGAAAATAATTACCCGTGTGGTGAGGTCCATAGAAATAAGATAAAAACAACTGACATCAGGAATAACTACTCTTGCGATGGAAGATGACGCTCGCATGAAATGTCGATATTAGTGATATTATTGAAGACTTGGAGGACAAAGAAGATAAAAATGTAATTGTTCAACAAAATTATTTTTATGTTACATTTATTTCAATACTTGAACAACATAATGGCGATTATAATATAATTACATTATTTCACTTCACAGAAAATGTGGTTATATTTGTATTCCATAATAAGGTAACAATAATTTATTTATAATGTCATGAAAAATACAGGGAGGTATAGGGCTATCTTGGAAGTAATGAAGGAACCCGTACTCATAGTTGCCCAAGGGCCCAAAATTTCTCTTGACGTACCTGGGTAGGGTAACGAAAATGGAATGTCTCAATGCCTTTAAGTTTTTCCAGAAAATGGTTAAAGAGATAATTTAAGAATGATCTTAAAATGGATTGTGAGAATTGATTTCGTTAGAACGTTACCCCTTAGCACAGCAAAGCTATTTGGCGCTCTTATTAATGTGATCAATCTCTACACAGGAGGAAACAATTCTGTCTCAATATTCGATAATTTACTACAGCTGCACAATGTGTGCACAGTAGTGTGTAACTGATTAAACAATATTTAATTACAAAATAAACAGTTTTTTGCTTTGTCGTCTGGCCTTATCTTTACGACGTTGGATCAGCATGGGTGACGCGGTCAGTTTTCGCCCAATCAAATTGTCGAGCAAACACTCTGGCAAGTTTATTTTCTCTCTTTGAAAATAGTCGACACACAAGATAATTTTTTTGTCGCTGTGGATTAGACGATATAACAGTTCAATTTTTTGTTTCACATATCTCCAAATAATAATGCAGTTGCATATTACGTCTTCAAGTACATGATATACACTTTTTATACCGCTAATCACTCTTTTGGCTATAAGCAAATTGTGTAATCCAACCATAGTGTTTTTGTTGTTTAATCCTAAACAACGAACGTACAAGAACTAATTAATCAGAAGTAATTGGTTTAACAATTTCTAACAACCTGTCACTAATTATCGTAAATGATAGGTTCGGTGTATTAGTAATGTCAGAATCGTTGTGAATGTCACCAAAGTTCATCATAGAGGTGGGCGGTTGGAATCTGTTTAGATCTTAAACTACCAAGCAGCGAAAATTGTTGAAATTTCCATTAACCCTAGATTACTTATGTCTAAACTTTGTCACATGATTACCTATGTATCGTCAATTTGACTACTCCAATTTCTTCTTTTTATTTGCCAAAATAGTATTTTTTTATTAATGTGTTAGACATTATAATTTCCCATACTTCTTTAGCGCTTGGAAACAAATACTATATTAGCTGCGCATCCTATTATTAGAAAGGAAAATAATAATTACGATCACTATGTTTTAATGGAAAGTGAAACACAAATGTTTAAAAAAGTATTTTAAAATAATACAGTAACACATTATATTTACAAAAAAAAAAGAATGTAACAAAAGAACGAGTTGTAGAACAAGTTTTTAATAAAATTAAAGAAGTTTTACGATCACATTTTTACGATTAAAGTCACACGATCACTTATGTATCGTCAAATTGACGACGCGAGCTCTGTTTCACTAAGACGCATGCGCACTTTAGCGGCGAAACTACGCATCTGACATCGGCTGTTGTAGGTACGAAGGTTCTGGGAAGATGGATGCGCACGAACCTCTCATTTGTCATATGTAGCAATTTTTTGAAATGGTGCGTCGTCATTTTGACGAGGTATAAGTGATTTAGGGTTAAATTTAACAAAAGTGCAAGAATGAATAAAAACTATACGTCTCTGTAAATCACCAAATGTTATTTCACAAAATCAGCGGAATTAGCTGTCTTAAGTGTTTTGGAGAAGCTTTAGCGGTTTTACTACAGATGTTGTGGAAAGTCTAGGTGACTTTTCTATAGTTTTGCTTTAGCAACGACTTTAATGCCTCTTAGAAAGTTTGCCGAATTTCCATTTAACCAATGGAGAATCGAGTATCGACGATTACTCGATACCATTAGAATCGATGATTCCTGAATCGAGAATCGGAATTGGTCCATGGTATGGTAGAATTTTCCAACCGCTGTTGAATGAAATAGTCCGAAAATTCTGTTAGTTTGACGTCTTCTGAACCGTCCTCCATACTAGTGATCCAGGCATCATCAATATGATGAAGTGCGATTCGAACTAACGCCGCACATTTTCAGAGCGATTGATTATTTCATGGCGACTATTGGTTTAAAGGGATAGTTTAGTTGATAGGCCTATACCGGTATCGATAGTAGAGTCGCAAGCGGCACGGTGGCAGATTGGTGGGTCGTACGGGGCACGGTGGCAGATTGCTGGGTCGCACGGGGCACGGTGGCAGATTGCTGGGTCGTACGGTGCACGGTGGCAGATTGCTGGGTCGCACTTGGCACGGTGGCAGATTGCTAGGTCGCACGGGGCACGGTGGCAGATTGCTGGGTCGCACGGAGCACGGTGGCAGATTGCTGGGTCGCAAGTTACACGGGTCGCAACTGGCACGACACCTATATATCCATTATCCTTTTCATATACGGTAACATCCTGACCTGGATGATCTGTTATAACAAACATAAGAAAGGAACTGATTTTCCTTGTCAGAGTCACGTGACGCTTCCCGAAATGAGCCAGTGTTTATAGAGATACTGGAGAAGAGAACGTATGTAAAGAGTATAAGAAAAGGAGAGAGTACACTAACACGAAAAGAACCGTTAACTGCAAGGAAATTGAATGAGTTACAACATTTAATGCACACTTCGTTAACAAAGCAGTGATCATCAGGAGGTTTCATTGCCGAACTAGAAAATATTAAGAAGAATCTACGTGTTTTGTCGTAGCCGGTTCTGACTTGGTGAACCTAAATTAAACCAAAGAACATAGGTACGACCGACAAACAAGGTTATCAATAAATACTGCAACATCTTACTAAAGATACAAACTCACAGATCTAACTTACTATCATCTATTTAAACATAAAGAAAACTATTTACAAAAACTTTGTCATTACATTTTGCGCGATAGAGCAAAGAATAATAGGCCTTTCAATAACAAATACCTTTGTGTTTAGCTCCGAAAATACTTCGCTATAAAATACCGCTAAAATTAGGGAACACTGTTTTGCTACCTTTACACTATTAATATCTACTTCAAGGTCTTTACTCCTGAAGAATACTATTATTTATATTGCTAAGCAAGCTTTAATGTTCTATTTTTAGAATGTTATGTTGAATGACAGAAATTTATCGAATCTGAAATTAAAAACTCAGAAATTTAAGAAACAATTTAAACAGAATTCACATTAAAACAAGTAATATAATATTTTTTTAATACAATTCCTACTCAAATCAACAAAGAAAAAATTACATTTTATTATTTTTTAATTTTATAATTACAACTAATATAAATTAGCGAAATACAAATCGAATTCCCTTGCAATTTTCCTTTCTTATGTATGGCGTTAGACTATTATCTTTGTTAGTTATTACTGTTATTTACTTGTTTTTCTGTTGCTTCCAGTGTGAAGTAGTTTCTTATTGTCCGTTTGTGAAGGAAGGTTCGATACCGTTAATCCAGTTTGTTTGTTTATCGTATTCAGTTCATTCATTTTTAATTCTTAAGCATTATTTATGATATTGTGTGATAGCCATGGGAAAAATTTAAGGTCCCACTATGGAGGTTTCGTCAACAACCAGATGGGAGCAAAAAAAAAAAAAAAAATCATAATATATCTTTGAGAAGTGTATTTCTAGCTTTGAAAAGTTGACTCAGTGCCAAAACATGAGACCTAGACTTTTGAACATGAAGATACTCAGTTCGAATCCTCCCTAGACCCCCAATTGTTTATAATTTAATTATTAAATAAATATTGGAAAAACCTGTCTATTAACATCAATTGTCGTCCACTACAGGTAAAAATAAAATTATTCAAACGTGATTGGATGAATAAAAATTTATGAAGGGATTTAAAAGACTGTTTAAATAAATGGTCGTTATAAACGTTTGCCACTATTAATAACTAGGTAATACAGTATTGAAAAATACCTTAATCTCGGTTATGTAAACAATCGTGTACAAGCAAGTACTGAGGAAGACGACATCGACGCCGAAACTAGTCTGCTGTGAATTAGTGTGTTTTGTGTTGAGTATTTTGACTTTTACCGTTACGAATAGTTCTCACTAGCTAAGCTCTAATTAACTAAATCGTATTAAAGTTTGTTGTCGTTTGATACCAATAGTCTATACAGAATAATAATGTTACAGTATAATATTTTTTCCAAATTAGTGTCAGTTCTAGTCTAATTTTAAATAAATTAATATTTAAAAAGTTATTCTTAAGTTGTAAAAAATATGCCTAAAATTAAAATAGAAAGTAAAATATAAACTTCAAATTACCTAAAATAACTGAAGGAACCTTAGCTGCCGCACGCACAACACTGAACTAACGTCTTCACTAGTCCCGTTCCAAAAGTCACCTTCACTTATAAACAAGGGAGAGACAATGTATGCGCGTATGGTCCTAATTGTAAACAGTACATTGTTAGTCTAAAAGCCTACAAGTGCAAGATAAGAGTTCACAAGCCTGTGGCATTTTTTTTATCACACTGAACTTTGCCACAGATAAGTCGAGTAGGCCCACGAATGGCCTTAAGCTTTTGAAGTGTGTGTAGTCCAGCTTTGGCACTCTATAGGTGACTACTTGAGTGTGAAATAAAATGTTTGTGTGTTACAAGCGTGTTAACAACTTATTTAAAGATATTTGATATAAAGAAAATATTATCATGAAATGGCATTACTGCGCATGCAGCTCGATCTTCCCATTTTCTCTTTAGTTGCGCATCTTGCAGCTCTCCTCCTTAGAGGAGGTCTGGCGGACCTAACTTGCTGCCAGACGCCATTTTGCTGCGCATGCAACTTGATCTCCCATTTTCTCTTTAGTTGCGCATCTTGCAGCTCTCCTCCTTAGAGGAGGTCTGGCGGACCTAACTTGCTGCCAGACGCCATTTTGCTGCGCATGCAGCTCGATCTTCCCATTTTCTCTTTAGTTGCGCATCTTGTAACTCTCCTCCTTAGAGGAGGTCTGGCGGACCTAACTTGCTGCCAGACGCCATTTTGCTGCTCATGCAACTCGATCTTCCCATTTTCTCTTTAGTTGCGCATCTTGTAACTCTCCTCCTTAGAGGAGGTCTGGCGGACCTAACTTGCTGCCAGACGCCATTTTGCTGCGCATGCAGCTCGATCTTCCCAATTTCTCTTTAGTTGCGCATCTTGCAGCTCTCCTCCTTAGAGGAGGTCTGGCGGACCTATCTTACTGCCAGACGCCATTTTGCTGCGCATGCAACTTGATCTCCCATTTTCTCTTTAGTTGCGCATCTTGCAGCTCTCCTCCTTAGAGGAGGTCTGGCGGACCTAACTTGCTGCCAGACGCCATTTTGCTGCTCATGCAACTCGATCTTCCCATTTTCTCTTTAGTTGCGCATCTTGCAGCTCTCCTTCTTAGAGGAGGTCTGGCGGACCTAACTTGCTGCCAGACGCCATTTTGCTGCTCATGCAACTCGATCTTCCCATTTTCTCTTTAGTTGCGCATCTTGCAGCTCTCCTCCTTAGAGGAGGTCTGGCGGACCTAACTTGCTGCCAGACGCCATTTTGCTGCGCATGCAACTTGATCTCCCATTTTCTCTTTAGTTGCGCATCTTGCAGCTCTCCTCCTTAGAGGAGGTCTGGCGGACCTAACTTGCTGCCAGACGCCATTTTGCTGCGCATGCAACTTGATCTCCCATTTTCTCTTTAGTTGCGCATCTTGCAGCTCTCCTCCTTAGAGGAGGTCTGGCGGACCTAACTTGCTGCCAGACGCCATTTTGCTGCGCATGCAACTTGATCTCCCATTTTCTCTTTAGTTGCGCATCTTGCAGCTCTCCTCCTTAGAGGAGGTCTGGCGGACCTAACTTGCTGCCAGACGCCATTTTGCTGCGCATGCAACTTGATCTCCCATTTTCTCTTTAGTTGCGCATCTTGCAGCTCTCCTCCTTAGAGGAGGTCTGGCGAACCTAAGTTACTGCCAAACGCCATTTTGATGCGCATGCAACTTGATCTCCCATTTTCTCTTTAGTTGCGCATCTTGCAGCTCTCCTTTTTAGAGGAGGTCTGGCGGACCTAACTTGCTGCCAGACGCCATTTTGCTGCGCATGCAACTTGATCTCCCATTTTCTCTTTAGTTGCGCATCTTGCAGCTCTCCTCCTTAGAGGAGGTCTGGCGAACCTAAGCTACTGCCAAACGCCATTTTGATGCGCATGCAACTTGATCTCCCATTTTCTCTTTAGTTGCGCATCTTGCAGCTCTCCTCCTGAGACGAGGTCTGGCGGACCTATCTTACTGCCAGACGCCATTTTGCTGCGCATGCAACTTGATCTCCCATTTTCTCTTTAGTTGCGCATCTTGCAGCTCTCCTCCTAAGACGAGGTCTGGCGGACCTATCTTACTGCCAGACGCCATTTTGCTGCGCATGCAACTTGATATTCCATTTTCTCTTCTCTCTTTAGTTGCGCACCTTGCAGCTCTCCTGCTAAGAGGAGGTCTGGCGAACCTAACTTACATCCAAACGCCATTTCGCTGCGCGTGCAACTTGATCTCCCATTTTCTCTTTAGTTGCGCATCTTGCAGCTCTCCTCCTAAAAGGAGGTCTGGCGAACCTAACTTACTGCCAGACGCCATTTTGCTGCGCATGCAACTTGATCTCCCATTTTCTCTTTAGTTGCGCATCTTGCAGCTCTCCTCCTAAAAGGAGGTCTGGCGAACCTAACTTACTGCCAAACGCCATTTTGCTGCGCATGCAACTTGATCTCCCATTTTCTCTTTAGTTGCGCATTTTGCAGCTCTCCTTCTTAGAGGAGGTCTGGCGGACCTAACTTGCTGCCAGACGCCATTTTGCTGCGCATGCAACTTGATCTCCCATTTTCTCTTTAGTTGCGCATCTTGCAGCTCTCCTCCTGAGACGAGGTCTGGCGGACCTAACTTGCTGCCAGACGCCATTTTGCTGCGCATTCAGCTCGATCTTCCCATTTTCTCTTTAGTTGCGCATCTTGCAGCTCTCCTCCTAAAAGGAGGTCTGGCGAACCTAACTTACTGCCAAACGCCATTTTGTTGCGCATGCAACTTGATCTCCCATTTTCTCTTTAGTTGCGCATCTTGCAGCTCTCCTCCTAAGAGGAGGTCTGGCGGACCTATCTTACTGCCAGACGCCATTTTGCTGCGCATGCAACTTGATCTCCCATTTTCTCATTAGTTGCGCATCTTGCAGCTCTCCTCCTTAGAGGAGGTCTGGCGGACCTAACTTGCTGCCAGACGCCATTTTGCTGCGCATGCAACTTGATCTCCCATTTTCTCATTAGTTGCGCATCTTGCAGCTCTCCTTCTTAGAGGAGGTCTGGCGGACCTAACTTGCTGCCAGACGCCATTTTGCTGCGCATGCAGCTCGATCTTCCCATTTTCTCTTTAGTTGCGCATCTTGCAGCTCTCCTCCTTAGAGGAGGTCTGGCGGACCTAACTTGCTGCCAGACGCCATTTTGCTGCGCATGCAACTTGATCTCCCATTTTCTCATTAGTTGCGCATCTTGCAGCTCTCCTCCATAGAGGAGGTCTGGCGGACCTAACTTGCTGCCAGACGCCATTTTGCTGCGCATGCAACTTGATCTCCCATTTTCTCATTAGTTGCGCATCTTGCAGCTCTCCTTCTTAGAGGAGGTCTGGCGGACCTAACTTGCTGCCAGACGCCATTTTGCTGCGCATGCAGCTCGATCTTCCCATTTTCTCTTTAGTTGCGCATCTTGCAGCTCTCCTCCTTAGAGGAGGTCTGGCGGACCTAACTTGCTGCCAGACGCCATTTTGCTGCGCATGCAACTTGATCTCCCATTTTCTCTTTAGTTGCGCACCTTGCAGCTCTCCTGCTAAGAGGAGGTCTGGCGGACCTAACTTACTGCCAGACGCCATTTCGCTGCGCATGCAACTTGATCTCCCATTTTCTCTTCTCTCTTTAGTTGCGCACCTTGCAGCTCTTCTCCTGAAAGGAGGTCTGGCGAACCTAACTTGCTGCCAGACGCCATTTTGTTGCGCATGCTACTTGATCTCCCATTTTCTCTTTAGTTGCGCACCTTGCAGCTCTCCTGCTAAGAGGAGGTCTGGCGGACCTAACTTGCTGCCAGACGCCATTTTGCTGCGCATGCAACTTGATCTCCCATTTTCTCATTAGTTGCGCATCTTGCAGCTCTCCTCCTTAGAGGAGGTCTGGCGGACCTAACTTGCTGCCAGACGCCATTTTGCTGCGCATGCAACTTGATCTCCCATTTTCTCATTAGTTGCGCATCTTGCAGCTCTCCTCCTTAGAGGAGGTCTGGCGGACCTAACTTGCTGCCAGACGCCATTTTGCTGCGCATGCAACTTGATCTCCCATTTTCTCATTAGTTGCGCATCTTGCAGCTCTCCTTCTTAGAGGAGGTCTGGCGGACCTAACTTGCTGCCAGACGCCATTTTGCTGCGCATGCAGCTCGATCTTCCCATTTTCTCTTTAGTTGCGCATCTTGCAGCTCTCCTCCTTAGAGGAGGTCTGGCGGACCTAACTTGCTGCCAGACGCCATTTTGCTGCGCATGCAACTTGATCTCCCATTTTCTCTTTAGTTGCGCACCTTGCAGCTCTCCTGCTAAGAGGAGGTCTGGCGGACCTAACTTACTGCCAGACGCCATTTCGCTGCGCATGCAACTTGATCTCCCATTTTCTCTTCTCTCTTTAGTTGCGCACCTTGCAGCTCTTCTCCTGAAAGGAGGTCTGGCGAACCTAACTTGCTGCCAGACGCCATTTTGCTGCGCATGCTACTTGATCTCCCATTTTCTCTTTAGTTGCGCACCTTGCAGCTCTCCTGCTAAGAGGAGGTCTGGCGGACCTAACTTACTGCCAGACGCCATTTCGCTGCGCATGCAACTTGATCTCCCATTTTCTCTTCTCTCTTTAGTTGCGCACCTTGCAGCTCTTCTCCTAAAAGGAGGTCTGGCGAACCTAACTTACTGCCAGACGCCATTTTGCTGCGCATGCTACTTGATCTCCCATTTCCTCTTTAGTTGCGCACCTTGCAGCTCTCCTCCTAAAAGGAGGTATGGCGAACCTAACTTACTCCCAGACGCCATTTTGCACGTTTCTGCCATTCTATTAGCATCTTCATAAAATTTCTTCTTTGATATTCCTTAGAAAATTTCTCTTGATAACTGTTGTAACAAAATTAAAATTAGAAAGAGAATTTGACTGCCAAGCTTTTTGAGGCTTTCGGTAGCCTTCCTTGCTGTTTAAGTATTACATATTACTATAAAGTATTTCGTTTAGAATATTAACTTTCAAATAAAGTTAGGAATTTCAAACAGAAAGCAAATTTAAATTTTCGTTGTAGAAGATAACATAGTTGAGATAGAGATATTTGGAAGGTAGGCCTCTACCTTTTATGGTAAAGGTTGACCCCCCTCGCAAGTCAAAAGTTGTAGCATTAGATGAACCACTGCGCTGAATAAATTGCTTTTTGCGGTTGAAGCAATCGCAAAGACTGTTACATCATTCATTACTAATACGAGGCTAAAATTTTTTTCACAACAAAAAACGTAAAACACACGCCAGATAATAAAGATTTCGATAAAATGTATGTAGCATTCTTCAAAATGAGTCGGTTGACGTGTTAGTTTTAGCCAATTTCCCTTATATATGTCCCCTAATACTAAAGAGAGAAGAGGATTTAACACAATCCTACACAAAACCAAATGTAAACATAGCAAAGCTGTGGAACTTGCGTTCAGGAACAATTATAAAAGTTCTCTAGATAGTTTTCCTGGGAATAGAAAAAATAAGAAAGAAAAGACAAATAGAAGAGCACGTGGGAAACCTTCTTAATCCCTCGCCTGAGGAAAAGTAGACCAACACTAACTTTAAAAAATAATAATAATAATTTTTTCTGAAATTAATGTCTTCAACAGTTGTAGTATTTCCTGTAAAATTATTTAAAATGTTCATTGCATGTTACTGAAAGAAACGATCTTTTTACTAACATCAGTACATCAGTTTGTTTCCGCCGTTAAACTCTATTTGGAGTCTAAACTCATACAGCTTTGTTACGTGTGTGTGTGTGTGGGGAGAGGTAGGGGCGTGCGGGGGAGGAGGTATGTGGGAGGAGGACAGTGTGTTGAATGGAGGTATGTGAGAGAGGGAGGTGTGTGTGTGCACGCGCGCGCGCGTTTGTGTGTGTGTGTGTGTGTTTTTTGTTTGTTTGTGAAAAAGAGAGAGTGAAGAAAGTACGTGTGTCAGTGTAAGTGTGTGGGGGGAGGTAGGAGGGGGAGATGTGTTCGGGGGTGGATGAATGTGGGATTGGAAGAGCAAGGGGGTAGGAGGGGGAAGTGTGTTGGGGAGAGGTATGTGGAAGGGGAAGGTGGGTGAATGTGTGTGTGTTTTTGTTTGAATTTCTTTTAACAAACTGCGATATTTAGGCTATTATTAGGTACGATTATGAAAAAACAATAGTACTAGAGAAAATTGAGGCAGAAGAAGCAAAGGTCTATAAGGGTGACGGGGAACTCTACTTTTAAAGATAACCGAAAAAGTGACAATAACCTCTAAATTACTGGGAGAGGGAGACGGAGAAGGGTTGAATGTAAAAGGCCCGTTCCCTGATTTTGATCTACAACTCAGTACAATGAAGATAATTTCAGATGGAATAAAGATGGACAAGGGGGGGGGGCATGAAGCTTCCTTGTAACGTAGCATTGTGATGACTTGTGTGGACTGAATCGCTCTCTGCCATGACTGCCCTCTACCCGGAATCATCTATAAAAGTTTTTGTAAACACTCACACACTGTCTACGTCACTCTGCGCTTACTGTCGCAAATTGTTCATGTTTAATGCATATTTATCAATAATGTTGGTTAGGTTAGGTCGCGAAGTGATTATAAAGCGAGGTAGACCTATAAAGGTTGTATTGTATCATCGCTTGGGGCACTACTTCTCGGATGTTATATTTTTTAACCTTCTACTCGTTTGATGATGCCCAAAATTTATTGTTGCTTTCAAATATAGATAAAAAATAATACTCATTGTAATACGACTGTTTAAAAATGATTTATCTATAACTACATTGCTGGTAGTTTTTACATTTTATTACTAATTATTACTGACAAAAACATTTATATACCTGTTGGCACGTAAACTAGCCCGTGACCGCTATGGATGAGCACAGGCGGGAGGAAGTGTAGAGGAAGTAAAAGACCGTTCCACAGACATTATAATGTCAGGTATAGTATTTATATTACAATAAGGAAGATTTAACAAGACCGAAAGGCCTCCATAAATATTATTTTAATTGATTTGTCAAATTAACCAGATCATTTACACAGTTTTGAACAAATTTACTTATATCAGTTTTCTAAACGACCGCAACGCCTGCAATTTCTGAGCGATGGCCTTTGATGCAACACGCACTACAAAACCCAATGTTTTTTAATTGGGCTATTTGTTTTCTATCGATCGACGCGCGCCATCCTACGAGACAACAGCTATATCTGACGGCGCAGTTTGTCTTCAGGAATACAGAAAAAATAATAACAACTTGGTGGCGACGCCCAAAAATTTAAAATTTTGAAAAAAGATAGAAATACCTTTATCTCGCAATACACACGTAACTTTTAAAATCAGGTTTTTTTATAAAACAAAGGACTATATTATACTACATTGGAATTACAAAGTATTCAGTTGGGAGAGATTTTATTACAAAAAAATCTCAAAAAAGTCTGCTAAGAAGCCAATTTGTAAGAAGTGATGTGATCTCTTTGTATACGTTTTAGCATCGCAGCTCGGAACAAGAAAATGCTTTCAACTATCACCCCGTGAACATTTTTGTATGATGAAGTACCCTGTCAAATGGAAAAATTAATTTGATTTGTTTCAGAAAGCTATGCAATCACTTATTCGTTAATTGCAAGGCAATGTGCAACTATTACGCCCAACACTTACGCAATCACACACGGCCACTGTCTCTGTTGTAAATAAATCGTGCGACATTGAACTTGACCTGTTGTGTGGAAACTGCTTGATAGTTAACCCTATAGAAAGGTTCGTAGAAATAAGCGTGTCTATATATTTATAGGAAAATCTATAAAAATATTTTCTTCTAGCGATAATCTCTTTGCTAGTCTATGAGTTGTCGTCATCATCATCATCATCATCATCATCATCATCATCAACATCATCATCATCATCATCATCGTTTTTGTCAAGCTTTTCGTTTACTGCATGTCCTGGCTCATCATCAAGTGAGACGTATTTTTTACCTGTCTTCCGACAGTACTTTTCCCCAAGAGTTTGTATTCCATATTAGGAATGTTTCCTGCCTATATTTTATTAACATGTCCTCCATGTGTTCTACCTTGTGTGTCTTTAATCTTGTTTGTCATTTAATTCTCATCATCATCATCGTTTTTGTCAAGCTTTTCGTTTACTGCATGTCCTGGCTCATCATCAAGTGAGACGTATTTTTTACCTGTCTTCCGACAGTACTTTTCCCCAAGAGTTTGTATTCCATATTAGGAATATTTCCTGCCTATATTTTATTAACATGTCCTCCATGTGTTCTACCTTGTGTGTCTTTAATCTTGTTTGTCATTTAATTCTTCCCAAATATTTACAATTCTCGTGCGCTTGTTCTTGTATACATTCACTGCTATTGGAAACTTCATCTCAGATGTTTCCGATTTGAGACAATTTTGTTCCTCCTTTTCCTTTGAAATGTCGTTTAGTGATCATATTTGCTGTAATCTCTGAATATCGTGATTTTAATCCTTGTCTTTGTAACCCAACGATTAGAAATGGAAGACTTGCTCCGATATTTTACCGTCTGTTATAATTTTTATTCTAATCCAGTGAAAGTATCATTATTTACACGCTCCAAATAGACCGTCGTTTCAGTGTTGGTGTCAATTCCACATCAACAAGTGGACCTAATATTTCTAGAAGACAGGTTTCTGCTGTAAGGCACGTCCTTTGGTGTTCAACTTTCTTCAACATTCTAATTCTTCGGCTTTCGTTTTTCCTCAAAGTTTCTTTTAATTTATAATTCTCCCATTTGTTAAAAAAAAACTCTCAATTTTCCACATTTCGATCACCAAAGTATTTCTCCAGACAAATACTTCACTTAATTTTCTTCGTACAGTTGACACACTTAAAAAAAAATTAAATTTCCTTGACAATTTTTCCATAACGTTGTAATGTTCAGGCTTCAATTCTCGTCGTCCATATAAAGAAATATTTAGTTTGGTATCAGAAGCTGTCCTTGGGATGTCATATTTTTCGTTTCCAAGTGCATTGGAATCATTACATAAGTTCCTCCATGCCATCCCTAATTTGATCCCAACTATCCTTCCACATCTCCCTTCTTTCATGGGATATTTCATAAACCCCCTCTTATCACCTCGTCGAAAGTAGGCCTACGTATTATAAGGAAATCTGGCATGTGCCTATGCATGATTCTTTGTCACATTACAGGCCACTTTACAAATGTTTCGCAGAAGGATATATTTGCCTTTGTTTCTCCTTGACCACCACATAAAGGTTTCTCACAACAACCAATACAAGCAAAACAATCTGCCATGCATTCTAAATGAATATACACTTTTCGAAGATCTTTTACTTATACAAGAAATAGTTGTCTTTACAAGAGCATTGACACTTCATTACTATAAAACATATTCTCATTTTCGTAACTGTTCTTTAGTTTAATTTAATATTACTTCTCAAAGTATTACTCTTAATGACGCAGCGCATGAAACTTTTCACGTGGAAATAGATCGGTAGAACGTGACGTCATCACTTAAAATGCTCAACAACTTCCCTCCTTCGTCAAATTTCAGATGATAAACGAATTTCTCCGAAAATTTCAGAAAGCCAAACAAGGCGGTAGGTTAATGCTAATGGTATCTTTTACAAATCTTGAATCGTTAATAAAATACGTTTTATTCATCAAATCTAGCTCAAATACATTTTTTAAAAAGCAATAGTGGATGACAATTAATGTTAATAAAGTTTTTTCAAATATTTATTCAATAATTAAATTATAAAATTTGTAGGGTCCAGCAGGATTCGAACTGAGAATCTTCATGTTCGAAGTCTAGCGCGCCTTGGCACTGTACCAACTTTCCAATTCCTAGTAATATTTCTCAATGACGTGTATGCAAGGGTTCAGAAACGAGTCAGCTTAGGGAATCATGCTGTTTCTTTATTAAACGGGGTCACATTAAGATATAGGTAAAATTTTAGAAGCTGGTACTTGGGGGCTGCGAGCCTTGGGGAGAGGACGAGGACAAGGGGAGGGTGAACGTGCTTGAAAGTCAGTTTCAAAAACATCAACCCTCAAACTTCCGTTGATTCATAGGGTTGACTTTTTTGTTACTTATTAATACTTTTTAATGTTTAGTAAAACTAACAACAAATGAAAATATGGCAGCGTCCTAATAGGATTGTCTAAGGGTTGGGAATGTTAGGCTGCAATTTATGGCCCTGATGAGGGATGACGACAGTGGCTGATGTGTTATAGATGACAAATACACAATTTCTTCCTAAGAGCCTAGAGCCAGCTTAAAAAATTTAACCTATAGCCGGGATAGAGTTGTCATAGTGTTCGACCTTACATGAGGTCGAGATTTTGTCAAGCAAAACCCACAAGCCACAAAGTATTGAAGGACTTCAACTTGGTAAGCTCGGAAAATAAATAAACTTCCAAACAATTAGCACAAGTTTCCTCTAATCTCATCACAAAATCCGGTGAAAAAGTAAAACATGCAATTGTGTTATAGCTTTAAAACATTAATTTAACAAATAATATAAATATTTTTTAAAATTCAATTCCTACTTAAGTCAACAAAGAATATTTTTTAATAGTTTTTTTAATTTTATAATTACAATTAATATATATATATATATATATAGCCTATATATATATATATATATATATATATATATATATATATATATATATATAAAGCGAATTTTCTTGGAATTTTCTATTCTCTTTTCTATGTATGGTGTTGGACTATTATTTTTGTTTTTTACTATTTATAGCCTACGCTTCTTTTTTTGGGTCGCTTGCATATTGTGTTGTAGTTTCTTTTCTCTTTCCTTTCGCATTGTCCGTTTGTGAAGCAAGGTTCGATACCGTTAATGCAGTTTGGATGATTATTTTATTCTTTTCATTCATTTTCAATCCTATTTGTGGTAACCATGGCAACAATTTAAGGTTGTGCAATGGAGGTTTTGACAACCACATGAAAAATTTATATACATCTTCGAGAAGTACACTTCTACCTATGGGAAAGTTGGCTCAGTGCCAAAAGTGCTAGACCTTATAGGCATGGAGCTACTAAGTTCGAATCTGGCCTAGACCCCCAAATTTTGTAATTAATTTACAAAATAAAAATTTGAAAAAACTGTGTTAACATCAATTGTCATTCACTATAGGTTAGAAAAAATTAATTTGAACATGACTGACGATTTGATGATTAACGATTGAAAATTAGTACTATATATATATATATATATATATATATATATATATATATATATATATAATATCAAATGTGTTTTCCTGTTAGAATATTTTAAAGATTAAATAATATACACTAATACAGGAATATTTAATTTATTGAATAATATACTCAAAGCTTTTCTTTGGTTTACATTACCAACATCCTCAGGAGTTCGTAAAAATGAACGTATGTGAAGCATTTGAAATTTACAAGCATAATATTAATAACAAATTAATAGATGAACAAATTCAAATACGTTCTAAATTCCATACTATGTTCAATATATATAATGTTGTGGCAGCAGTGGAATAGGTTTGGCAATATTGTAACAGATTTGGCAACTGTGTAATGCTTTATCTAGTAGCTTCATGTTTGTTAGACAGTTCTTTTATCATTCTTAGTATTGTAAGGATGTTGTACCTGAGGATGTTGGTAATGTAAACCAACGAAAAACTTTGAGTATATTATTCAATAAATTAAATATTCCTGTATTAGTGTATATTATTTAATCTTAAATATATATATATATATATATATATATATATATATATAAGGAGAGTGTGAGCTAAAAGAAGAAATTTAATAATAAAAAAAAATTGTGAAATTAATGATCAAATAAAGTAATATATAATACACACAACAAACCTCTAACCACAAGTATTTTTGTTCTAGTCTTGTGTACATTTCGGTTACAAAGTAACCATCCTCAGAGTTACGACAATACATACTTTAGTCATCCATGAGGAATGTTACCATTAAGAAGACTTGACAAAATTAGGAAAGAAGTTTTACGAAAAAACACATATAGCTTGACAATTCTTAGTGGATAGCCAGAAGAGGAGATTAGGGTGAAATGTATGTTGGACAATGCTGGGCTATGATTCGACTTTTAGAAAGATAGTCTGAACAGGATTAGTTACTATTATCCATATGTTTCACCTATCATGACGTCATCAAACACACATTCTGTATGCATTTTGAAAGCGAATAAAGAATTTTCAAGTAACTTTTCAGATTATTAAAAAAGCACGGAACTGAATTGAACACAGGAACAAAATGAGAAATTACTTTTACAAGGATACGGTAAAGTTCATTGAAAATTGTGAAAAAAAAATAAAATGAAAAGGACGTTAACAGGGATTAAAGTATAGTGAACAGATGAGAGTAGATGTAACGAGGTAGAATTGTTCGTACTATTTAAAAAAGTGGAAACCTGGAGCAGGCCCACTCAGAGAAATTTCGGGCCCATGGGAAAACATGAGTACGAGCCCCTGGGCAAACTGTGTACGGGCCCCTGGGCAAACTTGTGTACGGGCACCTGGGCAAACTTGTGTACGGGCCCCTTCATTACTTCCAACATAGGGATATATACATTATTTTGAGTAACATAATTAGTTGACGTCCACATTGTTCGTAAAGGATTGGCAGATAATAATGTCGCTCAAAATTATAATATAGTATATCCTAGCAAAAGAGAAGATTACCAAAAGACATGTACAACCCTGTATTGTGCATGAGATTATAAATAATTCTCATGATATGGCAGGTGCATATCATTCCCACCACAGCTTCACTAACAAGGTATTTGTAAGATAATACCCCTCCTTATCCCTTACCATAAGGATATCCTAGCAAGAGAGAAGATTACCAAAAGACATGTACAACCCTGTATTGTGCATGAGATTATAAATAATTCTCATGATATGGCAGGTGCATATCATTCCTGCCACAGCTTCACTAACAAGGTATTTGTAAGGTAATACCCCTCCTTATCCCTTACCATAAGGATATCCTAGCCCGATCTCTTAGCGCGTTTGAACACTTACCGTACTGTTTCATTTCACTATCTCCTGATTCTTCATGGAAAGAGCTTATTAGCCTGGTACATGGGCAACCAATCCCGTTTCCTTTACTCGCACTAACTATATGCACATGTGAGACGGAGGCAGCTCGCTAGAGGTTGGCTGTCACGAGGGCTGGGCGGGTTCTGGAGGCCCAGAACCAGGTGAAAAAGGGCCTCTATTTTTCTTCCGTTACTGAAAAAATGTCCAGTTCGGATTTTTGCTCTTTTGTCAAACAATAGAGCAGGACCCGCCCAGAGAAACTTCGGACAAACATGAATACCCCCTTCTTTACTTACAACATAGGACTATAGAATTCTGTATTTTGCATGACAATAAAGAATAAATTCCGTGTTAAAACCAACTAGGCCTACTGAATCTAGACTGAGTATGTTTAGTTTTGTTGACATAAACTGCCGTTCGTTTACAGCAACTAAGACATCGCATTTTGTGTGGTTAGGACGCACATAATACTCATATTCAATGAGTATTACTTTGCCATAAACAACTTGAACAATTGTACATTGTAATTTATTGATATAATTGTTTTATCTATTTTGTGGATCTCACCACTAGTAATTATTTTCCACAGTAAAAAAAACACCAACCCGGCTGGACCCATGGGAATTAGCCTCTACCTCTCTGGACAGGCCTCTCTGAAAAGTGATTTACTTTAAATGTCGCAGTATTTCTGATATTCACCACTTGGGAGGATTTAATGTAGCAATACAGAGTATTTATTGTCATAACTCTGATGATTGTTACTTTGTAACCTAAATGTACACAGGACTAGAACAAAAATATTTGTGGTTAGAGGTTGTGCGTATTATTTATTAATAATACACCCAAGTAAATTATTTTAAGTAACTAGTGGTCAAATTAAGTGAATAATCAATTACACAAATTAATGTCCATCCTACTAATAGATGTCTGGCAAAAGCCCTTTTAGTGCTGGCCGGTTACTTTAATTCGATAAAAGCAATATGCGAGTTATTTAAAGAAACCTACAACTTAGTCTCGACAAATTTCTTTCCTATCAACAAATGTAAAAACACATTAATTGCTACAAGCTTTACTTTAATCTGATATAACCAGCATTAACTCAAAGCTACAATCAAGTCCAGAAAAATGTCATACCTGTCAATGAACGTGTGAGTTAAAACAATAAGGTCTGTTTTAATTTGATAGAACCAACTTGTGAAATCTTAGAGCAAGCCCTTCCAATGTCGAGCTGAACGTTTTAGTTTCTGGCCAATGTCAATTTGATTTCATTTCAAAGAACTATTTTTTAAGCTTATCCCAGGCACAGGAATTGACCAAAACAATATCCTCAGACCGATATTATACATCCAGCTCGACACCTATTCAAAGAAACCTTCCGTTATCTCAGCATTA